>OZ022263.1:150320269-150378998 GCA_963978885.1 Nemotelus pantherinus
TTGTGTCATTAAATTTGAATTATTGTTAGAATGAAATTATTGTTTTGAAAATACTTCAACCCTTATAAATCACCCCCTGCAAGTATGATATATTAAAAAAATATTAAAATTTTTTTTTTTTGAATTAGATATAATTGTAAACTGCATTCATTGAATTTATTCCTTGAATAATTTATTGCCCTGGTAAGCAGATCTTATATTTATAAAAATTAGTACAGATATTACATTATATTTATAAAAATTAGTAATTGTCGCTGTCGTCGTCTTCTTCGTCTCTTGTTCTCTCATTCTGCTGTTCATCGTCACTCTCGCTATTTTCATTTTCGTCCTGATCCAAAATGGGTGCTCTGTTTAAGCATGAATTTTCACTGCAGCCTCTGCACGTAGCATTGCAGAACAGTCCTACTCGTCGACAACCGCACGCTGAGCCACACCCCTTTTTACAACTACAAAATATCATTTGTAAAAGTTCTTCAGGCACAGGTTTTTGACTGGATGTAACATTCCTTCAATTTTAACCCAACCCCAATCAAGAGGGTTAATATTTTTGTTACCAAGCCATATCTGGACTTGTAAATATACTCTCTTTATATGCTCATTTAAAGCACCGACTGTGGGCACAAGAGATGACAATTTGACAGCTTTCTTTTTAGTTGTTAAGTTAAGAAATGAATTGTATCTCATTTGCTGCAGGTATTCGGACATAATAGGTCCCGAATGGAAACGGCTTATATGTTTCAATTTATTTAAATAAGTGTCTTTACTCAGTCCGAATAACATTACGGTAGAGTAATCTACCTGCTTCTAATATTTCTTCAAGAGTTGATGAAGTATTGTGAAAAATCTTCACCTTTTCTCTTACATCAAGAGCAGAAACGAGAAGCATCATTCAAAACATATAAAACAATACATATGATATATATATATGTATGTATATACATGAACACACATATATCAACACAGATGTAAAAAGACCGGTAAAATACTTTCACAATGTGCCAGCTGTTGCTTGGATGTAGCTCCGCTTCTCTTTCCTTATTCTTAAATGCTCCAATATTGGTGCAGCAAAATTAAAAAAAAAGCAGTTTGTTTTTCGACGATAACTCCTGTATTTTTCAAGCAAAAAACTTTTTAAAAAAAGCATTTAGTAGAGAAATGGAAGGGCTTTAACGTCATGTTTATTAAAAAATTTCGACCCTTATATTTGAAAAGGGGTGAGTTCGAAGGGGTTGGGTGTGCCACAATTATTGCATGAATGCAAACTTTGAACCGCCATATCTCCTTCAATTTTTATGATAAAAAAAATTAAAAAAAAACGAATATTTTCAGTAAAAAAAAAAGCTACAATTAATATTTGAGACGATTTTTTGTGTTATAAATACTTTTTGATTTATTTAAGAAAAATGCATTTTTTTTCAAAATTACAAAAATGTCGATTTTCATTTAAACAATAATTTTTTCTAAACTAAGCATTTCAAACCTGTCAAATCATATGGATTATACCAATCATACCTAAATAAAGTTAATTGTAAGTAGGGAGCTATTAATTTCTATTAGGGTTGTAATGACGAGGGTTGATTTCTTGCATTTAAAAAAAAAATAAATGGATAATCACTTTATTTTGGTCATAAGTCAGTCAATTCTTATGCAAAGGACTTTTATTAGAGCTCATTTGAAAGGGTTTTTAATTTACTTTAAAAAATGTTTTATATGTTTTCTCCAAAAATTTCACCATATTCGATATATTTGAGTTTGAAGGTTCTCTATTTCGGGGTTCTTCGAAAATGAGCATCCTTCAAAGAGCAATAACTCAGTCGCTATTAGGTCTACATAGATCTTTCAGACACGAATCTCTTTGCTTTTTATAAGCTTCAACTTTGTTCCAAATGATTTTTTTGGTAAAATTGAAATTTTTCAAGTTATTCATGAAAACGGCTAAAAAAAGGGGTTGTTTTTAACGAAAAATGCACAGTTTCAATCGCTAATAAATCGGAAGGGTCAACTTTACAAAAAAACTTTGCAGAACAAAAGTTGCTTAGAATTGGTCAATCTACCGACTTCCATGGTTAATTTGATTGAAAAAATTTTCATCCCCTAGATGGGGTGGTTTTCACCCCAAGGGCAAAAGCCCGGTTCGGCACAGGGTAGATTTTGAAGAAGAGGGTTAGTAGAGCTTAAATCCAAATTTTCAAGAAAATCGACCTTGATTCTCAAAATTCCACGGGAAAACGGCTGTTGACTGGACTATATGTATATATATATATATATATATATATATATATATATATATATATATACATATATATATATATATATATATATATATATATATATATATATATGTATATATGTAAATATATATATATATATATATATATATATATATATATATATATATTTACATATATACATATATATATATATATATATATATATATATATATATATATATATATATATATATATATATATATATATATATATCTCTATATATATATATATATATATATATATATATATATATATATTCATATATATATATATATATATATATATATATATATATATGTATATATATATATACCTATATATATATATATATATATATATATATATATATATATATATATATATATATATATATATATATATATATATCTATATTTATACATATATACATATATATATCTATATTTACATATATATATATATATATATATATATATATATATATATATATATATATATATATATATATCTATATTTATACATATATACATATATATATATATATATATATATATATATCTATATTTACATATATATATATATATATATATATATATATATATATATATATATATATATATATATATATATATATAATATATATATATATATATATATATATATATATATATATATATATATATATATATATATATATATATATATATATATATATATCAGCAAAATGATTAAGGGAGATAATCTCTGGAGCCGATCCAATTGAGCTGAAATTTTCGGAAATCGTAGATGTATATAGTAGGTAGGTCCATGACTTGTTAGAACTCAGATATCCTAAACCTTTTGGCGGCGGCGAGCGTTTTAGTGCATTTTCAGGTATTCCTATATTTCCAAGCAGTGTAAATTTTTGTTAAAACAAATGTTTGGGAATGAAAACTTATTATTTTTAAAGCTTGTCTATGTTAATAAGTTGGAGATTTCGAGCCGTGTGTGGGTGCAGCATGCCAAAAGTAGGCAAGGATTTTTTTTTTCAAATTTTGATTTGTCATTACTTCTGACAAAAACATTGGATCATCGTGACATTTGCAGAGCGTATTGATGTTGACTAAAATTTAAAACACATGAATTTTCAAGATAGTGTGGATAACCCTGTAGCTACGACAGGCTCCTGAAAAAAAAATCCTTCAAATCATTGACCCTCTTGTAAAATTTTTGATTTGTGACAAAAAATTCAAATCATTGATAAATTTTGACCTTTGTCCATCATGTCAAATTGAAATTTTTAAAATTCCGATTTGCACACGAACGGCAGCCCATCACCAAATTACCTCTATTTTCAGCACTCAAAAGTTCTGTTTACGAGAACTGACGACCGGATTATCCGATCATAATGAAATTTAGTGGCCATGTTGGTATTAGCTAGGACCAGGTCTGATAGAAGTGATTTTGAAATGCGGGCAACCCTGTGGCAGTGGTGCCATCTAGAAAAATCACTCAGAAAAAAAAACTGGTTTTTGGGCTATAACTTCCGATTCAGTCATCAGATTTAAAAAACACAGTACTTGGATCTTACTTTAGATAGCATTTGGTGAAAATTTGGTTGAAAAATTAGAATAGAGCTGCCAGTTATGGTGATTTTTGTTTCATAAATCTTGCAAATTTGCTTAGCAAAATAAAGCTTTTTTCCCTATAACTTCCGGTTCAGTGTAGAAATCAAAACGAAGTTCATGTAGTAAATGAACCTTAATGTGAACTAAATTTCGCAGGAATTTCGTACAAAATTCATGAAAGAGCTGCCAGCTATGACCATTTTTGTAATTTTGTGGAACTTCTTTACTGAGCGATTATGTCATTAGATTTGCAAATGGTAATGATCCTGCAATGAAAATTAACAACAAATATCAACGCTTTAAAAATTTGAAAAGTTTTGAGGGTGGTAACCCTAAAATTTTTTTCACCGTATAACTTCCAGCGCAGTGATTCAATCGAAACGAAATTTACTGGTTGGGTTTAACTTAACGTGAAGCATATTTGGTATATATTTTGCTCCACTGCTGAACAGGGTAACCAGAATTAGCCATTTTCGTAAGTATTGCACCAACAGATGCTTCAAATTACGTACTCGTACATAAAGGATTTACGATAAAAATAAGAAACCAATTTTTGAATTTTGCGAGTTTTGAACATATGTCGGATGGCAGCCTCAAACAACGTTTAACCGCTGAAACTTTCGATGAAATCCTCCGATGAGAACGAAATTCAAAGGATAAGTTGATTTAACTATGAGCTTGTTAAGGTAAACTTATTGCTGCTTCGTTGGGAAAGTGTTTGTCAGCACTGAACATGTTCATCATTTGTGTTTTGGTTGAGTTTTGTTGCTTTGGATAAGGAATGGATGATATACTTCTGCAAAAAAGTGTATTACTTTTTTCCACATTTTTATGTCACTCAAAGACAATTTCTTCGAAAATTATTTTTCTAGCGGCTCTGATGTGCTAGACTTTTTTCTACTTACATGAAGCCATCTATTCTAGGGCCATAAAATGTATCCTCTGTAGCATCAGCAGCTTCTAATACTTCGATTTGATGTTGTCGACGTGCCATTCTTCCCTCCGCGTACTCCCATGCGCTCTCGAGTCAGAGATCGTGACGCGCTCTGCATCCTCTTTCTCGACATAGGCATGGGCATTGGACCCGATTGATAGTCCCATTGTATTCATGTAGTATAAAAATTGACGTTGTACCTTCATTGAAAATCCCGGCAGCGATGTAAGCTTTTATTTCAACTATTTTTGAGCCACACGGAACGATTTTCGGAGTTATTTTCCATATCAACTGATTGTAGCTCTCATTGTTGTTTTGCGTAAAACCACTAACACATCTTTCCAATAATTTTTTATCACTGAGGTCTGTATAAATTGCAAATATAGATTCAACAACATCAGGTGGTAAAGACAAATAATCATGTTTATACCTAGGATTACAAAGAAAGAAAAGAGCAGCTGCTACTTCCGTCTGTACTCTGCCTCCTTTCTAATAGTCTGATACGTGATTAAAAATATGCGTATATCTCGGAAAACTCTTGTCGAATCGATTTGAAATTTTTAGGGAATATTATAAGTTAAATATACATTCCGAAAATGTACAAAATAAGAAATCGATTTTATGAAAATTCTAACTACGTATAACCCCTTAAAACCACTGGTCGAAATGCAACGGCCAATACTGCAACTACCGAAAAACCGATATGACACTAGTCATCCGTGGCCTGCACAGGAGCGTTAAACTAGCGGATATTCAGCGGTACTGGGTAAGCGGTTAAAAACATCAGACCCTACCTTCTCAGGAAACGGCTGCCGTTCCTGAGAAGGTAGGGATTTTCTCCCAAGACACTCTCTGCTAGAGAATGGACCGTATTCGAAATACGGTCCATTCTCTAGCAGAGAGTGTCTTGGGAGAAAATCCGCAGCAAGGAAAGGCTGCAGTGTTTCAACTGCCAAAATGTTGTACATGTTGCAGGCAACTGCACCATTGTCCACCGCTGCGTGAAGTGCCTGGAGAGGCACCCACGTGGCGACTAGAAAACAATGGAAGGCGCACAGCTTGCATGTGTCAACTGTGGTCTAAATGATCATGCAGCCAACTAACCGGGATGTCCGGTATACACTGTGACAAAAAAGTATCCGGAAATTTGAAATAAAACGCAAAAATATTAAACTTCTTCAATATTTATTGAATCTCCTTCAAAATATGCTCCATTTGAAGCGATACACATGTGCCAACGTTTTTTTTCCAATCATGGAAACATTTTTTATAGGCGCTTTCAGGGATGGGCTTCAGCTCCTTCTGCGAATTTTGTTTTATAGCGTCTATGGAGTCAAATCTGGTTCCCCGGAGCGGTAATTTCAGCCTGGAGAAAAGAAAAAAGTTGCACGCAGCTAGATCAGTCGAAACAGGTGGCTGGTCGATGGTATTTATCGAGTGTTTGGTCTTAAAATCGTTAATAATCGTGGCTCGATGAGATGGTGCGTTATCGTCATGGAAAATCCACGAATTGTTTTGCCACAAATCCAGCCGTTTACGGCGAATATTTTCACGCAAACGTCTCAAAACAGTTAAATAGAAGTCCTTATTGACTGTTTGACCTAGCGGAACGAATTCATGATGAACCACACCACGAATATCGAAGAAAACAATAAGCATCGTCTTGATTTTCGAACGACTTTTGCGAGGTTGTTTCGGTTTCGACTCATTTTTTCCCACCCATTCCGATGATTGTTGGCTCGTTTGTGCGTCGTATTCACAGACCCATGTCTCGTCACCAGTTATAATCCGTCCCATGAACGTGGGATCAGAATTCGCACGATCCAGCATGTTTGCAACTACTTGCATCCGGTATTGTTTTTGAAGAAAATTCAGCTCTAACGGAACGAGCCGAGCGGCGACGCGCTGCATGCCCAATTGGTTCACCAAAATCAAACGAGCGGTTTCACGAGAGATGTTGAGATCACGAGCATCTCTCTAACACTGGCATGACGATTTTCGAGCACAATTTCCGACGGTCGTCCTGAACGAGGCAAATCTTCGACGATCTTCCGACCGTTTTTAAAGGCTTTGTACCATTCGTACACTTGGGTTTTCCATAAAACAGAGTCTCCATAAACCTTTTCCAGCATTTGCAACGAGTCAGCACACAAAATTTCGTTCAAAACACCAAATTTGAGACAAACACTTTGTTCAATATTTTTTTCCATTGTAAAATTCGCAGACTACCACTGACATCGACTGGTTTCAACAGCTGTCGTAAACAAACTAGTTGACAGACCGCGCTCATGTTTGGCATAGTAATTACAGACAGTCCTACCAACATACAGAAATTTCAAATACTTAAAAATATTCAACGGGGGCAATTTAAATGAGAATTTCCGGATACTTTTTTGTCAGAGTGTACAAACAAATAGCGGCCAGAATCGAGGCGAAAAATATTCGTCGTGACCAGGCCCGGAAGGAACGGCAGCAGTTTGTGAAGTAGAGCGTCTCAAATTACAGGCGAAGTGGTATTATATACGCACAGGCAGTAGTAAATACTGATCCCCTATTTTGGTGCTCAACGAGATCCAATCCCTTTGGGATCATCTCCAGTCAATGCCAATCTTGGATTGATAAATAGCTTTATCATCCAAGTATTGACAGCGGGACTGATGCTTAAGGGTTGATTGATACTTTTAAACTGCTGACTGCCTTTCTTCACTAAGTTCGTTGAGGTGGCTACATTTAATAGCGCTTCTCATCTCGATAGCGTAAAGAGCGTCCGCACAACACCTCCTGGATGAGTTGAAGTCGGATCTTGTAATGATAACAGAGACCAGACTATCGGAATTCCATAAAGTTAGTTTTAGAGGGCTCGCCACTGTCTTTGACAATCAAAATAGTGGCTCATTACTTCTGGTTACGAGTATTCTGGACACGGAACCCGTTGCGATTCCGGATCTAAAATGCTGCGCTATTGCTGCAGCGGTGATCAAAACAACGGATCACAGGCGAACCTATGTTGTATCTTTGTACGTTCGATGCAATTCGTCAAAGTCAAGTCTGCTACATGATTTCAGAGTCATTAACTCAATCACTTCTCAATACAAATATTCGCTTGTCGGTGGCGATTTGTACTCGAGACACCCACAATGGGGAGATTCAGTGACAAATGGAAATGGCAGGGCGTTTCTCGAATGGCTGCAGCTAAGCAGTGCCTCGGCTCACTTGCCATAGATAACTCTCTTCTGTCAGTTGATCTGCACAGCAGCATCAATCCTTCATACTGTTGAACGCATGCTGGTATATCTGATCACTTCGACTGCAATTCCGCTCCTTTTCGTCAATTACCATAACATTTTTGCGCTTTCTTCATTGTTAAATTGTATATTAGCTTTAATTTGTTGAAGTTCTAATATGTATGTTTCTAATATTTTCAATTATTTGTTAATTTTTTCTATTTTCTTCTATTGGGTTTATTTCATATTTCTATTTTTGTAATTGGGCAAGAAGCCTGTTAAAATGGATTTAAATAAATACATAAATAAAAACACCAATTGGGGCGAATTGCAGCTAGTAGAGTTCATTAATGAGATCATAACCGAGACCATTATCCAGAATACACTCTTGAGTACTCCTGACAAACATCAGAATCATGCGCTACTGTCGGTAATTGAAAAGCACATGAAAATCCGACACATTTGGGGAGGGATCACCTGCTGTACAAGTTACTTCCCTCGAACATCAACTATCTCAGCGGCTGGCTGACATTCGACCAGGCTCCTATATGTTTAAGGTAGTCAGTCTGCTTTCTGGCAGTTACAAAAGCCAGGAGATGGCAATAACGATTGACAATGTTGCTGTGTGCAAATCTGATCGTCAAGCAGTTATTTGCATCGACATTTCGATCCTAACTAAATGCCACTCCGCCTGACTATTCAGCTCCTAACAGCCAAATGGTAAAATCAATCGCTTCTTCAATAGACACCACGAGCTAATGGCCACATTTACATCCGAGAGCGCTTCGGATGATCCACAAAATGTAGATGACCAGTTCTATGTTATTAATAGTGGATGCTTGATGCAATTGTTGCGTGGTATAAGAAGCAAAAAGTCTTCTGGGCATGATGGAATATCTAATTTTATTTTAAACATCTACCACTCACTATGCATAGAAATATGTCCATTGTTTTTAAGAATGCCCTGAACAACTGTTGCTTTCCGTACTCATGAAAAGTGGCCAAAATTGTTCCTACTCGTAAGAAGGGCAAAAGCAATTAGGCCAGCAATTTCCGACCAATCTCTCTGCTTCTTAATTTGGGGAAGATTTGTGCGAGAATTTGGCTGGAATTGTTAAAAAAAACCAGTGTGGGCTCACACGGATGATACCTGACCACCAGTTAAGCTTTAGGCACGGACACGGGACGCAGTACGCCATCTCGTACTTGCATGATCAAATTGTGTCTGACTTGAATGTGCAAAACACTCCGAGAGTGATGTGTGCTTTAGATATCTAGAATGCTTTCGATTCCGTATGTCACGAAGGCCTTCTGTTTAATAAGACTTACTGCAAGCTTTCTCACCAAAAGGCAATACTATGTCAGCGTTAATTTACCAAATTCTCCCAAAGGGCCTGTGACATCAGAAGTACCACAAGACTCTGTCACTGGACTAATTGTTTATACCATATTCACTGCTGATCTTCATATTCGAGCAAGCCAAACTCAAGTCCTCCAATATACTGACGACACGCTCTTATTCGTATGGAGCAAAGACCAGCTCAAAGCAACGAAGAGCCTGGAACAGTACTTGGCAGAGCTAACTCTTTGCTTTGACGAATGGGGCATCAAACTAAATAGCAGTAAGACACAACTCTGTGTGTTTCGCGATCCTTCTAAGTATCGGCGATCACAAACAATTCGCAACAAGGCCAAAAAAACTCGCTGTCCCGTTCGGAACGTCTAAGATTACTCCTAGCTCATCTCTGAATTATCTCGGTGTTGACTTCCACGAAATCCTGAGGTTTAATACTTATGTGCGGCGTAAAATCAAAGCTGTGAAATCCACATTTCAGCGCATCAGACCTCTATTTACCAAAAATATGGGCATGACCACCAGAGCTAAGTTCATTTACTATCAGACTAAGTATCGGCGATCACAAACAATTCGCAACAAGGCCAAAAAAACTCGCTGTCCCGTTCGGAACGTCTAAGATTACTCCTAGCTCATCTCTGAATTATCTCGGTGTTGACTTCCACGAAATCCTGAGGTTTAATACTTATGTGCGGCGTAAAATCAAAGCTGTGAAATCCGCATTTCAGCGCATCAGACCTCTATTTGCCAAAAATATGGGCATGACCACCAGAGCTAAGTTCATTTACTATCAGACTCTCATTCGAAGTTTCCTGACTTATGCATCCCCATCCGGGATTACCTGTTCCAACACTGTCATGTCAGAAGCGGAGGTATTCAAATACTTAAAAATATTCAACGGGGGCAATTTAAATGAGAATTTCCGGATACTTTTTTGTCAGAGTGTACAAACAAATAGCGGCCAGAATCGAGGCGAAAAATATTCGTCGTGACCAGGCCCGGAAGGAACGGCAGCAGTTTGTGAAGTAGAGCGTCTCAAATTACAGGCGAAGTGGTATTATATACGCACAGGCAGTAGTAAATACTGATCCCCTATTTTGGTGCTCAACGAGATCCAATCCCTTTGGGATCATCTCCAGTCAATGCCAATCTTGGATTGATAAATAGCTTTATCATCCAAGTATTGACAGCGGGACTGATGCTTAAGGGTTGATTGATACTTTTAAACTGCTGACTGCCTTTCTTCACTAAGTTCGTTGAGGTGGCTACATTTAATAGCGCTTCTCATCTCGATAGCGTAAAGAGCGTCCGCACAACACCTCCTGGATGAGTTGAAGTCGGATCTTGTAATGATAACAGAGACCAGACTATCGGAATTCCATAAAGTTAGTTTTAGAGGGCTCGCCACTGTCTTTGACAATCAAAATAGTGGCTCATTACTTCTGGTTACGAGTATTCTGGACACGGAACCCGTTGCGATTCCGGATCTAAAATGCTGCGCTATTGCTGCAGCGGTGATCAAAACAACGGATCACAGGCGAACCTATGTTGTATCTTTGTACGTTCGATGCAATTCGTCAAAGTCAAGTCTGCTACATGATTTCAGAGTCATTAACTCAATCACTTCTCAATACAAATATTCGCTTGTCGGTGGCGATTTGTACTCGAGACACCCACAATGGGGAGATTCAGTGACAAATGGAAATGGCAGGGCGTTTCTCGAATGGCTGCAGCTAAGCAGTGCCTCGGCTCACTTGCCATAGATAACTCTCTTCTGTCAGTTGATCTGCACAGCAGCATCAATCCTTCATACTGTTGAACGCATGCTGGTATATCTGATCACTTCGACTGCAATTCCGCTCCTTTTCGTCAATTACCATAACATTTTTGCGCTTTCTTCATTGTTAAATTGTATATTAGCTTTAATTTGTTGAAGTTCTAATATGTATGTTTCTAATATTTTCAATTATTTGTTAATTTTTTCTATTTTCTTCTATTGGGTTTATTTCATATTTCTATTTTTGTAATTGGGCAAGAAGCCTGTTAAAATGGATTTAAATAAATACATAAATAAAAACACCAATTGGGGCGAATTGCAGCTAGTAGAGTTCATTAATGAGATCATAACCGAGACCATTATCCAGAATACACTCTTGAGTACTCCTGACAAACATCAGAATCATGCGCTACTGTCGGTAATTGAAAAGCACATGAAAATCCGACACATTTGGGGAGGGATCACCTGCTGTACAAGTTACTTCCCTCGAACATCAACTATCTCAGCGGCTGGCTGACATTCGACCAGGCTCCTATATGTTTAAGGTAGTCAGTCTGCTTTCTGGCAGTTACAAAAGCCAGGAGATGGCAATAACGATTGACAATGTTGCTGTGTGCAAATCTGATCGTCAAGCAGTTATTTGCATCGACATTTCGATCCTAACTAAATGCCACTCCGCCTGACTATTCAGCTCCTAACAGCCAAATGGTAAAATCAATCGCTTCTTCAATAGACACCACGAGCTAATGGCCACATTTACATCCGAGAGCGCTTCGGATGATCCACAAAATGTAGATGACCAGTTCTATGTTATTAATAGTGGATGCTTGATGCAATTGTTGCGTGGTATAAGAAGCAAAAAGTCTTCTGGGCATGATGGAATATCTAATTTTATTTTAAACATCTACCACTCACTATGCATAGAAATATGTCCATTGTTTTTAAGAATGCCCTGAACAACTGTTGCTTTCCGTACTCATGAAAAGTGGCCAAAATTGTTCCTACTCGTAAGAAGGGCAAAAGCAATTAGGCCAGCAATTTCCGACCAATCTCTCTGCTTCTTAATTTGGGGAAGATTTGTGCGAGAATTTGGCTGGAATTGTTAAAAAAAACCAGTGTGGGCTCACACGGATGATTCCTGACCACCAGTTAAGCTTTAGGCACGGACACGGGACGCAGTACGCCATCTCGTACTTGCATGATCAAATTGTGTCTGACTTGAATGTGCAAAACACTCCGAGAGTGATGTGTGCTTTAGATATCTAGAATGCTTTCGATTCCGTATGTCACGAAGGCCTTCTGTTTAATAAGACTTACTGCAAGCTTTCTCACCAAAAGGCAATACTATGTCAGCGTTAATTTACCAAATTCTCCCAAAGGGCCTGTGACATCAGAAGTACCACAAGACTCTGTCACTGGACTAATTGTTTATACCATATTCACTGCTGATCTTCATATTCGAGCAAGCCAAACTCAAGTCCTCCAATATACTGACGACACGCTCTTATTCGTATGGAGCAAAGACCAGCTCAAAGCAACGAAGAGCCTGGAACAGTACTTGGCAGAGCTAACTCTTTGCTTTGACGAATGGGGCATCAAACTAAATAGCAGTAAGACACAACTCTGTGTGTTTCGCGATCCTTCTAAGTATCGGCGATCACAAACAATTCGCAACAAGGCCAAAAAAACTCGCTGTCCCGTTCGGAACGTCTAAGATTACTCCTAGCTCATCTCTGAATTATCTCGGTGTTGACTTCCACGAAATCCTGAGGTTTAATACTTATGTGCGGCGTAAAATCAAAGCTGTGAAATCCGCATTTCAGCGCATCAGACCTCTATTTGCCAAAAATATGGGCATGACCACCAGAGCTAAGTTCATTTACTATCAGACTCTCATTCGAAGTTTCCTGACTTATGCATCCCCATCCGGGATTACCTGTTCCAACACTGTCATGTCAGAAGCGGAGGTATTCGAAAGGTTAATCCTTCACTACTGTACTGGCAGGTTCAACAACCCTGTAACTAAAAGATGGTTGAAGAACCTTCTTCTGTATGAGGCGTCGAGACTGAAGCCGCTTAGGGACCGGGCTGTAGAATTAACTACAAGAGTCTATGGACAGACACGTCAGTTGGGCGTACAGGTGGCTTTAATGAGCTATTTATGCGTTCCGCGTAAATAGCGTGTCAACGTCAGCTCATGGAAACGCTTTTCAATTATGTACGCCTATCAAGAAACAAAAGAGGCTAGATGTAAAATCTAATTAGGCTAAGTTATGTGTAGCTAGGTATAAGTTACACTTAAGTTATAGCTTAAGGTAGATTTTAAGTGGCTATTGCTAAGATAATACCAGCTGTTTGCTCACGAGTATTACTTTCGCAAATTAAAAAACCACCGAATTAAAATATTACAAATTAGTTTATTCTATTTGACTTTAATACATCAATTGTTTTGTTCATTCAAACTTTATCAAAATAGTATGTACACAAATTCAATGATTCAAGTTTTTATTCCGCACGAATTCAAAAATACCTTTTCAAGCCATTTCAACCACGAGAGAAGAATGAAAATTGCGGTAAAATTTTACCGTCTACTTAACATTACTTTAATTCACATGAACTTGATTGCGAGTTGAGACTTTTAATTTCGAACAATTTTAATATTTACATATTCTACTTGAATTGTAATACAATCTGATTATTTACATTACGAGTCGAATTTGATTAGATTTTCGACGAGGTCTCATTTGACATATTAACGTTATTGTTGTTTACAAAGTTTACATCAAGTTGGAAGTTCGCTAGGAGTAAAGTTTCAGATAAGTGTTGAATTTCGTTTAGTCCAGATTCTTTGGGCCTCTTTCATTTGCAGGTCTGGAACTCCGGCGTGGCCCGAACATACTCCCCCCGATGAGATGGGAATGTCTCAGTACATCATGAGTGATTTATATACTATAAAGATAAATAATTAATAAAGAATTTGCTATACCATATTACCAAGAGTTTTTCTTCTTTTTTTCGTATTAACTTTTTCCGAGGTCGTTATTTTGCGGTTTGTGCGGTTATTCTTCCATTATATGTGGCGTGTCGGAGGTGATTGTCGTTGGCTACTGAAGTCATCATTAAGTACTAGAGTGAATGTAATGTTCAATGTTTGTTCATAAATTGTTTAATGTTCACTTTTTTTTAATGTTACTCAATGTTCACTTTTATGTCGTTCAATGTTTATGTTATTAATGTTCGTTTCCATTATCGATTGGTCAGGTTTGGGTGGGTAGGACAAGATTGGAGTTGGGATTTGGCGCTATCACATAATCTCAATTCGTTACTTCTTGGGTTGGTAAAATTGCGATGTTTGATATTGCTCGCTTGTACAACTTTCCGCGTGATTGTACTGTTACTACTTGTACTAATGAGTCCTTTCCAGGATAGATTTCAGTTATCCTGGCTAACGCCCATCGATATGATGGTAATTTTTCGTCCTTTAATAGGCATAAGTCACCAATTTTGATATTTATTTCTTTGTTTAGCCATTTTGATCTTCGTTGCAGTCTGTTTAAATATTCCCTTTGCCACCTCTTCCAAAAGTCTTGTGTTAGTTTTTGGGTTAATTGCCATCTGTCCAGCCGATTGATATTAGTATCAAGTAAGTCTAATTCGGGTGGTGCCAACATCGTATCTCCAATAAGAAAGTGGGCTGGCGTTAACGCCGTGGTGTCAGAAGGATCATCAGTCAGGGGGCACAAAGGGCGAGAGTTTAAAGAAGCTTCAATCCGGATTAGCACAGTGGATAATTCCTCGTACGTCTGGGGTGTGCTTCCTACAATGCGGCGTAAGTGTGATTTGTGGATATAGATTTTAGATATTTAGCATCCTCTGTCTCGCCTGTCTTTTATATCGAACGGGCCGCAAAAATCGATACCCGTATGGGTGAATGGTCGAGAAATGTTCACTCTAGCAGTTGGCAAGCTCCTCATAAGCTGAGTTGAACCCTTTGCTTTGGTTCGAAAGCAGCGAATGCATCGATGCATGAAGTGCTTAATGCCATTTCTTCCGTCGATGACCCAGAATCTTTTTCGAAGAGTGTTCAAAATGAGCTGTGTTCGTCCATGTAATGTTGCCTTATGGGTTTGGTGTAGTAATAGCTGAGTAAATTTTCCATTTTTTGGTATGATTATAGGATGTTTTTCATCAAAATGTACCCTTGCGTTGTGTAGGCGTCCTCCTACTCGCAGTATGCCAGGACCGTCTATAAATGGGTTCAAATTTAATAGTTTACTTTTCTTGTCAATTGGTTTTCCAGTCTGTGAACAGCAAATTACATGTGAAAATTCTTTCCTTTGGGCATATTTTATCCAGAAATCAAAGGAATGTTGTAGTTCTATTGTGGTTAAATATGACTCATTTTTTTCTTGTTTTGTTTTCATTCGAAGAAAGCGAAAGCAATACGAAGTAATCCTAATCAATTTATGTAATGACGAATATTTTTCAACCAATTCATCAAGCAGAGTCCACACGACTAATCCAACGCTAACTGTTTTTTGGCTTTCCTTTCCAAGTCGATTACTTGAACATCTTTTATTTTAGGCCATGCATCAGGACACTCCTTCAACCAGTTGGGACCATGCCACCACAACTCATTGTTGACTAGATCTTGTGGTTTGATTCCCCTTGATGCTAAGTCGGCTGGATTTTCTTTGGAGGGAACGTGACGCCATGATATGCCACCAGTTGATTCGATGATGTATGAGGTGCGATTTGCAACAAATGATTTCCAGCGTGTCGGGTGTCCTTTGATCCAGGCTAAAACTATTTCAGAATCAGTCCATAACCATGTAGGTATCTTATCTGATTTCAAAGACCGTTTCACTTCTTTTAAGACCCGTGTTAGCAAAAGAGCTCCACATAGTTCCAGACGTGGAATAGTAGTTGGTTTTGTTGGAGCAACCTTAGTTTTAGCCATAATGAGATAGGAGTTAATTCCGGCTTGCGAACGCGTCACCAAATAGAGTACTGACGCATATGCTCGTTGTGAAGCATCACAAAACCCGTGGATTTCTATGTTGGTTTCTGGTTTATACGCTACCCATCTCGGGATTTTTATTTTTTCTATTTCGTTAAATTGCATTTGGAAAGTAGTCCATTCGGTATTCGTCGCATCAGGTAAGGGTTCGTCCCAGTCTTGTCCATGTAGCCATAAGGTTTGAAGTAGAATTTTAGCTAATATAAGAATAGGTGCTAACCAGCCTAGTGGGTCATAGAGTCTTGCTATTTCTGATAGTACCATTCTTTTCGTATATGACTCTTATCAGGGGCGGATTTGTTCATTTCGCCGCCCTAGGCCTCGGAAATATTTGCCGCCCTTTTCGTGAATAATATTATATGTAACAATGCGTGATTTTTTTCGATTCCCTAGAAAATTTCGCTATTTTTCGTTGCGCCCGAGCTCACAAAAAAGGAATATCAGAATAATACCGACACCGGTCCATTCACTTACCACACAAATAATTATAAAAATACACACACGGTAAAGAACCTAAAAGTACCTAACAAAAAAAAAAAGAATCTAAAAAGTACCAATGTTGAACAGTCGAAAACAGTATAAACTTTTACATCGCATATAATTCCAAAGTCTTCGCTTATAAATTATAAGTAAGTTTACTATTTCGTTCAAAGTTTGCTTTCGCACTTGACTGGATATCAACTATGCACTCGACTAATGTAAATTAATGTACGATTTGTTATTAACTAAGGATGAACCCGAGATATTTTGACTAGATTCCATTTTTTTTATAGAACTTAATTTCAGTAATGAATTAGAATTTGAAGAAATACATCAAAAATAAAGAGAGATTTGCATGTAGTTGATATACTCTGTACCATAATATTAATAAAAAAATTCTCTGAAAAATCAACGCATGCAAATATTTACCTCTGATTAGCTTTTCGTAAATTGAAGAGGTATTATTTGGGTTCCTTTTAGGATCTTTTTAGGTCTTTTTAGGCTCTTTGAATGTATTTTCAGATACTTTCTAGGTACTTTTTAGGCATTTTTGAGTTTTTTGGTCCTCTACCGTGATCGCATTACGATATTCATTATAAGTCAAACTCTTCAATGTCCGAAAAAATTATCAGATGTGAATTTCAGTGTGCATTGATTTTTTAGAGAATCCGGTTGGTTTGAGGTGTTAGGCTCATTCAAATAAGATATTTATGACAGAAAAAATATTGCTGCCTCAAAAAAAAAAATCGAAAAGTGGCCACCCCAACAAAAATCGAAAATTTGCCGCCCCCGAAATTTGCCGCCCTAGGCCCAGGCCTAGTGACAAATCCGCCCCTGACTCTTATAATGTTTCTGATTTGACCTTATATGTAAAGTAATCGTTCGAAGGATACCATATTATCCCGAGTGATTTGTATCCACTTTCCGCGTCTAAATTCAATTTCTCTTGCATCTCTATTTCTTTTGTTTCAAGACCTTGTAGAATCTGTTTCTCATTTGAAATCCATTTCCGTAGTGTAAATCCACCGGATCTTAGAAGTTCTATTAATTCGTTTCCTTTGTTAATACATTCTTCTAAGCTGTGCTCTCCTGACAGTAAATCGTCGACATAGAATTCATTTAAAAGAGCCGTGCTGGCTTTAGGAAAAACTTTAACTTCTTCCTTCGCTAATTGATGAAGAGTCCTGATTGCTAAGAATGGTGCAGATGTCGTTCCAAAGGTTACCGTATTAAGGCTGTATTCTTTGATGGGGTGGTTCGGATGTTGTCTCCAGACAATTTTCTGATATGAAGCGTCTTCCGGATGCACGTCAACCTGTCTATACATTTTAGCAATGTCGGCAACTATTGCAAACTGATAGAGTCGCCATCGGATGATCAACGAAGTCATTGTGTCTTGGATGGTTGGTCCAGTCATGAGAGTGTCATTAAGTGAAATGCCTGTGCTTGTTTTTCGAGAGGCATCAAATACGACAGTAGTTGTCGTGCTTTCATTGTAAACTGCGTGGTGGGGTAGGAAAGCATGTGTACCAGTTTGACCTTCTTCGATGCTAAGACTTTCTGTCATCTGGCCAAGATCAATATAGTCTTGTATACAAGCCGAGTATTCTGTTCGTAGATCGTTGATTTCCTGAAACGTCACTCCAAAGATAATAAGCTCGCTATTGCCCCTTGTTTAGAATGTCCTAATAGATTTTTATGTTCTTCGCTTTTGAAGGGTAATCGGACTTGATATCGACCATCTGGTTTTCTGACCACGTTACGTTTATAGTGTTCCTCACATTCTGTCTCTTCTTGTGTCCAAATTTTGCTATTTTCTAATTCTTCGATTTCCCAAAAACGTGTCAACTGGTTGCTAATGTCAATGTCTTCACTAATTTCAATTTTCAATGTTTGTGCGGTGTGTGCGCCTTCAATATTAATTTTGCCTGAGATAATCCAACCTAATTTCGTAAGTTGCATTATTGGACCTGATGGCAGTTTTCTAATTTGACCGAGTATGAGTTAAGCATAAGTGTCGGCTCCCAGAATCAAGTCTATTTTGCTCGGTTGATCGAAGTACGCATCTGCCATTTCTAGGTTTTCTAGTTGTCTCCAAATCGATGTAGAAACGACTTGAGATGGTATTATGTTTGTAAGTTTATTCAAAATCAATGCTTCGATATTCAAATGTTCGTTGTTGCTCAATAGTAATCGAATTTTCAAAACCCCACTAGGTGTCAATTCTTCTGTCTTTCCAATTCCTGATATCGTGACGTTAGTTGATGTTCTTTTGAGTCCTAATCTCTGGGTTGCAGATTCAGTAATTAGTGATGTCTGCGATCACTGGTCCAGCAAAGCACGGAGCACTACGGGTCCGTTTGTTGCTTCAATCGTCACTAATGCAGTAGCAAGTAATACCTCTTTCCTATTGTTTGCTTTTATTGATTTGATATCCATATTAGCAGAAAGCAAACTCAATGGTCTAGGTTCAAAGGAAGGAGCATTCAAAGATTGTCGATTTAATGCATGCTGGGTAGAAGTTGATGGTTGAGAGTGAAATGCTGTCGACGTCGAGGGTAGATTTTGTGTCTGTGAAGACGAAGTTACGGGCTGTTGGACATGTGAATTTGAGTCATATTTGTGTAGCAAGGTATGGTGTGCTCTTTTGCACTTCAAACATCTGGATTTGCTGGGACAATTCCCAACTAGGTATCCTTTAACTAAACAATTAAGACACAATCCATTTTTCTGTACTACATTGAATTTTTCTGTATGGTCGTATCGCAAAAACGTAGGACATTGCCTAACATGATGACGGTCTCTACATAAGATGCAATGTGAAAAGGATTCACTTTGTGCGACGTGTACATTTTGAGAAACACGTAATGGTTTGCTCCTTTCAGTGCCAGCCGCCTCCAAAGCTCTAAATTTCTGATGCAAAAATTCTTTCAAATGCTGAAATGAAGATTTCTCCGGCTCACTTGTTCTTTGAAGTTCCTATATTTGCCGAGTTTCAGATGGTAATCGCTGCGTGGTCAGATGGATTAGGATAGCTTCCCACAGATTTTCCACTTTCAAGCTTTCTATGGCTTGAATAATTTCGGTGATTTTATCCATGAGCATCTTGAACGATGACGCCGATTCGTCTGCGTTGTTGACGGTAAGCAACCTTTTAAATTGTGTGTTCAGAAGCACTTGCTTGTTATCATATCGTTTCATTAATGTGTCCCAAGCCAATTCGTAGTTGGCTTCTGTCGTAGAGTAGCGCCGCAATAACTGTTCAGCATCACCCGACAGACTACATTTGAGATAGTGCAATTTTTGCACACATGACAAAGAGGACTTACTGTGGATGAGCGAGGTGAATAAGTTTTTAAAAGACGTCCATTCACTATAATTTCCACTAAATCTGGGAAGTTCTATTCTTGGCAATCGAACATCTAATTCTTCGGATGGTCGTAATGACGGATCCGAATTAAATTTGGACGTGGGCGATGCCTGTGCCCTTTGGTCCGATTGCAGTTCTTCCAGATCGGTTTCAAAATTTAATGTATGCGAACTGTGCAGAACATCATTGTATATTTGTTTGAAACTCGCAAACCCTTAAGTGCACGAATTGCTCACTGGCTGGCTGTAACAATTCTTCACATCCATCGTTTAGTAGGGAATGTCCAGAATATCTCAAGAGGAAAACATCGGTTAAAAGGAAAATTAATTACTTGATTGCGGCAATATAAACAAAAAGAATATGTGTCTAGAAATATTTTACGCGAATATTAGAAGCATCAGGAATAAATTGACGGACCTAGAGGTATTCTGTAATTCTAAGACCAAGTTAGATGAAGGAATTCTAACTGAGACATGGATTACTAGTAATGAAGTAGGCCCATTTAACTTAGATAGATTCGTTGGAATCCATAACTGCTGAGATCATGCTCAAGGAAGTGGCGCTGCTGTTTACACAAATAAAATGACTCAGTATACGCTGCTTCAGTATGATAGTAGATACAATCATTATTTCCGTTGAATGTGACCCTCGGTCAATCAATATAAGGACTTTCTATAGAACTCAGCATGATGATACTGATGACTTCATGGACTTTGTGGATAGTTTGTACCAGAGGTTTAGTGACTTGATAGTTGTCGCCCATACTAATATATTAACATAAACAACAGTACCTGTATTAACTATAATAATATTTGGCATTTATAATAATATTTAGCCGATACTTCTAAATAGTAGCCCTACCAGAGTTACTTCAAGCTCAGCTACTTTATTAGATTATGTAACAACTACCGCCAATCTGTTGCTTTCAACGTAGTGTACTCAGAATGATCTGATTTAGATCATCATATTTTGTATACGGTTACCCATTTCATGCTTGAAAAAGTAAACTTGCCATTATATTTGAAACACAATAATAGGTGCTTTTAATTTTACATCCAGAGTAGTGCAGGATATCGATTTGCACACGAAACAACAACAACATCCAGAGTACGAACACTTGTGAATTCAGTGGAGCTCGTACTCGTGCTCTCTGTGGAACGTATTTCGAAAAGTCATGTCAACTGGAATAGTTGGAATTTTCAAAAATTTCAATGCCACCCCGGCAACCAGGATAAATAGTCATACATTTGAAAACGGCGTTGGTTATATGACAGTTCTAATTTTGAAATGATAACTGTCTGATAGAAAAAAACTTTCGTGCTACTCTGGATCGTTTTATTATGCATGCAGGATACCTACTACACTCTGGATGAAAATTAAACGCAGCTATTGTTCAAATGTTCTCCATGGGCATTCTTACAGGAATCAATCTCGGCCTTGACTTCACGAAGAAATCCAGAAGCGTTAAATCGCAGGATCTTGGAGGTCCATTAACATCAGTCAATCGCGGAATTACACATTTTTACACATTTTTTTACACATTGCACATTTCAACTCGGTTGTTTGACTGTTAATCGATCCATATTCTAAAATAGCAAACCTTCAAATAATAAATAACAGTGTGGTTGACGTGTATCTATAACAAATGTCGGTATGCGGGGATTTACTTTTTCAAGCACGAAATAGATAACCCTGCATAACAGCATCTGGTAATAATAAGCAGCTGCAACCTGTAGTTAGAAAGAAAATTTCAGTTTTAGATAAACGACTAAATGTTGACTTGGTAGTAAATAAGCTTAACGAAACTCATCGTGAAATTTTATTCAAATACATAATTACTATCATTCAAGATGCAAAACAGTCGGCTTCAACTATTGAGGAAATCAGAGCTAGGAGAGGCAACATTGGACTACGAAAGATTTAATTAAGTGAAAAAAAAGAAAATTTTATGTAAAAAATTAAGCCAAGTGATGCCAAACTTAGATCTGATTACAAATCTTTGAAGAATATAGTATGTTCCATGCTTAGAATTGCTCAGAAGGACTATGTTAGAAGACAACTTGTTTCTGCTGAGGTGATGTTAGGAGAGTTTGGAAATTCATTAATCAAGAACTCTTGTTAGGCAATAAGATAATCAAAGTTAATTCTCTCATCACTGCCAATAATCAAGTTGATCATTTCAGCTTTGTAGGTATAAAACTATATGTACGTGAGCTTGGCTTCTCACTTTCTGCCTTCAGCTTCTTTCTACAGTCGCTGGTATTGTGTCCGAATCATTTGCAGAAATTGCATCGAACTTTTCCTTTTAAGTCGATTGCCTTGTTTTCATCGTTTCGATTGACAATTTTTTCAACAAGCATGCTTTCCATCCCTCTTGCTTGGCGTAGCAGATCGTTGAATGTGTTGACCGACTCTCTTGGCGCGTGCAGGATAGTGAAGAAAGTGTCGGATTCCATTGCTCTTTTGCGACCATTATTTATTAATACGCCAGCAAATCAGGATGAAATAAAACGATCAAAATCTAAGTTTTTCGAGTTAGCGAAATTTTCGAATGTAATCGCTGCTATTGACTGCACTCATGTTAAAATTCTATCACCAGGTATTTAAACATATTAAAATTGAGTTCAAAAAACCGAATTCATATAATTTTTATGTTTAAGAAAGTAACAAAGTGGAAGTTTTCCGAAATAGAAAAGGTTTTTGTTTTTTCATATAATGTGCAAACATTATGTGATGCCAACATGAAGATAATAGATATCGTTGCGAGTTGGCCAGGCTCCGAACATGATTCAACAATATTCGACTACTTCAGAGTTTGCGTCCGGTTGGAAGCAAACGAATTTCCAAATACCTATGTTGGGGCAGACAGTGGCTATGCAAACCGCAAATATATGTTGACATGCCTGAGGAGAGCAAACCGGCCTGAAGAAAATGTATATAATGAAGCTCTTATCCGGACAAGGAATTGCATCGAAAGAAGCTATGTTGTCGGGAAAAATCAAAGTGTAATCGGTGCAACTGCAATCATACATAATATATGCATAATTGATAACGACTGTATTCCTCCTCCGTTAAGCGAAGATTTTGAAAATGCGGTCAATTTTCTTCTGCAAGTACCGTCTGAAAATCAAACTGGTTCTAATGATGATAATTTGAATAGACTTTTATTGATTAATGATAATTTCGGAAACAATGTTTAGCAATCAGCATAACAAAAATATTATAAATAATATAACAGACTTATAAATATTTCAATTTAACATAAAATAAATAGCTTGATTCCAAATAAATTGCGTATAGTAAATATTTCATTTTCTGTTTTTTAGCTCTGCTCTTAACACCTCCATTTTGATTTTATGCTCCTCTTGCCTGTGCCAATTTCATTCTCTGTTCGTGTTCTGCTTTTAAAAATTGCACCTCTAAGTCGTGTTTCGCGTTCTCATTTTGCAACTTCGCTTTTGCAAGATCAATTTTTGCTTCTGCTACCAAAACCCGATCCGTTCCTTTTATTTTTTACATTATTTTGCCTTAAACGGGCCGAAACCTGAGTTTTCAGTATGGACGGACAATACTTGGCCCACTTTATTGATTTTTCTTTTAAAATATCTAGAGAAATCGAAAGTTATAGTTAATAGTAGTAGGTTATAAAGAATAAAGATTAGAGTACCTTACCCGCAGATGTTGGTTTTGTCTATATATACTGGTGCTGAAGTACAGCTAACGTTTTCCGAGCTACTTAGTTCAGCCAGGACATCTTCTGATTCAACATCTGGCTGTGTGCCGTGAATTCGGCTGGGGCCCGGTATTGCCTCCTCGTTTCTTCTGATGCCCTCATAAATATAAGGCAGAGAAATTAATATATCCAATTATTGTTGCAAATTTCTTTAACTGACCCTTTATCACATCACAGTCGTAATTTGATGGCATACCATTAATTTCGTACTGTAAACAGCTTTGAACAGTCTCGTCCATTGCAGTTATGGTAGGCTTGGGCTTCGGACCACCTCCCGTGGTGTAAATTGACCGTTTTTCGGCAGCATATTTGTTATTTGTCACTTTTTTAAATTTTCGTACTTTCTTTTCAATATTTCTTTATTGCGATAAACTCTGCCACTAGTAGCATGAAATTCTTCTTCGATTGTCCTCCAAATTTTACTTTTCTCGTCCCACTTGGATTTATCTGAAGATCTGCTTTCTACAACATCTTTATGATTTTTCACACATTGCAGTAATAAATTCACTTCCTTACTTTTGAAATTGCACGCCCGACGATTTTCCATTTTCACTGTTTGTAACAACAAAACACTTCAGAATGCCTCTGAACACAGAAAATACTTTGTAAGACTCACAATATCGGACCAAATCAAAACAATTTGACATTTGAACAAACCAAATCAAAACAAAGTTCCACTCAAAAAGTAAAAACTAAGGAAAATTCACGTAGAAACTCCTTCTTTGGTTTATTTAGTTCACAGTAGTCGTAATATGCCGTTCACACTTTCTAAATCAGGTAAATTTAGAATCTGTCAAGTTAATCAGGTAAGCGTTCACACTACCCGAAGTGATTTAGAATGAGGAGATTTAGAGAGAGCAATGTCATTCGAATTTATGTGTACAATTTTTTTTGCGTGAAGGTTGAAAATGGTGCAAGAACATGCAATAACATTTTCTTTTCACTTTGTACAGCTCACATTTTCCTTTTTTGTTCAATTTTTGTTATTTTAGAACGAAATTCGAATGACATTTCATTCAAATCTACTCTCGCTCTCACGGATGGAAGTCACCACGCTCTGAGAAAAATTCACCAGGGACAAAATTCACAATAGTACCTGATTTGTATTTCCGGGGTTTTTTCCATATCCGGTCAACCAGGCAGCGTTGCTTCGAATGTGGATGGAAATCTCTTGTATCTCTCTCGCAGAGGTTATGCTTATGAAAAAGCTAATTTCTTAATTAAGAAAACAATACATTGGTCTAACATGCATAGTTTGAAGTTCAATTTCGAAAAAAAGTAAAATTGTACCTTCCCTAATATATCAGAACTTCTCTCCCAGACGAATTCCAGATTCTAAAATAAATATAAGACAAGGTTGCACAGTTCATTCATACTATATATGTATTCTACTAAATGATAACTCGACGAAATATTTAGGACTAAATAATGAAACGAAAAGCCTAAAACAGTAAGTTTAGAGACTAATGCAAAGTGTGCAAAAGTTTGAACATGTTTCTCTTCACTCTAAATATTAGCCCCAATTTCAGAGTCTAGAACTTATCAGGTTTTTTATAATACAAACACCAGAATTAGTTTCATATCACTCTTTTATTGATATTTGTATAACCTATTCCTACGCATGTCAATAGAACCTTCTGCGTTCCCGGCATACTACCTTCTTCGTCATGTTGTTCAGGGTTTTCTAATTTAAATGTGATTGCAAGAAATGCACGCTGTAATCAGTCAATGGGCCCGACAGGTATTTCGAGACGTCTTTTTGTCCGAGCGCCATAAATAAGATTGCAAGCCACTGGAATGTACTGTCCAAAGAATCTCCGCGATAGATTTCATCTAAAAGTCGATGGGCAGCTTCTTGGCCTAATTCTTTTGGAACGGTAGGGTCCTTGCCCTGAAATGAAATCCGGTTAATTAAGCTTACTGCACACGAAACGAACAAACCTCTTGCTTCGAGTGAGAAATTCCTTCGACACTGTAGAAAACTCGATCAGTTGTTTCTGCAATTAGATTCACTCCAAAACCTGGGCTTATTTCCTGATAGTTTTCCCTCGATTTTGATCGGTGTAGATGTATATATCTGGTATAAAATTCAGTAGAACAACTTTCGCTGCTTCGACTGTGAAAACGTTATTTACTTTAAATTGCTTTTTTCAAAAGAGGTTATTGCGAAATCAGATTCGCATTACCAGCATAGAAATTAGGTTAACAAAATTAGTAACAAATTGAAAATAGGATTGCTTTGTATTCCGAACAATTTCACACACTGGGACTAAATTATTTATTTTTACCTGTCCTAGTCATTGCCGGAGAAACTTTTGGGGCGCAAACTGTCCCTCGAATTCGCTTTACCATCCCAGATTTCAGAAACTGTACAGGGCGTAACTTTTGCTTTGCAGGACATTTCAATATAATTTCTCCGCCTCCCCCAGGCATGAGCCCTCGCTTGGATACTTTCAGCTCCAGGCCTTCATCTATCACAATAAATTTGGTTAAAACTGGAAGGGCAGCGCCTTTAATATGATTAACCGAGGGACTTTTTGTGCTGTTTGTCACTCCTCATAGTGTTACGTTCAGAGCGGTCTTACAAAATGGGCCAAGGGCAATCAATGCATCGAGATAATTAGCCTGCCATAAGAAAACAATGGCAGTTACACAACGATCAAGATTCACTCCGCTGGACGCAGCAGTCGTGGCTGAAACTTCCGCCATGTAAAAAAGCCCAGGACGTAAATATAAACTTGTACCCGATTGATTCAATTCGATTTTGGTTCCACTGGGTCACTTTATCTAGCAAACGAATTAGGCTGACTTCTCAATCTTCGCTTCGAATTTCAATGATTCAATTCAGTTCTGTACATACCGAAACTGTCAAAGACCTCTCTCATCAGCAAACTGCAGCAGTAACAGAATTTGGCAGCTGGCTTCTTTTTGCTGCAAAACTTGGCTTGCAGCAAGAGTACAAAAACGACTGTCTGTGAATCTATTTTAATATATGTACGCGAACAGACATCTATTTATCGATGATGATAATTCACGTTGAAGTCACAACCAAACCTCTCGAGAACATTAAACTGTCGTATGTCAATGTTTTTTTTTTGTTTCCTTGACTCAAAATGCACCGCACATGTCTCAAAAGAAGGAAGGAATCATTACAAAATTCGAAACTCTCTGCAAAACTTTTTTAGTTTCCAATTCTAAATTCAAGTCTATTACCAAACAACGTGTAGTTTCAAATTCTATGTTCAATACTCCATATAAACAACGTGACAACTCATATCAAAAATAATAAAATTGACAACTCAATAATATTTTTTATATCTAACATCAAAAACAATATTTTTTCTTAGCCTACTTGATTGTACCATTTGGGTGTGTTGTGTCTGATGTAAAGTAGTGTGGTGAGTAGTGGAATGTGAGAATGTTAAGTGTAGGTGTTTGTGTATCCACACTTTCTTAAAGTACTCCAATTCACCACGCTCAGAGGGGAAATAAACAATTTATTGTAGAATATTCACCGGAGGGACCGATCGGACGTAAACGGAGGTAAACGGAGGTGAACGGACGTATTTCCTCAGCCTTAAACCAAACCGACTAAATCGATTAACTAAATACAAGAACCGAGTGTCGTTTTGGTACAAAAATGGCACGGCAAAGGAGGAAGAGAAATGGCGACGAGGAAAAATTTTTTTTTCAATTTTAAATTATTTAATTTAAAAAAAGACCCCCAAAAACAAGCAAACCACAAAGCGTACCCAGCCAGATCCTTCGAAAATCGTAAAACTATTTCTAAATATTTGAAAAAAACAGATCCGTGTGGTTTGGGTGTATGAGTGCATTTAATATGTGCAATACATATTAAAACAGATTGCAGTTAAAACCAATAATGTCCGAAAATGGCGAGAATGGAGGAATCGAAGAAAATTTTGTTGTTTTTTTTTGCAAAATAAAGAAAATTATAAATTTTATTATACATACAAATCATTCTTTTGGGTTTTATAGCTAATTAAAGCTAATTAATTTTTGAATTTTTGAAATTCTTGAAAATTTTCGGTTAACTTATTTATAACTGTTTTTTTTGGATTTTATCGATTTTATTTTGAAAGACTGACTGATTGACTACTAAATAAGAAGAATACAAAGATACTTAAATATAACTCTGAATCAAACTCTAAATACACTAGCTTTCAACTGTTGGACGCCGAACAAATGTATGGGTAATCAGGTAGATTTCAGTTGATTTAGCTCTAAAGCGATCAGCTGATCGAAATCGCCTGATTTAGAGTGTAGTGTGAACGGAATATAAATCAGCTTTCAACTGTCAGACGCCGAAAAAAATGTATGTGTAATCAGGTAGATTTAAGTTGATTTAGCTCTAAAGCGATCAGCTGATCGAAATCGCCTGATTTAGAGTGTAGTGTGAACGGCATATCGTCGGGTGTACGCCAAAACCATGAATGTGATTTTTTGGTGATTTTTAGTTTTTCATGTCACTGTACCCGGAATTCGTATATAAATAACTTGCCAAAACCTGAAATGCAAAATTCCATTTTATGCCTACACAAATTCAAAATTTCAATTTTCTGAATCACCTAAAAACCAAGTATATGCAAAATGCATTACGCCAAAACCATGAATGTGCACATTCGTTGTTTTGGTGCAACGGAAAATCTGGGCATGTTATGACATGTTTTGATATTGTGGTGAAATAGAAAATAGAGCATATGATGTACTATTCGGGCTTGTTCAATCCTGCACACTTTGAACTGTTTTTCTTCGAGTTTTGTAGAATTTTTATTCATTTCAACAGTTTCCTTAATTGAGTGCAATTACGGTTTTTGTTGAAATTTTACTAAGGCAAGTCGTGGATCATTGTTTTTATCGTTGGCTCTCCAGAAAAAGAAAGTCATTTCAAACGTGAATGATGCCGGTATGTAGGGAAAATAACTTGAATTTCAATAGCTTATAAATCTTCATGCTTTTTTTTAAAGAGAGTAGCACTGTTCAGGAAGCAGACCCATTCAAGCAAAAAGATTATGGTTCTAACAAAAAGCTTTGCAGGTTTTGTTTTGATTGCAATCATTCAGGTACTAATTGCATTTTCCGTAAATAGGCAAAATCAATAAAGATTTCCTGGTCCTTCCCATGCTTTTGATAGTGACGAAGACACTAGGGACTTTAGTCCTTTAGTTTCATCTTACAGTTCAAATTCTTCATCTGATATTATGCAGTCAGATGAAAGTGTACATACAAATCATTCTTTTGGGTTTTATAGCTAATTAAAGCTAAAATTAAAGCTAAAATTAAAGCTAATTAATTTATGAATTTTTGAAATTCTTGAAAATTTTCGGTTAACTTATTTATAACTGTTTTTTTCTCGGATTTGATCGATTTTATTTTGAAAGACTGACTGACTGAAGAAGAAAATAAATAAATAAAAAATAATAAATAAGAAGAATAAAAGATACTAAAATAGAACTAAATCAAATCTAAATCCACTAGCTTTCAACTGTCAGACGCCGAAAAAATGTATGGGTAATCAGGTAGATTTAAGTTGATTTAGCTCTAAAGCGATCAGCTGATCGAAATCGCCTGATTTAGACTGTAGTGTGAACGGCTTATAAACTACAGTTTAGTTAAACCGAAGATATATCAGCACTGTGAAACCGAGTCAAGTTTAAACTCCAGATTAATCTTTAGATTAAGTTTAACCAAACTGAAGTTTAAACCTTGACTGTGAAACCGGCCATAAGCGTTTTACAGCTGCTAGCACGAAGAGGCTCTGCAACGGAACTGACCCAATTGTTGTTGTTATTCAATACTTCCCCCGTCATATCAGTAAAACACCGTAAATAAACACTGTGTACGCTACTAAAAACCGGTTCAGTCAGTAAAAGCCTTAAAAACATTTTTTCACACATACATTTATTGACGATCTCGGTCGTGGATAAAACTTTAATGTTTCATGGATAAAATTTTAATTTAAAACTCAGGCTTTAAAAGCAAAGTTTGATTTCAGAATCAATTTTTACCGTTAGAAGCTCCACGTCTGTCGTTCAATTTCTTGCAGAGTCCAAATTATCTACTTAATTCTTTTAGCCAAATTACCAATTAAAGTTGATTTACATTTGGGTCCAATAAAACCTAATGAGGGGAAATTGATGTCGAAGTGTATTAATTGATACAAACTACTAGTTTCTGAAGTGCTTATGTCCATCGAGGTCCATCATAAATGTTGTTATTTTAGGACTAAAATTTTATATATTACTCTTTTCCAACGAGTTCCAGAAATTTCCGTTGATTCATATCTTGTTGATAGCAGAACAAATTCAATATCGATAACAAACTTTTAGGATTCTCATGTTTCCTCAAAATATGGATAGTCACTCTTAAATTACTTTTATTTCACAATTAAAATTCGAAGCGATTGTATTCGATTAAAATCAATAGTCCATCTTAAATTACTTATATTTTACAATTATTGTAAAACTCGAAGCAATTGTATTCAATTAAAATCACTGCCACATTGGTGCAAAACAACAAACTCTCTGCCAATCAAATTATATTTTTAAAAACAATTTTAAACTTAGCTTACTTGTGTGTTGTGATGTAGCTATTGTAAAGTAGTGTGGTGAGTAGTGAATGTAATAAGTCTTCTCGTATCCACAAACTCAACATCCGGATAACTTATTCAACGAAATTTTACTCAAAATCACATGATGAAATCGGTTACCATTGCTAATAAGACCACCTTAGTAGATACTAATTTAACCATACGCTCTGTATTTCTATTATTTTCCTTGAAAAGTTCACTGATAACCAACCAATTCGCACATGCAAACATTTTTCTACGTCAAAATAGTGCTTGCGCTACTAAGCAAAATCACTTTGGCTGTTCAACATATTATCACTATGGAATAGGTATTTATTCCACTGCCTAAAATAGGAATAAAAATGGCATCCCTGCCACTTTTATGTTATCTATGACCTACTTGGTTTACACTCAGGTTAAATGTGCGTGAATTTTACTATAAGTTGATAACTGCATCGGAAGTTAAAAGGCATAGCACTTCAATTTCACCGAGCGTTTTTTCATAGTGACACAGCCGCCACATGGTTCTGATCATGTTGATTAAACTTTTGTCAGACCTGTATCTACTCAAAACCAGTATATCCTATGAATTTTATCCGATCGCGAGATACCGTGGATGCAAGTTCCAGGTGCTAAAAATATAAATAATTCGGTGCGATTTTTGTGCGATTGGGAATTTTACAAGTTTAGATCTGACTGTATAAATATAGTATCAAATTCATCAACCATTTGCATTTCTAACAGCCGTATGAAAGATTTGAGTTTAAGTACTTATGGTAGCTACAAGATTGCCCAAACATTATTTAAAAACGACAGAAACTTATTTTTTATGCCCATTGATGAGTCTTGTAAATTTTGTGATGATCTGATGACTCGGTGTGAAGTTATCACAATGCGAAATTTTCCATAGAGTTTCCATTGTCGCCAAAAATACACCAAAATTTCAGCTCGACCAAACTTCGCGATCCGGATAAATTATCCGGATAGTAAAATTCATGCACAATGAAAAAACTCTAATAGTACTTGGAAGATAGTAAATGATATGGTGCTTGAACAGTCTTGGAATATTGTCAAGATGAACCGAAATTATTTGGAGAAGGTTATCGACCTTACGACGTGTCTCAGTCGCCAAGGACGTGCTTTTAGAGGACATGATGAAAGTGGTGCCAGTGATAACCGTGATTTTTTTTGGAATTTTGTGCATTATTCGCGAAGCATGATTCAACTTTTGAAAATAATTTTAAAAACAAGGTTGCGAACTACTGTAGTGACAAAACACAAAATGAATTGATGAAAATAATTGCTGAATTCGTTCGCGAGGACAATACAGCTGAAATAAAAGATTGCAGATTGATATCCATTATGGCAGACGCAACAAGGGTCCACAGAAGGAACAACTCTCCGTGGTTGTCAGATTTGGTATAGAGCTAGCAGTCGAAGAAAGGTTCTCAAGCTTTGTAGACTGTTCAGGAGCTAGAAATGCCTCGAATTTAGCAGATATAATTTTGAGCCTGTTAGACAGCTACGGACTTCTCGAATTGTCTGTTGTTGGACAGTCTTATGATGGTGCTAGTGTCATGTCAGGACAAAAAAGTGGTGTACAAATCTAAATTAAGATGAAACACCCTGCAGCCACATTTGTACACATACATAAAATTATCCTGGTTGTGATGGACACATTTTTCACCATCAAAACGTGTATATCCTTTTTCAATGCCATCGAATCCCTTTACCTACACTTTTCGAAGCCATCACAACACGAATTGTTGAAGCAGCTTGAAGAGGCAGTTGGTCTAAACACAAGGCGTGGATTGAGAAGTTTAAGCTCAACTTGATAGTCAATGAGATTTCACAATTGCAAATATGTGATCGATAGCTATGGGACTATGAAAGATGCTTTAGAGGAAGAAATGAATGAAGGAAAATACAACGACTCAGTTTATTCATTGGAGATCTTTCATTCAATCAGTAATCCTAAATTTTTAGTAAATCTTTTCATGTTTCACTATGTTCTTTCTATAATGAACATGTTAAGCACATATTTCCAAACTAAAAATGCAACTCTTCGGGATGGGATAAATCTTGTGAATGGAACACTACTAAGTGGGCGAGAAGACTTGTATGTAGTTTGTTGAAAAATTAAATCATTCGCAAAAAACAACTGTCTGAATCTCACATTTACCAGAGGATCAAAAAACATGAAAAACAGCAAAAAGCACTAGTTTCAAAGGTTTTGCTGTTTCATCTAGCCCCGGACACGTAGTTAGGGCTACAAAGATATACCTGCAATCCAAATGGCTCAAAAAGAGTAAGTTACAGTACTTTTCATCTTGCCAAATTATTTTCGGTTGTTCCAGGTTTTCTAGGTAACAAATGTTGGAAGTAAGAGATCAATTTCTTCCTTCTAAGCTTAATATATACCAATTTTTTCAAAGATATTTTGAAACTGAGCTATCCTCTTCTTCAAGTATAATTTGCAATATATTTAGCTTCTAAACGAAAAAATATTCTTACATTTCTAATTATTTCCATTCTTTTCCCGTATAATTCATACAAGCTTTCTTTCTTAGCGGTCATTGATAATTCATACCTACCATTCACATTATATGCATGTGGTAGTAGCTCTTACGTATTCATATACAAGAAGTTTATTTAATAATACATTATGCATTAGCAAATAACAAAGAATAAATCAACAAATATATAATGTATTAGTAAATTATATAAGTTGTATGAACTGTACGTGTACAAACAAAAACAAAATCATCACATGTCTTGAACCTTTCAGTCCCTCCCCAATTTTAAGCCACGGCCCGCCTATGGAGAACATGTGTATGATTCTTTGTACACAAACATGCATTCAGTGCGATGATGTGCTATGGGAGCTGGACGAAGTTTCTGCATGTCGATCTTGAACTTTTGAAGAAACATTGTAGGATCAATTGACGTGTCGTCATTAACGAAGAAATCTCCTGGAAGTCTCAGGTTTGTACCGTACAATAATTCAGCTGCAGAACACTTTAAGTCCTCTTTATAGGCAGTTCGTAGTCCCAATAGAACGGTTGGTAAAGTTTGAATCCAGTTTGTCGACTCATGACATCTTAAAGCGGTCTTCAAAGAGCGATGCCACCGTTCTATCATCCCATTTGAAGCAGGATGATATTCCGTTGTGCGAATATGCTTACAACCCACAAGTCGCGTAAGTGCTTGAAAAATGGCTGAGTCAAATTGACCTCCACGATCGCTTGTGATGACGCAAGGAGTACCAAATCGTGCAACCCAAAATGTGTAGAAACATGCTGCTACTGCATCTGCTGCTATTTCGGATACCGGTATCGCTTCCGTCCAACGTGAGAATCGATCGATCACGGTTACGATATAACGCTTGTTTTTCACTGGTGGCAGTGTTCCGGCAAGATCGATGTGCACATGGTCGAAGCGTTTATCCGGTGCAGCGAATTTCTGTGGCAAATTCTTTACATGACGATGTTGTATTCCATGCTTGGATGGTTTAGCAAATTTTTGCTATTTGCGAATGCTTTCTCAGCTGTTGTAGTCCACTCAATAAGTTGTTTATAGTTTTTCTTGCTTTCAGACATCAATACTTCCGCTGCATTTTGTAAGAATTTGCGTTAAAAATTGATCATACCAAGATATCTTCGCAAATCTTGAATGGTAGTCGGTTTTTTAATGTCCAGGATGGCTTTAACTTTTTCTGGAGAAGGTTATATTCCTGCGCTGCTTACTAAATATCCCAGATACAGTACTTGCGGCTTTCCAAATCGACATTAAGATACGTTTATCTGCATTCCATATTCCTCGAGCCTGGCGATGATCTTTATAGATGATCTTTATACTGTTCTTCGGACTTTGAAGCCACTAAGATATCGTCCAAGTAGCAGAACCAGAAATCCAGTTCTTTTAGTGCCATGTCCATATATCTTTGAAACGTCTGAGCTGCATTTCTTAATCCAAAAGTCATTGTTTGGAATTCGAAGAGCCCATAGTGTGTAATAACCGCTGTTTCGGGGATATCTTCTTCTGCGACGGAAACTTGATGATAGGCACGCACTAGGACGATTGTGGAGAGTACATTTTTTTCCGTGGAGATTGCCAGTGAAGTCTTGGATATTAGCGATTGGGTAACGGTCTGGCAGTGCTATGGCGTTTAGTCGCCTATAATCTCCACATGTTCTCCATTCTCCTGATTTTTTCGGTACAAGATGGAGAGGGCTGGCCCAAGGACTGCTTGATGTACGACAAATTGCTTTTTCCACCATGAATTCGAATTCTTTTTTTGGGGCTTGATATTTTTGAGGTGGTAGTCTATGAGCGCGTTCGGCGATTGGTGGTGCCTTCGTAACTATGTGGTAACTGATTGGTATTGATTTGGTTTGTCTTCTGATCGTTGGATTCGTTAACCCCTGAAATTCTGTTAGAACTGCGTGGAACTGATCACTCTTCTGGATCGTGGTAACAGTTGGTACTTGCTCGTTAGAAATTTGCGCCAAGGTGGATAACAAAGTCTCTCCGTCGACTAGTCGCTTCTTTTTCAAATCTACTAGAAGATTGAAATTCCGGATAAAGTCAGCGCCAAGGATTGGTCGGGCAACATTCGCAACACAAAATTTCCATTTGAATGAGCGTCGAAGTCCAAAATCCAATATCAATAGACGGTCTCCATATGTATTGATTAGTGAACCATTTGCGGCATACAATTTGAAATCAGTTGGTTTCGATTTCGGTTTGAATTTGTATGGCAATACAGAAATGTCGGCTCAGGTGTCTACTAAAAATGAAGTTCCGGTATGAAGTTCCATCGACATAATTTACTTGTAAAGGTTATTTAATTGTGATCATGGTTGCCTTCTTGTCTATATATTTTTAATTTAATTTAAATTTATTTATTAGCCAAACAAGGCATAAATACATATACATACATAAAATATGAAATATCCAATTATTTAAAAAAAAAGTGTAAGGTACAAATAAATAACACATTAATAAATAAATAACTAAGGGAGTAAACAAATAAGTTTAAAATAGACAATAAGTAAAATAACAAGGAAATAAAAGAATAACAATTAAAAACGATAATTAAACAAGAGCTTAAAAGTTATGGTGTACAAATGGCTTGGATAAGAGAAGATTTGTAGGATAGTTTGGAAATCGTTGGCGAATAAAGGTTGCTAAAGCCATTGAAGACCCTGCAGCATCTATTCATCGGCTCATTAGTTGCATATATGGTAGAATGTGGATATTTCTTTAGCAAACGATTGGACCTGGTGTTCCTTAAGGGGATATTTATCACAAATTTACTATTAAGGAACTCAACTCTAACAATGCCTCTAATTACGTCAAATGTGAAGCAGGCCGATATCATCATTCTTCTGGATGCAAGTGAAGTTAAGTTTAAATGACCCAGTTTAAACTCATATGGCGGTAAATTTTCGAAATCGTAAGGGTTGTACAGATCTCTTAGGGCGAAAAGTAAAAATTGTTTTTGAATGGACTCGAGTCTGTTATTGTGAATTTCGAAGGCTGGGTTCCAAATAATACAGGCGTATTCGAGAAGAGGGCGTACAAGTGCAGTGTATAATGATCTTGTGGCCCACAAGTTTTTAAACTCCTTGGCACGTCGTTTAATAAAGCCGAGCTGCTTATTCGCACGGGAAAGAATTTTGTCGTAGTGCAAGGTGAAACGAAGTTTCACATCCATCACAACACCGAGACCAGTTGTTGCCGAGAAAGTAGGTATTCTGCGTAACCATGCATTTACGGCTAAAACTTATGATTTGGCACTTATCAATATTCAGCGAGAGCTTGTTTATATTGCACCACTGAACAAGAGAATTAAGCTTGGATTGAAGGAAAAGTGCATCAGATTTAGATTCAATGGTGTGGTAGAGTTTGAGGTCGTCTGCATAAAGTAGGTGAGGAATGTTTGACAGGACGTCAGATAGATCCGAAATGAATATGTTAAAGAGAAGTGGGCCAAGATGACTACCTTGTGGAACACCAGAGGTAGCAAATATATTTTTTGATAAAATTCCTTCAAATTTAACGATTTGTATTCGGTTGTGGAGGTAGGAACTGAGCCAGCTTAGTAAAGATCCAGCAAGTCCGAATTTGTGCAGCTTAAGGATCAATATAGAATGGTCAACTCAGCACTGTCATCACTCAGCATCAGCATAGACAACGTATATCGTCTCTAAAGCTTATCAAAGCAGAGAATATTGATACGGGAAACTCGATCGTTTTGCGGTGCGAATCAAGCGTAAATAAAAGTTAATGATTTCCAATTGCAAGTGGTCACATCAGTCAAATATGCATTATGTGCTGGCGTCTGATGAGAATCAGTGCATACTTTCGAAACCACTTTGTCAAATAAAAATTTTCAATGTAAATAAAAAAAAAAATATTTCAATTTTAATCATCCCGCAAAAACAATTCCAATTTGATTCGGCTTCGGAGGCTTATTCCGCAAAACGATCGAGTTTCCCGTATCAATATTCTCTGCTTTGATAAGCTTTAGAGACGATATACGTTGTCTATGCTGATTTATTTGAAAACTGAAAAATTCAGTAAAATGCAGTGACTGAAATTACGCGAACCTACCTAAAATATTCAAATATTTCACATACCTATTATTGCTTCTACAATACCGCGTACGAACGATCATTACTTCTACCTCCTGCAAAAATAGCAAGCGATCCACGAAAACATATTCAAATATTTTACGTGCCTTCTATTGGTCGTAGTCGTTACACATACCTCCTGTCAAATTTACTTAAGTGATGTACGGTCCCAGTCGTACGCCACTTAAGTGGCCCGAATTGAACGAAACTTAACGAAACGGCAGATAAGTACATTATGGGTATGCCGCTTGTTTTCTATGCAACCGTACTGTCACTTAAGCTACTTAAAGTTCACTTAATTGCATTATAGTTCTACCTTAAGTCTTTTACACACCGACCTTTCTGTCTCAAATAAACCAAAAGGGTTTTAACAAAAACTCAGACTTTCTTCTAACTATTGTATAGCGCCGGACACAATGATCCATTCCATTCCAGAATAAACGTCAAAGTTGGCGGCATAGAAAATGTACGAGACTGAACACATAAGGTTGGAATGGAATGGAATGGAAAGGACGAGTTGACCAACTTTCAACTTTTCTGGATCAGAAGAGTATTATTATTAATACTAAAAAAAAATTTGCTGTGATTTTTTTTTATACAAGGGTACAAACCATATTAGCATTCCAAATAACTTTAGAAAATTGCTATCCATTCTAAAATAATCACGCAAAACTGATATTTTAAAACTACAAGTAAATTGTCGCATACTAAACGGAATGGAGACTATGTGTTCAGTTTGCTGGAATGGACATGAACTGGAGAGTGCTGGATCGGAATGGAATGGAATGTGCTGGAGCATTGTGGCCCGCGCTTATTTCTTTTGTTTTATAAATGATATAAATCGAAAAATTGACCTAACAAATAAGTGCAAATAGACTTAAATACTATTTTTTGTAGGTGGGTGTTTTCCCGAATTGTTCCCAACTGTTGCCGAAATGACAGTCATAAAACAGTGACAGTGATCATAAAACGCCCTATCCGACTTTTTTCATTTTTGAGTTAACACCGAATTCGAAAGCTGCATACTCGATTACATCATTCTACCAAATTTGAAAAACCTATCTTTTGTAGAAGTATCTTAAAATCAATAGTGAAAGTAGTGAAAAAGACCTATCTACAGCATATAGCAAAACACATATCGAATTTACAAATATTATCATTCACCCATGCATGATTATTTACAATTTTAACAATTAATACCTGGCACGAAACTGTTTTGTACAGGTAAACATATATTTTCGATAATGTTGCTTTGCATATAATTTCAATACTAAGCATATACATACCAGAATTATTCTAATGCCGGGTTTACACACATGGCAAATGTTGGCGAGCCGAGTGTGTAAATGGTCCCCTTGTTTACTTTCGGCTGTTTTTTTTACATGCGAAGATATGGAGGGAAGTAATTTCACAAGTTCCTCGACGAAACGTTTGCCATATGTGTAAAACAGGCATAAGATCATACATGAATTATCATATTAACATATTTCATTGAATTGAATTTAGAAGCAAGTTTTGAAATTTGACGATTCTAAATTACAGGTGAATGGGTAAATAAATGTATGAACAGCCAAATAAACATACACCACTTGAAACTTTACCAATAACATAACAAGTGAGTGTAGGGTTTAGAAACTATTGTTTTATTTATGAAATTCAACGTTGTGTTTATCTCAATCTCACGAGCTTCAACCTGGTACAAATGCTTGCTATTATGCGCTAGTGCAAATGATAAGAAAATACTGCAGAACACGCGGACTGGCGCAATAAGCGCGCAAAATGTTGCATTTTGTGCAAGGTCGCTGAACTTTGAAAGAGGTTTAGGAGCCTAGCCGCAGCTGGCCGCAGGTAAATTAAGTTTAGACTTTAATGAATACAACTAAATGTATTTCGTAACAACGTTTTGTGACGTTCTAAACTTAAAAGAGGCTAGAAGTTTTAAACACCGAATTCCTATACTATCTGCAGTATGAACACGACGAAAGGGGGGAGGCTAAATCATCAATGTCTTTCATAGCTTAATAACGCTGTATCACTCAAAGGTATTTTGATCTTCATATTCTTAATTTAAAAAAGAGGTTAAAAGGCAGATGCAAGTTTTGGCTGTTTTCAGCACCTGTGCTCTTACCCTTAAACTTATGAAAACCAATTACCAGCTCAAATGATGGGGACCATATAGGAAAATATTACCCCCAAGTTTCAACTTCATACTTAAAAATCCATAATTTGAATAAAGTTCACCTTTTTCGCGAAATAGACCACTGTGACGAAGATATCCCCAAGACAGCGGTTATTACACCCTTTGGGCTCTTCGAATTCCAAACAATGCCTTTTGGATTAAGAAATGCAGCTCAGACATTTCAAAGGTATATGGATATGGCGCTAAACGGACTGGATTTTTGTTTTTGCCACTTGGAAAATATTTTAGTGGCTTCAAAGTCCGAAGAACAGCACATAGATCATCTACGTCAACTTTTCGCCAGGCTCGAGGAATATGGAATCCAGATAAACGCATCTAAATGTCGGTCGAGCAGCTGAAAGACGATGAATTGAAAGAACTACTAGAAAGAATACTCCAACGATTTCCGATGGATAACAATCAATTTATCTATTGTGACATTTCACAAGGAGATATACGTCCGTATGTTCCTGGTCCACTTCGGCGACGTGCTTTCGAGTCGGTCCATCAACTATCTCATCCAAGTAATCGGGTTACAAGTCGATTAAAATGCAGGCGCTACGTATGGCCTAAGATGAGTAATGACATGACAACGTGGACTAAGTGTTGTATTCCATGCCAACGGTCGAAAATTCATCGTCATTTCAAGAATTTGCCACAGAAGTTCGCTGTACCATATAAACGCTTTGATCATGTGCACATCGATCTTGTCGGACCAATGCCGCCATGGGAAAACAAACCTTGTATCGTAACCATGATCGATCAATTTTCACGTTGGACGGAAGCGATACCGATATCCGAAATATCAGCAGATGCAGTAGCAGCATGTTTCTATACATTTTGGGTTGCACGATTTGGTACTCCTTGCGTCATCACAAGTGACCGTGGAAGTCAATTTGACTCAGCGATTTTTCAAGCACTTACGCGACTTGTGGGCTGTAAACATATTCGTACAACGGCATATCATCCTGCTTCAAATGGGATGATAGAATGGTGGCATCGCTCTTAGAAGACCGCTTTAAGATGTCATGAGTCGGCAAACTGGATTCAAACCTTACCAACCGTTCTATTGGGACTACGAACTGCCTATAAAGAGGACTTAAAGTGTTCTGCAGCTGAATTATTGTACGGTACAAACCTGAGACTTCCAGGAGATTTCTTCGTGAATGATGACACGCCAAGTAATCCTACAATGTTTTTTCAAAAGTTCAAGATCGACATGCAAAAACTTCGTCCAGCTCCCATAACGCATAATCGTACGGATAGCATGTTTGTGTATAAAGATTTATACACATGTTCTCATGTATTTCTGCTTGTAGATGCAGTTAAGAAGCCATTACAACAGCCCTACACTGGACCTTATCAGGTTATAGGCCGACCATCCGACCGAGTTTTCACAATTTGTATTGACAACAAGGAGGTTAACGTTTCAACTGAGCGTTTAAAGCCAGCATTTATCTTGAATCCGGAAATCGAGCAACGAGTAACGCAAGATCAAAGTAAAGCTGTTCCAAACGCTAATGATGGCACAACAAACACTAAAGGCGTTTTTTTTAGTAGTACAGTATCCTGTTTTACGAGGATTAGGTTGGCTTATAACGATAACGCATCAGCCATCGGTTTACGATAACACCCGTTTATGATGGGTTTGAACTCAAATTTTTACTCTTGACAACACAAACACGCAAGTGACTGAAACAACGGAACGAACACGAAACCGCAGTTTAAGACACATTGATACACATATTGTCAATTCCAGAGAAAGACCGTCCTTCGGAGAAAAGCAAATCACTCAGCAATTCTCCGGCTACAACCTTCCACCACAAGAGTCAACACGCGGATGTAAAGGCGTTTTAAAAACTTACGCAGGTCCGAAAACAAAACAACAACGCGACGTCAAATTTTAAATTTGTGGCAAGCTTACTTGGGGAGGAAGTATTGTAGTGACACTTCAATTTACTGCAACGACATCTGTCCGAAACATAAACATCAATGTCTCCGACAGCCAACAACGCTGGACAGCGAACTTTTGTTCCAGCCGGTTTAACAGCCATCTTTAGAGTAAGATAGTTTTTAGTTAGTGAGTCGAGTTGAGTCGTAAGAGTTGCAATAAAGGAATAAGCTTAAACAATCAAATAGTAGTTTATAGGCTATCACTACAACACAAATCACGAAGCGCCACCTCTACGTAAGCGAAAATTTCAACGCTAGCAAAAACGTTCAACGCTGGACAGCGACTTAATTTTCTCGGGCGTGTGCGAACAACGATAAAATTTTCTCAGATACGAAAGCTGTTTAATTCCAATATTATTGTAATTTTCTAGAGAGTAATAAAAGCCTTGTTATTCGTTAAACTTTGTGTGTGTCCATTACATATAGGAAGTTATTACCCCTATAAAAGAAAAGCTCATGAGAAGTTGTCTTTTTTGCGATGAGGTGGCTTTGGTTTTTTCAAGGTTATGTTGAATGTTTTCGTAGTTAGGAAATTAGAAAAAGCCCTCATAATGTGTAGAAAGTTAAAAGAGGTGATTTTCTGTTAGTTCTTTTTCTATTTTCTATCGATTGTGGTAATTTATACTCGTTATTTTCTCCCTTTATTTTCAGCTGTTTTGCGCTACAGCGAATACAGCAACCTATAGAAATCTTAGCGAATACACTGCTTGATCGTTGTTTTTGTGGTATAGTTCTATTCTGTTCTGTATCGGAGCAAAAAACGTACCTAATGAATGATTAACAACAATGAATGATTAACATAACAACAATAGGTGCGTTTTTTGCTCCGATACAGAACAGAATATAACTATGCTCTGACCAAGATTCGGTCAGAGGCTGATTTGCAGACCAAGGTGTTTGGGTCGCAGTGTCAACAGTTCTTGAGGTTTGAACTGTAGCCTCTGAATATTTTAGCCGTCCTATTGACGACGCCACAGCTCTGGGTCCACATTGGTGGCCACATCCGTGGTCTCGGGACGCCTTTGTTGGATGGAAGATGGACCGCTCCGAATCCCCGTATTCGTCACGATCCCTCTGGCGTTTCCCGAGCTGTTGCATCTTCCACATTTAGGCTTAAGAATACCAGGAGTCCCACAGCCATAACAAAATAACCTGGTCGGAGGCACAGGACAATCTTGATAGGAATGCCCCAGGTCTTGGCAATTCCAGCAGACCCGGAGATCTGTGGATGACAGTGCCGGACGAGAATTAGACGTAGGCAGTTGCCGAAATGGACGCATGACTGGAGTTGCGCGAGTTGGTGGTGCAACTGCGTCCTTATAAAACTCTGAGCCGTCGTTATCAGGTTCTTGCAGCTCGTGAACCATTCGTCGATTTTGTGTGCTTTCAGTTCGTTGGCCTGACGGATACCACACACTTTCAGTCGCAACACACCGCCGCAGCAACTCACGAGCGTTTCGGAATTCGAGCCCAGCCAAGTGCTCTCGTAGACGCCGGTTCATGTTGCGGAGCAATATGCACTGCAAGTCAACATCGGACAATGGATTGCTGAGCTGCAGCGCCATTGCCTCGATCGCATCGAAAAACACCTGGATAGACTCTCCTTGTTTCTGGACGCGTGCGTCAATCTCCCGTCGGATATCCACATCGCAACGCCGATCCTCAAAGCGTTCTCGTAATTCTTGCTCCAGATCTGCCCAAGTCACCGAGCGATGAAGCTCCATATACCGCCAGTACCACTCCTCTGCGGGACCTTGCAAAAGCAGGTGCAAGTCGTGAGCTAGTACAGCCAATGGAACTCCATAACTCGCCGCCATGGTTTTAATCCGGAACAAGAACCGAGTGATATTGAGACCAGTGGATGTGCCGTCAAATCGAATCGACCACTTTGAAGGATGCATCACGGTCGCGGAGGATCTGCTGGAATTCATCGAATGGGATATTTCAGCTCCGTCCAATCTGCGAGCTATTGCAGGGCCTTCGATATCGGCTCCATCTCCTTCTAAATGACCCGTAGAATGAAGGGCCCGGGTGCTGACGATGGTCCTGGAATTGTGGCGGGGACGCCACCCGAAAATGGTTGAGCACGTTGCTCTGCTGGTGGAGTGAGCGATAACCGTTCCAATGCTCGGCTCAAGCGATCAAAGCCAGAATCATTATTAGTGGGTCTACGATTGCGTTTTGCTCGAGGCATTTTCCCAAATTATAAAGACCAGCAATCGATTATAAATAATGATAAATAAATATTAATATTTTACAGAAAATCTAAACCCTAACTAATTAAAACCCCAAACCCAATAAAATAGGTAAATTTTAAAACAAAAGTAATCCTTAGATAAATAAAGTTAAACCCAATCAAATTCGAACTAAATTCCAATTTATAAGTTCCAATTTGAACACCTATCGCTGAAGCAATTCTTCAATAAATAAGCACTACGCTAATAAAACAGAGTTCAGTTCAGATAAGAAAACCGAAATCAATCAAATCAATGCAATGAGCCAATAAATGAAATCATAACCTCGACTCAAATAAACTCGTAGTAATAAAATAAATAACAAAATTCTAAGACCGATATTAATGTATTAGATTAATAAACATTTCTATATAGGTTCAGTGAAGCCAGATATCAGTAAGCAGTTTGGGATGGGAGGAAAGGTATAAAAATTGGGAATGGAAAATAAAAACGAAAGGATAGAGGAAAGATGAATCATGATTCCGGGTGGAGCAACCCAGAAGATGCCGGACGGGAACACCCAATTCAAAGTTGATGACATATAGTCATCGACAGCTATTGCTGGATATGGGGTCCGCAAGGCATCAACGGAATCACCCCAACAACCTGACGAGAGTGTAGAGGCGCCACTCAATTCAAACACTTAGTCAAGCTAAGCGACTCGCAGACGAGGATATGAGTGACGCTCAACCCCCATCAGGCCCAGAACCACAGCCCAATCTTCCTGTCTATCAATTGACAATCCACAACAGCTGAATAGGCGCCACTGTTGTGGTAGCGACCGTTCACAACGAAAGAAAGTAAAGTTGAAATTAAGGGAAGAGAAAAGAAAAAGTAAATGTTTTAAGTGAATATAATCCAATATGAATGATCTGATACAAATGCCATCTACGGCCAAAAAAACAAAAAAAAATGGCTGAGGCAACCAAGTGCTCCCGGGAACAAGTGTCACCCCAGCCTATCAGAACATCCATTCGGAGCAAGAGAAGTTAACAAAAAAAATAAATGAAATTAAAAAAAAATAAGTGAAAATTAACAGAAAAAAATGAATCAAATACAAGCTAAAACTAATGAAATTCCGGAAAATCTAAAACCAATTATTGCGCGATTAAAACTACTCAAAATAATAATACTAATGTAATAAAAACTAAAACCGAATAACCAAGCTGATTGGGCGCCATTTGTTGCGGGACAGCTGTGAACAGCCGCCTCTACAACAGAAAATTGTAGCCTGACCTGCTACCCTCGCGTGACTTTAAGGTGCCGGCTAGTCACCGGTGTCGTAGGTTGTTGAGGGGCAGGCCAAGCCCTAGCTGTGTCACGCATGGATGGACATAAACACCATAGAAAAGAAGAAGAAAGAAGAAAAAACAAGCAAGGGGGAAAAAAAGGAACCCACTTCAATACCTGACTTCACTGAACCTATTTATCCAGATTTAGTAGACCATTTTTATTCTTGGTCTACATAATGACGTAACCATGTAATCAGTAAATAAAAACCAAATTTATCTGCCAGATTTAACAAAAAATATAATATTAAATTAAATAAATAAACTAAAACAATAAATATTTTTTTAAACAATAAAATCAAAATTTTAATAACTCACGACAGGAAATAATTGCAATATTGAAATCCAATCCAAAATAAAAATACAAATTAAAATTCAACCAAAGATGAAAATACAAATTAAAATCAATCAAAAATTGGAAATCTACATTAAAATCAATAAAAAAAAACTCTAGCGCACCTGAACCGCTAGAAATACTAATGTTCGAAGAACAGTAGAAGTATCGTGCAGGTTTTGAGTGCATATTCCACCACATGAGCTGCTTATGACGGCCAAACTGTTTCAAACGCCATGTTCTACTTTGGTCTCAAGAATGCATTATAACTCATATGGTGGAAGGTTTCAGATATTACCACTGGCATGAATTTCAACGTTTATGAGAGCAAAACACGGTTTAATTATATTCGTTATCAGTTGCTTATTTCACAAAATTTCGAAAGCAGCATCTCATATAACATCAATGAAGAAAATGCTCAGTGCCTGTAGCACTGTAACTGAAGTTGGTGTTTGGGGCTGCGATCCGAAAAATTTGCAGAACTTTGGGAATTGAAACATCGGTTATTTATTTTCATTGTAAATGTTTCCGGTATAATTTTATTGATACAAAAGTAGTGCAACCGACTCGTGCTGGCAACTTTTTGCCAGTATCAAAGCCAAGAATATATCACATCTGCTTCACGTTGTTATATTACATTCGAAGTTATAGGACTATGAAGAAATTTAGGGTTACCTGCAGCGAGTTTTTTCAAATAATCGAAAGCTTAATATTTGCTGTTTATTGGCACTACAATATCATTACCAATTGAAAATTCTACGATTAAACCGCTTAATAAAGATATTGCAAGCAAACACAAAACCAACAACAGCTTGCAACCCTATTGTGGCTTTTCAACCAAATTTGGCCTGAATAATGTTTATAATAGGTTCCATAAATTGTATGAAATTCGTACTGATTTCATGACTGCACTGGAAGTTATAGGGCAAAAAGTTTTATTTTCCTGAGAAAATTTTCAAAACCAAAGACACAAAAATTACCGTAGCTGGCAGCACCAATCGAATTTTTCAACCAAATTTCTATCAAACAGAGCTTAAAAAAAAGGTTCAGCTACTGTGTCAATTTCATGAAAATCTGGTTACTTATTCACATTTCATAGGGCAAAAAGCAGTTTTTTTCTTTGTAATTTTTCAAGATGGCACCACTGGCACAGAGTTGCCTACAATTCAAAATCGCTTCTATCAGACCTGGTCCTACTTAATTCCAATGCATTCTGTAAATTTCAATGGTATCTGATTATTGATTCGTGAGTTCCCGTGAACAGAAGTTTTTGATGCTAAAAATATAGGTTGACTGGGAAAGGGTTACCGTTCTTGTCCGACATGAAATTTCCAAAGTTTTACTTTGAACGTGTAGATAAAGCATAAGATTTGTATACAGATTGGTTTTATTGTAAGAAACGGACAGTTTTTGGAAATTCGATGGTTTAATGTTTTCACTTCCAAATTTTTATTTTTTCAAATTTAAGACACCAAAATTATCATAGCTGGCAACTCCAACCGAATTTTTCGACCAAATTTCTACCAAACGAGATACTAAATAAGGTTCAGCCACTGTGTGAATTTCGTCAAAATCGAACGATTCAATCAGAATTTATAGGGCTAAAAGCAGTAATCTTTTTTAGTGATTTTTCAAGATGGCACCACTGGCACAGAATCACCCGCATTTCAAAATCACTTCTATCAGACCTGGTCCTATATAGGACCAATACATTCTGCAAATTTGAATTAATTCTGCTCATTGGATCGTGAGTTTCCGTGAACAGAAGTTTTTGATGCTAAAAATATAGGTAAATTGGGCAAGGGTTACCAGGCGTGCCCGTTATACCATATAAAATTTTTTTTTTTGTTTATGTAAACAAAGCACAAGATTTACATATGAGTGGCTTTTTTTTAAAAAAAAACGGCAGTTTTTCAAGAGAGACGATGATTTGAAGGTTTTCACTTTCGGTGCCTGCCCTAGCTACAGGGTTGCCAGCACACTCATAGAAAGCTACGAAAATCTACAACTAAATAATACCAATATGTCCTAAAAATTTCGTAATGATTGAATAACTCGGTCAAAAGTTATCGCAATTTAAAAATTTTCAATTTTTCCCGTTCTGTTTTTAGGCACCCAGCGCACACATGGGGTTAAAAAATTCCAAAACATTATCCGATTCACATGTAAAACACGTTCAAAATTTATTTCGTCAACTTTATTTTTGCAAAAATTATTTGTGTACGAAATAATAGGTATATTAAAAAAATCACTAAAATGGCCGCCGGCGCCAAAGGGTTAAAGATTATTAACTTTTTGTGAGACCTGGCACTATTCTGCATATACACCAATGTGTCCTGAAAATTTCAGCTCAATCGGATGGCGCGTTCCTGAGATTTTTTCACTGAAATTTTTTGATGATATATATATATATATATATATATATATATATATATATATATATATATATATATATATATATATATATATATATATATATATATAGAAATATGAATTTTTGGCCAAAGTGATTTTAATACTAATGTTCTTCTTCGAACATTAGTAAAAATGGAAAAAAATACAAATGAATCACTTACCAGTGAAATCCGGATTACGGTACCGTACTCTCGGGGGTCACTGTAACTTTTCTCAGAGAAAACTATCATATATAAAAAAACGAATATAAATTGATTCTGATTCGGCATTCTGCAACAATCATCTGTTTATCTTCCGTGAAGATGCTGACGAAATCCAAATTGAGACAATATTAACCGTGTTGGCAGGTGTAATCGCTTCAAGTTTGTATTCCGGTTGACACGGTTCGACAGAGCTGATAACTGACAGCAATTTTTTTAAGTAAGTCATTCTTAATCAAGTATATGATTTCACTTGTTCAATTTGTAAAGTATTTATTTTGGCCACAGAACGTAAATTAATTTTTCCTTGCTTGCACTAACAAATTCACCAAAATCTGCGATCGTATATTTTTGGGGCTAAATTCACTGCATTAAGCACTAACTTCATTAATTATTTGCATTTTCAACACACCGGTTCGCTATGATTTATACCGTTGCTCTTCACTAATCCACTTTCGATTTTAAAATTTTTCCCCCCAATTAATCGTTTGTACAATTACAAAATGTTATCACAACTGCTCGTTTCTTTTTTTCTTCTTGAAACTTGAATCATCATTTCAAAATTCAAATATGTATCTCACAATATTCCGTTTTTTTATCAAAACTCATACGGCACCGTCATCCAGCGCAATTTTTGCATCTCAACCGCTCAGCAGCCAAAACCAAAAAAAAATCCTCGTCTTCAGCAAAAACTTTCTTGACAAAATTTACCGCCGACCAACTTCAATTCCAGCAAAAAAACTCAAGAGCCTCTTCAATGGACGCTTTAATTTTTCTCGACCTTCACGGTCCAGTCACAAAACCAAAAACCTCCTCCACCAACGATTCAAAAAAAAACCCAATACCATTCTCCTCGCACAACAGCCAAAATCTCCCGCCTTCTCGGTGCAGCGCTAAAACCAAAACTTTTCTGGTTCAGCGCCAAAATCCAACTCCCTGTCCCCAGCAAAAATTCACGCCAACCAGCCAGTTCAGTTTCCAGCTGATCCCGTTGCCGCCATCTCCCGCAACAACTTATCTCCCCAGCAAGCATCACCCGAACAACAAGCCATGCAGCTCAAATGCACTCAGGTGTTGACTGCATTTGAACTGCACCGCTTCACTGTTGTGGTTTTTTTTTCCAGTGTTTAGGTGATGCTTGCAGAGCAAGAACTGCTCGTTTTGTTTTTATACAGGCAATGCAATTCGAATGCCACTAGACGTCAATAACATTAATTGAGTGCAATGACATTCAAATTGCACCGCCTGACTGTTTTGTTTTGTTTTTTTTTTTATATATATTGCTGTGAGTGGCAGCAAACAGCTGGCCGTAACAATCCTTAAAAACAAGAATTTTAAACGCGTACTCTGTGTCGGAAGAAACAGAAATTCGGGAGTTGCTTAGTGGTTTGGAGTTAGGTGATCAAAAACCTTCTCATCTTCTCCGCGAAATGAAGTTGACGGCAGGTGAAAAAGTTTCCACGTCGTTTTTAAAGACGCTTTGGATGGAACGTATACCAGCCAATATTCAGGCAATTCTTACAATCTCTGACACGTCAGACGTATCCCGCCTTGCCGAAATGGCAGATAAAATAACAGAAATTCGTGATCCGTATACTGTCGCGGCAGTGTCACGAATGGATACTTCAAACGCAACTTCCTCAGCAGATAATAATCTGCAAGAACAACCCACTAGCATTCAACAACAGTTGAACCATTTACAATTAAAGCCTAGTACTATACTCGAGCGAAACGAATTGCCGCGAAAAGTACCCTTTCAGCAGTAGCGAAATAGCATACCGATATTGATAATAGATGGTATTATTTTGTGAGTCAAATACGAGCACTAGTCAAGTTTGAAGCCGGATGTAGCTGATTGTCGAATATGTCTGCTCGAAAGTAGTTCAAACGTAAATTATGCGAACTTGCTTTAATCAGTTCAACAATAATAAAAGAAATATATTAAAGCTTTTTTAGCGAGGAAGATTAATGAATTGAGTGAACAAATTTATTGAAAAGTCAAAGTAGGTTTTAGCGTGACTGGAACGACAGATTAACTTCAAACGGCATTGAATTTGGAATTTCATCGATAGTCTCAGTTTTTTGCATGACAATTGAAGCGTTGGTTTCTAAGCTCGAGAATGAGGGAACTATTTGAAAGCGTATGATCAAAATCTATTTAACGTTTTTGCGATTATGTACTATAATATATTGGTAATAAATATATTTGGGAATAAGAAACCAAGTGAAATTTTTTCTCTTATAAGATACTACAAGAGTCTTATAAGAGGAAAACGGAGAGGACAGTTCTAGTAATATCAGCCTTGTAGGTAATTAGTGTGCTACTAGTATTAAATGGGTAATTTATGAGAGCTATTTTAGCCTTAAAAAATTTTTTCAATTTTTATGATGACACTAATAAAGTTCTTTTAGTTTAACTTTTACAATGCTTATTAGTGTACACAAGTACTTTTGTGAAAGTGTAATTGTGAGATCAAAAGTATTTTAATAAAAGTTGCACGCTCCGTACAAGAGTCGCTAGAAAGAGAGAAATAATAACACGCAGTCCAGATAGTCAATTTTCAAAAAAAGGTTAATATAAGATTATAATTTTTATAAAAAGTTTAATATAAGATTATAATTCTTCTCATATGGATGTAAATTTACCTTGTCATAACATAGCACCTCTAAAAGCTTTACAGTCTCATACTGAGAGTGTTATGAAAGTCATCTGAAATGTCCTTACAAATGCTTTGGTCTGGAGAGTTTCAAGTGGATTAGTAGAGTCTGAAGTGGCTTCGTAGAGTCTTGTAACACATCCCAACAGCTGAATTCTGGAGGTTGGGATTTCAGTTGTATTTTTCAGTCCCTAACTACAAAAAATGTCTGAACACGATTAATTATTGTACACTATGAGAAGCGAATGCATTTTCATATACATATAGTCCCAAACAACAGAAACAAGAGATCTATCTCGCCACCAAAACGCGGATTTAGCCACACTTGAATAGTTTCCGTATTTTGTCATCCAATTAAGTGTTTAGATTATCTATAATATATATAATTCACCATACCAATGAATCAAAATTAATTATAAATCATGGTTCTTCCCTTTATAAATCATCATAGCGTAATGTGCTACTTAACCAGCGTGTCAGCTCAGTATACATAAACGGCTCAAGTCTCCCAGGAAACTGGCCTAGTTTTCTATGTTTATACTATGTCAAAATGAACCTTTTGTCCTCAACAATAGGTCTGTTCCCGTACTTTCAGTAACTTAATTTTACTGAATTTTCCTGAATCATGTGGTGGGGAATTTCATGAAAAGTACGGGAACGCTCTCATTGTATTTCCTGAAAATTTACAACCGAAAGTGTCAGTTTTCGGTTTTTGGGAGAACAATAGTGATTATAAAGTCATCCTAAGCGGTAATAAATTATCGCCACATAAATATTGAACCTTCATAGCAACATTACACCAAAAATATGTTGCTTGCCGCGCACATTTGAAAATATTTACTCCGTTTGACACTTTTCAGTATTTTTCAGTAGCTCAGACCCTACTGAAATTACTGAAAGAGGGGAAATTTTCAGTTTTCAGTAAAACGGAGTACGGGAACAGCTTCATTGCAATTAATCGCGATTAATCGCAATTAATTGTAGTACGGGAACAGACCTAATAAATGTAACACCCGCAAAAATAATTAAGCAAATTTTCATCGGCATGCAATAGTATATATTTAAAATTTTATCTGTCGCACAGACTAGAGGTACACTTTCTTTACCTCCCACACATTTTGTGTCGACGGATCGATCATCTATTTTGAAAACTTTTATAGTTTTCAGTGATTATTAGTCAGTTCAGCTTATTATACGTAGTGTTAAATAGGGATACATTTGTAGAAAATCTACCACTGGCATTTCAATAGGGAATAAATACACGCAAGACAGAGAACATATAATAAAAGTTCAAAGTAACAGCAATAAACATAAATAACTAGCCATCACTAATTGCATATGATCCGTGAACGAATAAAAAGTAACAATTAATATCGACAGCCATATATTCGATTTGCATTATAGCATTGAGAAAGAAAATTGATGATCGCCGTACATATTTCAAGATACATACGTATACACCTAGCATATTAAGTGCAATAATGTTTTCCCATCACAAAAAGAATGCAGCAAATACACGCGAACACACAATAAAACGTTACACATTTTCACTTTCAACTGGCAACCACTTTAACCAACAAACATTACTTATTTCGCTGAATTAAAAGGGATCCGACCCATTGAAAAGCTGCGAAATATTACTTACCGACACCTATTAGCATTTTCAATTTGCGGTTTGCGCCTTCGATCTCGTTCATTAGAGTATAATACTTGTCCGCCAGCGAATTGTTCACTGACGAATTGAAAAGCTCTTTTTGTATGGGATTTCTCGTGGACACTGGCGCGGACATCTCAGTTCTACCTCGGACGCAAAAGCATAAATTTTGCAAACTTTCGTCATTGAAATTATATGCAGCTAATGTCACAGCCATTAAAACGTATGGTAGCAAATTATTACTATTAAATTTAGGTCTCAGGCGACCACTAAAATGGCATTTTCGCATCGCAGATGTATCACGCCCCATAATAGGTGCAGACTTTCTCAGAAGTCATGGTGCAGGCTTTCTCAGTCTCAACTGTTGGATCAATCCAGTTAGTGGATCACGAATCGCTGTCCACAGTTTCTGAGAGCTCCCTATTGAACGATTTGTTAAGGGAGTTCCCAGACATAACAAATCCTTTGCTACCAAAACCGAGTCAAAGCCACAACGTGCGCCATTTTATAATTACTGAAGGCCTGCCAGTAGCAGAACGCTCTCGCAGACTTTCCCCGGAGAAATTAAAAGTCGCTAAGCGCGAGTTTGAGTTTTTGATGAAGAAAGGCTACTGCGTCCCTCTTCTAGCTCGTGGGCCAGTCCGCTTCATCTTGTTCCTAAGAAAGAGGGCACTTGGAGACCTTTGCGGTGACTACCGTCGCCTGAATGCTATAACTAAGCCTGAAAAATATCCAATGAGGCACATTCAGGATATAATCGCAGGACTAAAAGGAAAAATCATTTTCTCTAAAATTGATCTCTTTCGTGCTTTCTACCAAATTCCGGTAGCCGAAGATGGTATTCCGAAAACAGCTGTGACTACGCCTTTTGGATTATTTGAATTCACGGTAATGACTTTTGGTTTGCGCAATGCCGCCCAGTCATTCCGAAGATTCATGGATCAAGTACTTCAAGGTTTAGATTTTTGCAATTGTTATATTGATGACATCCTGGTTGCATCTGAAACTCCAGAAGAGCATTTAACTCATCTCCGCTTAGTTTTCGAAAGGCTTTCATCTTTTGGCGTGTTGATCAATCCTAGCAAATGTGTATTCGGTGCTTCTGAGATAGACTATCTTGGCCATACAATCAGCAAAAAAGGTATTTTACCACCTCTGTCACGAATAGAAGCAGTTCAAAATTTAAAACGTCCCGAAAATGCTAAACAGCTTAGACGCTTCCTTGGCACAATAAATTTTTATAGAGGATTTATCAAGAACGCAGCTGTTTTACAAGCTCCTCTCAACGCGCATCTTCGCGTTGGCATCAATGGTAAAACACCTATTAAATGGACATTTCAAGCTGAAGAGGCTTTTAATAAGTGCAAATCAGCCACACTCCTGGTGCACTTTCACCTTAACCGACCATTAGCCCTAGATACAGAGGCGTCTGATATCGCTGTTGGAGCAGTTCTGGAATAGCAACAACAAGACGGACAATGGCTTCCATTAGCGTTCTTCCAACGAAAATTAAGTCCAACGGAACAAAAATACAGCGTGTATGATCGCGAACTTTTAGCCGTATATGTCAGCATAAAGCATTTTCGCCACATTTTCGAAGGGAAAAACTTTTCTATAAGAACTGATCATACATAAACCGTTCATATATGCCTTGGATCAGAAGCTAGAAAAAGCGTCACCTCGATAACAACGCCAGTTATGTTTTATCTCACAATTTTCAACAAATTTTATATACGTTCTTGGTGATTTAAACACGGTCGCAGATGCATTTTCACGCATCGATGCAAATAACATGCCTACCATACTGCCGAAGGAGTTTTTCCGGGGGATTTCATTTTACCGTATCTTAGAAACTAGGCCGCTTTTTCCCATATTTGTATGGAAATTTCACCCGAAACAACTCAGAAAGATCCTCGAATTCATGCCAATATTAGGTGCGTTTTTTTGCTCCAATACAGAACAGAATAGAACTATGCTGCAAAAACAACGATCTAGTATAAATCGTAGTACTGAGTTCGATTTCACGTGAAATTTTCATACAAAATTTCACGTGAAATCTGTTTCGGCGAAAATTTAGCTTCAAAATAAGCAAGAGTTGTACTCAGTTCTTAGCATGAAAAGTTGCTTCGAAGTTGCTTTCGCGTTGAAAACGTAGATGGCACTGAAACATGTCTCCAATCATTTCACGCCAATTAAGTTTGTGCAGTTCATTCTTTTGAGCTAAAAAGTGACATTTGGTGTTTCAATTTGAAAATGGAGCAGTGCAAATGTCTTTCCAATAGGAAAATCGATCGAAAAGTGAAAATCTTGACATTTTATCTGTCAGAAATGAGAAGTGTCTCTGCTTTTCTCCATTGCCAAAATTTTCGCTCGCAAGAATGACCAGATAATGGAGACATGTCAAAATTTAGCTTCACGATTAGCTCAGTACCAGCCTTAAAACAGCAGTGCATTCGCTAAGAATGACATAGATGGCTGTATTCGCTGTGGTAGCACAAAACAGCTGAAAATAAAGGGAGAAAATAACGAGTATAAACTACCACAATCGATAGAAAATAGAAAAAGCACTGACAGAAAATTACCTCTTTTAACTTTCTACACATTATGAGGGCTTTTTATAATTTCATTACTATCAAAACATTCAACATAACCCTGAAAAGTCCAAAGCCATCTCACAGCAAAAAAGACAATTTCGCAGGAGCTTTTCTTTTTTCTATCAGCACATTCTATAGTTCAGCACCTGAACTACAAATGAGGAATATAATTTCTGTACTAGTGAATTCACTGGGACAGGAGTGTTGTTGTTTCCAATGCGTATACTTTATTCTCTACTGGATAGAGGAACAAAAAAACACGCCTATTGATTTCAGTTTTGTCGAATGACGTTAATTGTATGATTCGAGAGTAGTAATCTGGTTTTGGATTTGTTGTTTATTTATTTTTATAGTTCACCAGCTAAGTCTAGTTCACCGATTAAGTATCTTTCTGACCGAATTTTTCGTTTTTGTTTACTATATATAACGTATAAGATGTTGATCAGAATGATGAAATAGTGATATTTCTAGAAAACAACGACATTGTTTTTAACTCGAATTAATAATGCTAGCTTTATTAAGATTGTAATAAACATGTTTCTGTATATGCTTTCAGATCTAAGAAACCAACTCAAAACGGCACATATTTTTGTGTAAAAGGTTTTTATTGCTTAGTTTTACTAACGGTTTTGATTGGGAAGCAAATATCGTCAAAATGAGGGGTGCATCAATAACAAGGCAACGGATCGAAGGATCAATTGGTGGTAAGTGCAAATTTGAAGTCTAAATTCGAGGATATTTTTTTCAATACAATCTTATTTACTCGCAACAAATTTTCAAACAAGTATATTATAGTATGTGTCCTCAGTCGTGCTAAAAGCTATTGTTTATGAAGAAAATCAAGGAGCTTTTTATGTTTGGTACACAGCAAAAAAATCGGTGTTAAATTACATCCGATCGGTGCCGAATAGTGTCCCACCGATCGGATTTTCTTTAAATTTATCCTTTAGGATGAACACAAATGAATATTAGCTTTGTATCCACTGGGATATAATTGAATTATCCCAAATGTCAAACTAGATTTCACCGTTAGTCTAGAAAACAAAACTAAAATTGTGGTTTAATTTGTAATTTTTCGTACCTTTTCTGATCCAAATAATTATGAAACAAAAAATTCCAAAAACGTGAGTTTTATTTATCCTATAGGATATATTGCAGTGACCCATTAAGTGTTGATATTTATATCCAGTGATGATACAACCGTTTCAAATAATTCACTCTTTTTTCCGAGTGAAAGTCAATCTTTAAGTAGTTTTTTCAAATCTTAAGCAGCCTGTGGAAAACAATGGTCATTTTTTACAGAAACAGCAATGACTGTAGGCCAATTTAACATTTTCCACTAGATAAACTTAATAAGAGTCTGTTAGTATGTAGTCTTTCGGAAATAAAATCACATATTTAGGCATATTTTTTTTATTTTTAACGCAAATTATTCCAATTTATGAACATATATATATATATATATACAATACATACATATATACAATACAATATATATATATATATATATATATATATATATATATATATATATATATATACAATACAATATATATATATATATATATATATATATATATATATATATATATATATATATATATATATATATATATATATGTATATACAATACAATATATATATATATATATATATATATATATATATATATATATATATATATATATATATACAATACAATATATATATATATATATATATATATATGTATATACAATACAATATATATATATATATATATATATATATATATATATATATGTATATACAATACAATATATACATATATATATATATATATATATATATATATATATATATATATATATATATATATATATGTATATATATATATATATATATATATATATATATATATATATATATATATATATATATATATATATATATATATATATATATAATATATATATATATATATATATATATATATATATATATATATATATAATATATATATATATATATATATATATAATATATATATATATATATATATATATATATATATATATATGTATAATATATATATATATATATATATATATATATATATATATATATATATGTATATATATATATATATATATATATATATATATATATATATATATATATATATATATATATATATATATATACATATATATATATATATATATATATACATATATATATATATATATATATATATATATATATATATATATATATATATATATATATATATATATATATATATATATATATATATATATGGGGCATTTCACGTGAAGCGAACAACGAAAAAAAATCAATGAGCTGGATTTCGTTCATATTGTGCATAATGGTACTTCTAGAAAGTATGAATGTGGATGCACAAGTTTTTGTTTCTATGAGGTTTAGTTGCCGAGTTATGGGCTTCTGAATAATTGACAAAATTGATAAAAGGTTTTTTTGAAAGTGGATTCTGAGATTCAAAACAAAATCTAAAAAACATTAAACATAATGATTGGTATAGAAAATTAGCTGTTCTTTTTAATTTTGAAATTAGATTTGAAAAACAAATTTTTTTTCCTGTGTGGAACCGGAAATAGACACTTTAACTCGTAATTTGAATAATTTGGACCAGGTTAATTTTGTTTATTTTTATAACAAAACAAAGCTTAAAGTATACTTATTTTATCATAAAAGTTTTAGAATGGGATGGCCAGTAGTTTAGGAGGTAGGGGAATTTCAATACATACAAGTCGCATGGAGCCTGGTACCGAGAGCTTGATTATGATAGGTAGTGAGTGTGAGTGTATATATATATATATATATATATATATATATATATATATATATATATATATATATATATATATATATATATATATATATATATATATATATATATATATATATATATATATATATATATATATATATATATATATATATATTGGTTTTTAATATAATCGGGTATTCATAGTATTCCATAAAAAAAGTAAATTACACAATAGTAAGCTTAGTCACTAGGTAAACGTATTCATTATGAATTAAATATTGAAGAATTTCGTCTTCAATTTCAACAGATTTTTTATCACACAAGCACACACTACTTTTGGCTTTGATGTTGAACTTTTTTGCAGCACAATTTATAACGTCAATCACAGTAATATTTTCACTTTTAGGAAGTAAAATGTACTTTTGCACTTGATTATAAGAAATACTTAGTCTCATTTGTGCCATTTTCAAAACCCTATCTCAAAATACTATCACAAATCACGACGGCGACAGAACACGAAAACTGACTGCGAAATGGCTACGAAATGGTTGTGAAATGGCTATTTTTTTCTATCGGTGTCATATTAAACCCCGAAGGGTGTTATAATAAACCCCGAACGGTGTTATTATGCATGCATGTTTGAACACGCGGAATCAGAATTTTTCAGGAATCTTATCGAACGTTTGATATGCCCGTTTGACGAAATTTAATAGCTTCTAAGGAATTCGATATTAATTTCATGCCGATCGGTGTAAATTTGAAGCTGATGTTTCATTGCGGATGAATTATTGATTTTATCCGTTAAGTCGGACACATATTCCGAAGCAATACACCGTTTGAATAAAATATTAAGGGGTTAGGGGTAGTCAGAATTTTCAAAAAATCTATTTTTGCATTTTTGCATTTCCTTAAAGTATAATATCTTAAAAATATTCTCTGAAATTTTAAAGTGAATCCGACAAATACTTTTCGAGTTACTCGACAGTTAACCAAGGGCTCTCGGGCTCTCCAGAACGCTCGAGAGCAGGTAGTTAGCAGCAGCTGCAAGCAACCGATTTCTCGGGTTCGATTGAATGAATTACAACTTTGATGAATATATAGTCATACCTAAATCTATAAATACCTTACTATATATATTTACAATTTTTAGGTAGCATAAGTGTTTAAATTAAATAATTCGTATTACTCTACATAAATCGAGTGTAAAACTCTAAATGCATTTTTCTCACAAGTATGTTTTTTGAACTGGTGACCACTGTAACTCGAAAACCGCTCAGTAGATTTCAATGAAATTTATACAGCTTTTGGAAAACAGAAAAAACTAGTACGAAAGATCTTTTCCAATTTTCAATATCTTGAAGATATTGCCTCTAAGGAATTTATTTGTTTATCGTGTGTTACGAGTTTTTTATGTTAGAGGGGGCCACATGAGAGGTAGTGCTAAAGTTTATTC
>OZ022263.1:150384198-150411412 GCA_963978885.1 Nemotelus pantherinus
CGGCATGTTGATATTATCCGATTTTGATTACGGCTTGGAATGTTTGTGAGTTTGTTTTTCTACACGTTCTACCGAGATTGTTGTTGAAGCAAACACATGGTTAAAGCAAACACATTTATGCACACGCACCACACATTTATGCACACTCAGGTCATTAGGAAGGATTAGCCACGTTGTCAGTCCTGCAACATAGTTGTATGAACTTTGGCACGAGGCAAGTCTCCGGAAGCAACTATCACCGAAGCCCCTCATGGAAATGGTTGAGCGATGTGCCGACAACTCATCCTTGTAAAAACTTCCTTTGTCAAGAGACCTGGAACAAAAGCTTTGGATTGGTCGGATCAACAACGACGACCACGCAAACGCACAACGGATTATTCTCTTGGAACCTGGAATGTACGTTCCCTGAACAAACCGGGGGCCGAAAAGGCCCTTCTTCATCAGGTCTGCAGTCCAGGAAACAAATTGGTTAGGCTGCGAGATCAACGGCAAGACATCGAACCCACTTTTTACAAGCGGCAAATCATCGGGCCACAAGGAATTTGGAGTAGCATTCATAGTGAATAAGCAGCTTAAGTCGCGCGTTACCGACTTCAAACCCGTAAACGAAAGGCTGTGTGCGATTCGCATCAAGGCGCGATTTTTCAACCTCTGGCTTATCAATGTTCACGCTCCCAGCGAAGTGAATGAAGACTCTGTAAAAGACGAGTTCTATGCCTGTCTTGAAACTCTCTTCGACTCACTTCCATCAAATGATGTAAAAATGCTGCTGGGAGATTTCAATGCAAAAGTCGGGAATGAAAGTTGGCATCGAAGACCACTGGAGGACACAGCCTTCACGAAGAATCGTCTAATTGACTTCGCTTGTAGCAGGAACCTTGTTGTAAGCTCAACTTGCTTTCCACACCGTCGCATTCATAAGCAGATCTGGAATTCTCCAGACGCACATACCGTTAACCAAATCGACCACGTCCTTATCAGCAAGAGACGGGCGTCAAGTGTGGTGGATATTCGGTCGTACCGCGGAGCTAATTGTAAATCCGATCATTACCTGGTGAAAACAACGTACCGGTGCAGAATTTCCTCACTGCACCAATCGAGATTCAGCCCTCCCAAAATCTTCGCGGTTGAGAATCTGCTGAACGATTATACGGCTCAGGCATATACGACCGCGCTTGAGGAAAGAATTTCACCAATGCTGCGCGAATCCACCACCGTAGGTGTCCACGAGCTCTGGGAAGAGCTCAAAAATATAATCAAGAATGTGGCAGAAAACGTTGTGGGATACAAAACCCGACGAGTGCGAAATGAATGGGTTGACGAAGAATGCAGAAACTCACTTGACGCAAAGAACGAGGCCTACAGACAATGGGTCCAACGTGCAACCAGAGCCAAAAAGAAAAAATATGATGAGCTACGGCGAATATCCATTAGAATAATTAGGCGTAAGAAATGGAAATACCTTGACGAGCAGTTGCCGAACATTACTGTAAACCTAGTTAGTAAGAACACCAGACAAGCGTACAGACTAGGAAACACTATCAAAAATAGCTACCAACCCAGGACTAGCCTCCGTAAGGGCAAAGATGGAAGTATTATCAGTGACACCGAAAGTATTAGCAAAAGATGGGCGTCCTACTTCGAACAACTTCTGAGGCCGCCGTCAAACATCCTGGCAGCAGATGCTGAGCTCCATGATGATACCATTGGTCAACCCCCTTCCACACAACCCCCGACAGTAGAAGAAGTTGATCTCGCCTTGAGTTCACTGAAAAGGAACGAAGCGCCGGGCGCTGACGAGATACCAGCTGAGTTACTCAATTCTGGTGGGGCGGTTTATTAAGTGCGCTATATCAACTACTGCTGCGAATATGGAAGACTGAGGTGATCCCAGACGATTGGCGCAGAAGCATCATCTGTCCTATACATAAATAGGGAGATAAACTGCGGCGTGAGAATTACAGAGGCATCTCCTTAGTCTGTACGGCCTACAAAATCCTGTCAAAAATCCTGGAGTATAGGATTAAACCGTTCGCGGAAGAAATTATTGGTGAGTATCAAGGCGGTTCCAGATCTGGTCGCTCCACAGTCGATTAGCTCTTCACGGTCAAGTTAATTTTGCAAAAGTGCTGGGAATACAACGTCGACGTATACCAAATCTTTGTCGACTTTAAACAAGCATATGACAGCATCGACCGAGGCGCACTATATAGCATCATGCTGCAATTTGTTATACCGGCAAAATTAGTGAGACTTATAAAGATGACGATGACCAACTCCGTCTCGCAAGTCCGGATCCAGAACAGATTGACGGATTCCATCTAGCAAATAGTTTAACAGAAAGTATTTCGATAATGCTGTGGGAATCATTTCGATTCGCTTCAATAAATCAAATGCCTTGCTGCCACGTGAATCACATTCATTTCAATGTAATTAAAATACTTTTCATTTTGGTTTGTGTTCATTTATTGAACTTAATTAATTTTAATCTTAATAAAACAAGTTAAAACAACATTTGTTGATTCTGAGGCCCGGCGAAGTTCGCCCATCAGATCTGGTCGCTCCACAATCGACCAGCTCTTCACGATCAAGTTAATTTTGCAAAAGTGCTGGGAATACAACGTCGACGTATACCAAATCTTTGTCAACTTTAAACAAGCATATGGCAGCATCGACCGAGGCGCACTATATAGCATCATGCTGCAATTTGGTATACCGGCCAAATTAGTGAGACTTATAAAGATGACGATGACCAACTCCGTCTCTGTGAGCAAAACACGAAATATATTCCCAATCGCATAAGCGAACAGCGGCGACCATATTGTGGGCATAATCTGTCACAACTGGTGCTACTTTTTCTAAAATATCCCATTGTTGAAGTACTTTTTTCAGTTCAGAAGACAAATTATAAGCTGTATGTCGGTCATTGAACTCAAAACAGTCCAAGAGATGTGTTTTTAGTTCACAATTTATATCGACATAATGAACAGTCACTGCTATATTATTGCTTATTAATCGAAGTCCAACCGTCAGTAATGACTGTCATATCTTACCTCCCGCGGTCTCGTAAATTTTACATCAATCAATTTACATCATTTTCATATCAACATTGTACGCTCCGACCACTTTCAATCATTGAAAGCGCCGTAAAGGCAGTTTTTGCCAAACTATGCCAAAAAACCACTTACTCCCCTTCAAAACCGAAATTTTTGTATCGTAGCAATAGGTCTTGGCCAGTTATGTCCCAAATAACTCTAACCCTAAATTGGCCGATTTTGTCCAATTTCAGCTACTTTTGCACTAAAAACTTTTTGAATATTTGAATAAAGTACAAAAATCTTAGATAAACTCATAGTCCCTTTTAACTTTCTACTCATGATGAGGCTTTTTTATAATTTTCTATTTGCCAACACATTCAGCATAGTCTTCAAAAAACCAAATCTACCTATGAAATGCATCGCCTAATAGCCAACATTTGGCAAATAATTAGCGAATCCAATCCCGGGATCCCGTATCCCGGGATCCCGGCTAATTTCTGGTCCCGATAATCCCGGGATTGATGATTTCTAATCCCGGGATTGATGATTTCTAATCCCGGGATTTTCGGGATCAGAAATTGACCTGCATTCCGGGGCTGAGAGTCAAGCATAATCGGCAATCAAATGACGGCAAGACTCGAAAAGAACAAATAGAATCCATATTTATGAGAAAGCAATTAGCATGCAGGTTCACATCAAAATGCGCAAAGAATAGAGCAAAATAAACCGATGTAACAGTTAACAAAAGAATACAAAGGGGTTTGTAAATAAATAAGTGGACTTTTTCGCATTTAGTGCATTCGTTACTTCGAATGATTTGAGGAAATTAATACTAGCGAATACATTCACAGATTTACCAAAATCCTCAATAACAATAAAAAAAAGTTGTGGGCTATGCAAGCAGGATAACAAAAATAATAAAAAATGAGATAAGGCAGGCTAGTATCTCAGGTGAACGGTTCAGTTTGACGTTTGATGAGTGGACCTCGACTACAAATAGGCGCTACACAAATATTAACATCTACTTAGTGAATTCTTACTGGAGCTTGATGCGAGTAAGGATATCAATGACAGCTACAAACTACCTAGATATATTAAAAGAGCGTTTTGCTGAGTTTGATGTTTCTCTAGGAGAAGACATTGTTACCATCATAACTGATGGGTCAAATGAAATGCGAAAAGTAGGCAGACTAGTTAATACAGAGCAACATATATGTTTGGCGCATAACATCTACTTGGCAGTTTGCTATGTTCTCTATAATAGGAGGTCCACTCCAGAGTAAAGAGTTGATGAAGCAGCTGATAATCTGGACGACGACCACGAAGATTTGTATGCTCCTGAATCAATATATTATGTTGAACCCGGTCGCCTGCAAGACACGCTAGATCTGACGAAGGACATCAGCGCATACATAAAGAAAGTTCGTAAGGTAGTTTTACATTTAAAAAAGCTCCAACGAAAAATAGTAACGATTATCAAAACTATGTCAAATCCGAGCAAGGCATTTGATTGTCTCATTTACTGGATTGTAAAACAAGATTAAATAGTCTCTTGGCAATGCTCGAATGGTTTTCCATTTTGGAAAATAGTACACATTAAGAGGCCTGCAATGTCCAGAGCGATTAAAAGGAACTGAATTTGATTCGAATCAGAAACTTATTGAAGTTTTACTCCTTGTAAAATTGACTGTGGAGGCCTTAAATCGCAAAAATGCAAATTTATGCACTGCTAATACTTCATCAAGCTAATACTTCATTTTTATTTAGGCTGCTAAGAGAAAAACGGTGTTGTGCACGATTGTTGACATTGTTGACAACTGACAAATGTCAACAATTGATTACACGCACCGACAACAGCGACATCCCCCTCCGAGCGGGCGGAACGCAAGTTACATTAAATTAATTTTCATTTTTTCAAAAACCGATCCACACACTGCCCAATTCGAATGTACCATATATATAGAAGAAATTGACATGAATAAATCAGTCTGTTCGGTATGCCAAAATCGGTCGGCGACCAAGCAGACATTCAATAGTAAAACAAAACGATTGTTTCATTTATAATTGAAAAATAATTGATCGTTTCACTTAACAAGTGCATTTCAAGCTGAGAAGGAGTTGACTCTAATATTGTGGTAGTAAATTCATTTGTCCAGTACAAAACAAAGAAAGAAACAAGTACAACTTGACTCAAACAACTGGGCTAGGAAGAACGACCAGTTTTACCATTTCAACGGTCCATTCTTGTGAATGCTATAAAAATTGCAATATTGGACCGAATAAAAGAGCGTCCGTGTACTGAGCTATTTATTTATTTATTTATTTGGTGCGTATACAATTCAACAGGCAAAACTGCCCAGTTACAGATTGGATACAATCAAAAAAATAAAATAACAAGAACTAAATAAGAATATATAAATATAAGTATGTAAAATAATTAAAGTTAGAATAAAATAAAGTAAAATTAAGGGGGCAGGATGGTTTCCGACTTAAACAAAAAAAAAATTTTCAATTATTTTTTTATATGAAAGTACAACATCTCAGGAATATCCTTTGAAAATTTCGAGGCGATCGGACTTAAACTCGCAGAGATACCGGTTATTTTATGATCGTGTTCCAGGTATATTTCCACGAGAAGCCGAAATAGTCTAGCTCGTAACTCCGAACTACATTTTTGAAGTCGGTGCGTAACATAACTCAAAAAGTAATGCACCGATCTCAATGAACTTTGCCGGACATCTTTAATATGATAAATACTCGCGGATGAACGATCGTTTTTTTTAAAAAAAACTTTTTACTATCTTTTACAGGCAATCAAAGACTGATTTTTTATGTGAAAATGGTACCTCCAAACTAAAAACCGCACCAAAAATCGGAAATCGCATATTTTTCAATATAGTTTCGTTCATCCGCGAAAAAAACTAATATATTAAGTAAATCACTTCGATTTTTTGATTTCAGATAACACTGTAAGGCCAGGTTTTACGCACCGCACGACGCCTTTTTTTTGAAGCGCCTTTAATCTACTGCCACCACGGGATAACTAATTCATATTTTTTTATACAATAATTCTTACATACTGTACAAATATAGTTCTTTAATGTGTTATAAAAAATTAGTAATTATTTTCGCTCAAAGCTGAGAAAAAAAATCGCAAAAATCGGCTTTTCTTCGGCCTCGGAAACCATCTTGCCCCCTTAACTAAAGCAAAAAATTCATTACAATCACGAATAATCAATTCAAAAATGATAGGATACAATGACAAAAAAAAAAAAATACTAAGAAATAAATGAGTAAATATAAATATGAATATATAAAAAATAATTGAAGTGGTAAATTAAATTAAGAAGAGATAAGGCAAACAAAACAAAAAAAAAGAAAGAATCCATTAAAGGAATAGGAAATAAAGTTAAATTAGGAACAAAAAAGAAAAAAGAAAAATTCATATACATATGTGAGTGTATATAAAATTAAAAATATGCAAAAGATCTTAAAGTAGTAAATAATGAAGTAAAATTAAGTAGAGCAAAAAAAAGAAAAGAAAGAAACCATTAATAACAAGAATAGAAAATAAAATTCATTAATTAGAAACAAAAATTTTACTTCGAACCATATTTTTGAAAATGGCAATAGATTGTGGAAGAGGACCAAGTTGAAGACTATTATGAGTGCGTAAGAGTCGTAAAACGGGAGAGTAAAAGAAAGTGTCAGTACGGGCATACGGCACTTCAAATAGAATGGAGGACCTGATTGGCCTTACGGAGTCCCGCTCAATGAACAAAAATGCTAATGAGGAAGATAGGTTGCCGCGACAGATTTTGAACAGGAAACACTCATCCAAGTAAACTCTGCGCTGCTCAAGGAGAGGAATGTTAAAAAGAGATAGACGTTCACAATAGGGTAAATACGGCAGACTATATTTAAAAAGTAAAGTACGTGTAAACCTGCGCTGAACAGATTCAACAGCGTCAGAGAGGTATTTGAAACGAGGACACCACACTTGACTGCAGTATTCCAGTACAGGACGGACTAGGCTAATAAATAGGTGGACACAAGTAGAAACACTAAATGAATTGTGGCAGGAACGAATCACGAAACCAGATATCCGAGAAGCTTTCCTAGTGATAGTAAGGACATGAACGTCGAATTTCAGTTTACGATCAAAGGTGACCCCAAGATCTGAGAAATGATCGACACAAGAGAGGACAGTGCCATCAATAGCATAAGGAAAGACATAAGTGTGAAGCTTTAGGGAAAAAGACATAGAAAAACACTTGGAAACATTAAGGGACAAACAGTTCAAGTTACACCAACCAGAGAGAGCTTGCAAATCATCCTGAAGAAGCAGAGAGTCAGCAGTATTTTTGATGATTCGGAAGATTTTTAAATCATCTGCATAAAGAAGACATGAAGACTTAAAAATAGGGGGAAGGTCATTGATAAAAATATTGAACAGAAGAGGTCCCAAGATGGAACCTTGAGGAACACCAGAAGAAGGGGAGAAAGGTGAGGACGCCAAGCCAAAGAGGGAGACGAAACAAGTGCGACCAGTTAAAAAGGAAGAGATCCAGGAGAGCAGAGGTTCACGAATGCCATAATGCTTCAGTTTGACAAGAAGCAGCATATGATTAACAGAGTCAAAAGCTTTGGCAAAATCAGTATAAATGACGTCAACTTGATTGTTGCTGTCAATTGCAGAAGCGATTACATGAGTAAACTCAACAAGGTTCGTAGAGGTGCTCCGGCCTTTTACAAAGCCATGTTGCTGCGCTGCAAAGACACAGTAGAGGGTATCATAGATACGATTGAAAACGAGGCGTTCCAAAATTTTGGAAAGGCAAGGAAGAATGGAGATGGGGCGATAGTTAGAAGCAAGGTTCCTATCACCCGATTTGAAAATGGGAAGAATGCTAGAGAGCTTCCAAGAGGACGGAAATTTACCAGCACAGAGACTGACATTGAATAAGATGGCTAAAGGGACACAAAGGGAAGACGCAAGACTTTTTACGAAAAAATTGGGAATACCATCCGGGCCCGGGGAACAGTTAGTGTCAAGTGAGGACAAAAGCAATTCAACCTCTACGGGGTTAGTTACGACTGAGGAGAGACAAGCAGGGAAATCAAAGGAAAAGCAGTCAGTAGCAGGAATCGATGGGATAGTATAAACAGAAGAAAAATACATAGCAAAAAGATTACAAATGTCGAGAGGGTTGGAAGCAGTAAAGGCATTAAACACTAGTGAGTCAGGAAGAGAGGAGGAAGATTTTAAAAAGCGGACAAAAGACCAGAAATTTTTTGGGTTATTCGAGTTCAAGGAAGCTTCAACAGACGAGGAATATCTGCGTAGTGCTAATCTAATTTCTTTCTTGGCGGAGGCACGTAAACGAGAGAAGATTGCATAATCTTCACTAGATCGAGAATTCGAAAATTTCGAGCGTGCTGAATTTTTATCTCTAAGGGCACTCTTTACCCTCACGGTAAACCAAGGGGGGTCACGGAGCTTACGAGAACTGTAAACAGGAGTATACGTCGAGATCAACTCTGTAAGAATACTGTAAAATTTAGATACAGCAGAGTCAATATCGAGACCACGGAAGGAATTAAACCAATTGATTGAATTCAAATCATTAGACATGCGGTCAAAATTAGTTTTTTTAAAGTTAAATCGTCGCGCAGTGGAAGTTTTAACCCGATTTGAAAATGAGATGGACAAATGAATAGAAAGAGGAGGATGATGGGGGTCAGGGTTGGTGTAGGGTATTAGGACAGGAGATAGTAAAATCGAAGAGGACTCAACGTTAGAGAGGATGAGATCAAGGATCTTGTTATTAACATTGGGGAAACAGTTAAATTGAGAAAGAGAACAGGAAGAAAGGAAAGAAGATAAGGCAATAGAAAGGTTGTTGGTGGACTCAATGCGAAAGAAAGAAGAGTCCCATTGCACAGAAGGCATATTAAAGTCGCCACAGATAATGATTGACGATGAGGGAAAGTAGCTATTAAGATACGTGGAAAGTTCAGAAAAGAACTTATCATAAGTCGAGAAGGGCATGTTACAAGGAATATATAAGGACGCAACAAACAAAGTGGATGTAGGAGACAAAGAGATGGAGACAGCAACACATTCAACAGGAGGACTGGGGATAAAATCAGCACAAAGTTTACTATTGAGAGTCCTGAGCACAGCAATAAGCACCCCACCACCATCAGCCTTATTACTTACCAAACGATTACGATCACGGCGGTAAACATTGTACGAAGGGAAAAATTCGGAACTAAAAATGTCATCATTAAGCCAAGTTTCCGACAAGCAAATCAGGTGATCATTTTCGAGAAAAGCAGCAGTTTTAAAGTCTTCAAGTTTGGTTCTCATGCCACGAACATTTTGATAATAACGGGTGACAACTAAAAATCTGCACTGAGTAAAATATGTCATAGTAAGAAAAGTAGTGTTCATATCTTTTTCAAATTTTTAAGACTTAATATCTATCATATAAACAAAAAACTAACATTAATGAATTTGGTCAAATGACCGTTATCCGCAACACGGCGTAACTTTGGAAAAATCCCTTCGCAGGCCTTCTGGACGCTATTTACATCGTAATTTCTAATACATTTGCGAATCCTATTTACTAGTTGCTTCACTGTTTTTGCTTTCCAGTTATTCCGATATACTTGCGAACTAGGATTTCCAAAAAAATCTTCAATCGGTCTACACTGGGGCAAGTTTGTTGGGTTTCGCTCTTTTGAAACAAATGGTATATTTTTAGACTGGAGGTACTCAATTGTGTTTTTGGCATAATGTGACGAAGCTTTATCAGGCCAGAAGACATAATTGCCATCAGAATGCTTTGCTTTAAGAAATGGAATCAGAATTCACTGCAAACACTGTTTTTGATAGACTTCTTGATTGATGGCGAGTCCACTTGGTTTGAACCAAGGCTTCGATATGCCCTTCTCAGAAATCGCTATATACAGCATAACTTTCGGTTCAAATTTTTGCTTGAACTTATATTTTACATCTGGGGGAGTTGTAGACGGGTCAGATGTGTAAAATATATTATTTCCTGGCATTTGGCTTCGACTTAACCCAAAATAGCTTTCGTCGTCCAAAACAAGAGATTTTCCGCGAAAATTTCTACACATCCAACGACACTGAGATTTTATTGTCGCGATTTCACTTATTGTGTATTTGGGTGCCCTTTGTTTATGCTTGCAAGTAATTTCACATCTTTTCAAAGCTTTCGAGATGCATTGCTGTGAACAGTTGAAATTTCTTGCTGCGCCTCGTTGACTGATGTTATCTTTGTCGTTAAAAAGTCTTTTAAGTTTTCGAATGTTCTTAGCGTCCATAACTGTTGGTCTCCGGCCACTACCAACTTTTTTTTTACAGTTAATTGCTGTAAAACACTATAGATTGTTCGTTTAGGTACATTTTCCAACTCAAAATGGTCCACAGTAAACTTTTTACCATAATCCGAATTACTTTCGTAAAAGCGTACAATGCGCTCGCGCAACCGTTCTTGTTCCGACGCCATTTCGATATTATAATACTGCGAGTAATGGCATTTTGCTTTTAAACTGTGTTGCCAGAGCTAGTAAAAATAATTTGATGCATCCATTGAGCCAAAATACGTATTTTTAGACTATGTTCCTAACTTTCAACTTCAGTGCAGATTTTTAGTTGTCACCCGTTACAGAGAAATTTGATCACGCTTAAGAACTAGGTTCGGGCTCTCCGGTTGATTGAAGATCGAAAATTTCGCCAGTTTTCAAAAATTTTGACTAATGTACCAGTAGGCCAAAATTTGGAATCAGCGACAATATTGAGATTGGCAGGCAATGTTATTTTAAAAGAAGCCACATATCTTCTAGGCTGACTATCTTTCGTAAATTTGACGCAGTCAAAAATATTAGGTTTGTAGCCAAGCTTCTTACAGATGTAGTGTTCCACTGCAGCCACAGAAGTATCATAAGCAAATCGCGATACAAAAATCTGGAGAGGAGGCGCAACTATATGCAAAGCGAGATCATTAGCGGTGTCGTTAACAGCACTATGTAAATGAAACGCAGGTAGATTAGATTGCAAAGAAGCAGTAGATGAGGCAGTGCAAGCATCAGCATTCCTTGTAGATACATCTAGACTGGGGACTGGTGAGGCTGGATTAGATGAATGCAGAGTCAAATTATCAGGCTGTGATGGAGTATCCAGATGCAGCTGTTGCATCAGCTGAGGAGGAACCAGATTAATATCATGAGGCGGTACCTGTGGATTTTCACGATGAGGAAGCGATGAGGGCTGAAGATGTTGCTGCGGTTGCAGCTGTTGCTGAGATCGATTCCGTGTAACACGCATATCAGGTCTAGAATCCGAAATGGCTGGAGACAGAGATTCCACGGAGGAAGGACGCAAGGAGTTGTTCGCAGAAGTCATCGAAGCCGCTTGATTGTTAGGCATAGCTGGCACTGCGGTCAATTTATGCTCAGCATCAGCCACTGAAGCTAGAGAGTTCAGCTGTTTAGCGGCTGAATCGAGCCTTCCACCCAAGGCCTTGAATTCGGTCTGAATTGAGTCGACTACCCGTTTTGCGGAGCGTAGTCGATCAACAAAGGAGCCCATCGAATTGGATTTGCATTTGGAACAAAACCAATACACACCCGATGACGACGACTGAACTGCTTCTGCAACATGTGCGTGCATTCCAATGCACTTCGCATGAAAAGTCTGCTCACAAAAGCCAGAGCAAACCACCATGGGTGTTCTATTCGTATTATCAATGCACTTGGAAGCTAGGCAAAGAGCCATTATGGAACGCAATTAGTTTCTCAAATTAGAAATCAATACTAAAGTATGTCACCCACAAATGTATCAAATGACAACAACGATTCATAAAAGTTTTCGTCAAAAAATAGAAGTGTCAATGATAACTTATGGTAACTGTCTACGATAAAACTGTACTAGCGATATTAAACAACCGAAGCAGCACTGCAGTATCAATAGGTAAATAAATTCACAAAAGGAGCACTGCACTATCTTAATATAAGTTCACTGCACTATCCAGAGGTAAATGTCTAGGATTATAAAAATAGACTGTTATTTTCACTTAACAGTTTTCAGTTTTCAGGAAAGAAAAAGTTGTCAGAAAACACTGAATATGTATACGCTACGCGGAGAAACCGATTGATTTAAACAGAGAAACCGTGAGAGGGGCACTCGCGCGAAGATCAGAGGGCTTAACCAAGCCAAATCGAACAAAATGAAAAGGTATCAAAGAGTAAGTTAACGCACGTCAGAACACGATCGATGCTTTCGATGATCTTCTTTTGTTGAACAATGCTATCTGGTATGCTAAGCTATCTTCAGAATCTACATTGTGCCAGCAAAAATTTACCAAGTGAAATAGAATCTCTATTTTGTAAACCAAGCAACGCAATTATTAAAAAAAAATACTTCAATGATCTAGATGCTGAACCCTTTGCTTGGTAGCCAAAGAAATGAGGAGAACCCAGTAGATACCCATATTGAATCAGAAAAAGGTAGTCATCAATTGATGCTACAAGAAGAGCTGCAAAAGAATGAAAAACATTATCATCAAATGCCGCAAGAAACTAATCTACTTAAAACCATTGCAAAAGAAATGAATCTTTTCGAAAGTTGTGGCACTCGCATAGTTTGGAGCAGGCTTACCAATATTTATCGACCGTTTCCGCGGCATCCAACATCGAGAATAAATTTAGAAGCAGGCTTGGAGTCGATAGTTTGGATTCTTTGCTATTGCTTCAATGTTACTTCCGAAAAAACCAATGAACTTTGGCAGAATTTTTATGTGTTGAATATTTTATATGTTAAGAGTTGTGTTTTATTGTTGTGAGTTTTTGTCTTGATTTGTTGTTGTAATTTGTAATAGTTGTAATTTTAAATATTTGTCTTCATACTGTCAACGTCTTGGATAATTAAAATTATTGTTTTTATTTGCATCAATTAAATAAATTAGTAATTATTCAGTAACATATTTTTTTATACAGTTTTGAGCTTACTTATTGTTATAGTTTTGAAATGATGACACATAATATAATCTGTTTATTAAAAACTTGACTTATTTTGTTGTGTTATATTTTGAATCTCGAATCCCGGGATCCCGGGATATGAGATTTTTTAATCCCGTAATCCCGGGATTGAAAAAATGGTTCGGGATTGGAATCCCTACAAATAATATACTCGTGAACTATACGGTGTGCTCACAAAGTGTTGCCATCAATAACCGCACACGATCAGTATTCATCATTCGCACGGTTAGTACTTATCATTCACATTCTATTCGCACTAGCTCAGTGCTTTCATTCACTTTTTATTCGCACTGGCTTCGTGCTTTCATTCATTCTTCATTCGGACAGTGCTGGCTCCTAGATTTCATTCATTCTTCATTCCTACAGTGCTGGCTCCGTGATTTCCTTCATTCTTCATTCAACGGAACTGGCTCTTTTCTCTGTGCAATAAGATAGTCGCATACATATGTACATGTTCCGACGTTTGAATAGCCTAGATTTCGCTTCAACTACACACGGTAGTCTAATTAAGTATTGCCGTGTGTATATGCATAAGCTCTATTTGGTCGGGCAGTTGCTTGAGTGGCTCCGCAATATCGCTATTGCCTCTAAAGTGAAGGTATGAAGTATGCGGAGCAGTTCTAAATGATGGCTCACATAGCTCTTTCAAAAGAGTTGCTCTTTTTTTCTGAAGAGCTGGTTCACACAGCTCCTTTAAAAGAGTTGTTTTTCTTTTTTGATTGGCTTGCTCCTGAGCGACCCATCACTACACTGAAAGAAAAATCTTGGTAAAATCAACAATTTTCCTTAGTTGTTTTTGCGTCAACTACTATAGTTAAAACAACCATAAAAAACTCTAGCGCACCTGAACCGCTAGAAACACTAATGTTCGAAGAACAGTAGAAGAATCGTGCAGGTTTTGAGTGCATATTCCACCACATGAGCTGCTTATTACGGCCAAACTGTTTCAAATGCCACGTTTTACTTTGGTCTCAAGAATGCATTATAACTCATATGGTAGAAGGTTTCAGATATTACCATTGGCATGGGTTTCAAAGTTTATGAAAGAAAAACACTTGTTAATTATATTCGTTATCAGTTGCTTATTTCACCAAACTTTGAAAGCAGCATCTCATATAACACCACTGAAAGCAGCATCTCATATAACATGCTCAGTGCCTGCAGCACTGTAACTGAAGTTGGCGTTTGGGGCTGCAATCCGAAAAATTTGCAGAACTTTGGGAATTGAAACATTGGTTATTTATTTTCATTGTAAATGTTTCCGGTATGAATACTAACTGTAAGCATTTATTGAGACAAAAGTAGCACAACCGACTCGTGCTGGCAACCTTCTGCCAGTATCAAAGCCAAGAATATATCACATCTGCTTCACGTTGTTATATTACATTCGAAGTTATAGGTGTATAAAGAAATTTAGGGTTACCTACAGGAAGTTTTTTCAAATAATCGAAAGCTTAATATTTGCTGTTTATCGTCACTACAATATCATTACCATTTGAAAATTCTACGATAAAACCGCTTAATAAAGATATTGCAATTAAACACAAAACCAACAATAGCTGGCAACCCTATCGTGGCTTTTCAACCAAATTTGGCCTGAATAATGCTTATAATAGGTTCCGTTAATTGTATGAAATTCGTATTGATTTCATGACTGCACTGGCAGCTATAGGGCAAAAAGTTTTATTTTCCTGAGCGAATTCTCAAAACTAAAGACACCAAAATTACCATGGCTGGCAGCACTAATCGAATTTTTCAACCAAATTTCTATCAAACAGAGTTTAGAGTAAGGTGCAGCTACTGCGTCAATTTCATGAAAATCTGGTTACTAATTCACATTTCATAGGGCAAAAAGCAGTTTTTTTTTCTTTGTAATTTTTCAAGATGGCACCACTGGCACAGAGTTGCCCCCATTTCAAAATTACTTCTATCAGACCTGGTCCTAGTTAAGATCAATACATTCTGTAAATTTCAATTAATTCTGCTCATCGGATCGTGAGTTTCCGTGAACAGAAGTTTTTGATGCTAAAAATATGGGTTAACTGGGAGAGGGTTACCGTTCTTGTCCGACATGAGATTTCCAAAGTTTTACTTTGAACGTGTAGATAAAGCATAAGATTTGTATACAGATTGGTTTTATTGTAAGAAACGGACATTTTTAGGATATTCGATGATTTGAATGTTTTCACTACCAAATTTTTATTTTTTAAAATTTAAGACACCAAAATTATCATAGCTGGCAGCTCCAACCGAATTTTTCAACCAAATTTCTACCAAACGTGAATTTCGTCAAAATCGAATGATTCAATCAGAATTTATAGGGCTAAAAACAGTTATCTTTTTTAGTGATTTTTCAAGATGGCACCACTGGCACAGAATCGCCTGCATTTCAAAATTACTTCTATCAGACCTGGTCCTAGTTAAGATCAATACATTCTGTAAATTTCAATTAATTCTGCTCATCGGATCGTGAGTTTCCGTGAACAGAAGTTTTTGATGCTAAAAATATAGGTAAATTGGGCAAGGGTTACCAGGCGTGCCCGTTATACCATATCAAATTTTATTTTTTGTCTATGTTAACAAAGCACGAAATTTACATATGAGTGGCTTTTTTTTGAAGAAACGGCATTTTTTCAAGAGAAACGATAATTTGAAAGTTTTCACTTTCAGTGCTTGCCCTAGCTTCAGAGTTGCCAGCACGCTCATCAAAAGCTACACAAATTTACAACTAAATAATACCAATATGTTCTGAAAATTTGGTAATGATTGAAAAGCTCTGTCAAAAGTTTTCGCAATTTAAAAATTTTCAATTTTTCTCGATCTCTTTTTAGGCACCCAGCGCATTTTGTTAACTTTATTTTTGCAAAACTTATTTGTGTACGGAATAATAGGTATAATAAAAATATCACTAAAATGGCCGCCGGCGCCAAAGGGTTAAAGATTTTTAACTTTTTCTGAGACCTGGCACTATTCTGCATATACACCAATGTGTCCTGAAAATTTCAGCTCAATCGGATGGCGCGTTCCTGAGATTTTTTCACTGAAATTTTTTGATGATATATATATATATAGAAATATGAATTTTTGGCCAAAGTGATTTTAATACTAATGTTCTTCTTCGAACATTAGTAAAAACGGCGCTACGCGCCTCGCCGGGGGGCTTTGCCCCCCCGGACCTTCGCGATTCGCATTTTACCAGGCTAAAACATGGAACATATTTTTGAGAAAATTTTTTGAAAATTTTTAAGAAAATTTTTAAGAAAATTTTTGGAAAATATTTAAGGAAATTTTAAGTAAATTTTTTGAAATTTTTTGAAAATATTTAGAAAATTTTTAAGAAAAATTTAAGAAAATTTTTGAGAAATTTGTTTGGAAATTTTTAGAGTTTTTTGAAAATTTTTTGAAAATTTGTAAGAAATTTTTTTTTTAATTTTTCAAGAAAATTTTTTGAAAATTTTTTTGAGAAAATTTATAAGAAAATTTTAGGAAATTTTTAAGAAAATTTTTAAGAAAATTTTGAAGAAAATATTTTTAAAAATTTTATGGAAATTTTTAAGAAAATTTTTAAGAAAATTTTCAAAAAATTCTTAAAATTTTCTTAAAAATTTTCTTAAAAATTTTCAAACAATTTTCTCAAAAATATGTTCCATATTTTTCATGTTTTAGCCTGGTAAAAATGCGAAAAAATTTTCTTAAAATTTTCTTAAAAATTTTCAAAAAATTTTCTTAAAAATTTCCAAAAAATTTTCTTAAAAATTTCCAAAAAAAAAAAATTTCCTTAAAAATTTTTCAAAAAATTTTCTTGAAATTAAAAAAAAAAAAAATTTCTTAAAATTTTCTGAAAAATTTTCTCGAAAAATTTTCTTAAAAATTTTCTTAAAAATTTTCTTAAAAATTTTCTTAAAAATTTTCTTAAAATTTTAAAAAAATTTTCTAAAAATTAACAAAAATTTTTCAACAAATTTTCAAAAAATTTTTCAAAAAATTAAAAAAAATTTTCTTAAAAATTCTCTTAAAAATTTTCTTACAATTTTCTTAAAAATTTTCTTAAAAATTTTCTTAAAAATTTTCTTAAAATTTTCTTAAAAATTTTCTTAAAAATTTAAAAAAAAATTAAAAAAAAAAATTTTCTTAAAAATTTTCTTTAAATTTTCAAAAAATTTTCTTAAAATTTTCTAAAAATTTTCTCAAAAAAATTTTCTAAAAATTTTCTCAAAAAATTTTCTTAAAATTTTCTTAAAAATGTTCAAAAAATTTTCTTAAAAACTTGTCGCTACGCGCCTCGCCGGGGGGCTTTGCCCCCCTGGATCCCCTCCCTCACTCTATTTATAGCAACCAAGCACACACCAACACAGCCAATGTTCGTGGAACGCTTTCTGATAACGCTTTTTTATGTCGTTTTTCTATGTCGTTTTTCTATGTCGTTTTTTTCAAACAGGCTACCGTAAAAGTATGTTCCATACTAAAAATAGTTGATTACTTTTATGCAACATGACGCGTGGTTGATAAACAACGTCCGTGGTGCAAAAAAAGTAAGCAACCACAAACAATGGTATTCCAACAATATACATAGTACGAAATAGTAAATGACTATAGTATGCAGTGTGGAATTATGTTTGTTGAATTTAACATTTGAATGGTAACGCGCACAATGGCTGCGGCCGAATTCGCCGCTGCGGCAGAATTTGCCAAATTTCTAATATTGCCGCACCGCTAGCGGTGATACCTATCATAGGTTGGCATCACTACTAGGTTGAATTAACTCTGTTCGAATTAGTTTGAATGGTCTAATAGACAAGCGATGGCTGATGTGTATTGTGACAAGCCAACCTAATCTTCGTACAACAGGATTTAGTAATACAAAAGAAAAAAAAATAATGAATTTGGTTGGTGCCTTGGTTGCATTGACAGTCGCTGCAATGTGATTCACCAAGTTCAACTGCGGCATTCACGCCCCCCCTCTGTGGCGCCGCTGCTGCAATGCCGCTGTTTTGTGTTTACAGCAAATTATTTGACAGCACTTTGCCGCAGCCCACTGCGTTTGCCACAGGGGAAGACACTGTAATGTGATTAACTTATTAAGCGTCATACAACGTAATATAAAGGCTTCACAGCATAACATGCATATGAGTTATATCGAACAGCAAACCGAACACAATTTTGCCATGTAGCATATGAAACTTCTACGATAGAATGGAGTATGAGTATGAGGAGTATGGAAAATCAACAGTTTTCCTTAGTTGTTTTTGCATCAACTAGGGCTATAGTTAAAACAACCATAAGAAAATTGTTGATTACTTTTATGCACCATGACGCGTGGTTGATAGACAATTTCATTCGGAGCATGAAAAACGTCCAAATGTTGAAACCATTCTACTTTGCGTAGAATAATTCCAAAGACGTTGCTCACTGAATTACGTTTGTTGAAATCAACTATTGCGAAGTAGTTTAAGTACCATAAAAACTGTTGATAATTCGAAACGTTGAAGTTTTGAGTGTGAGAGAGAATTGATGAATATTTTTCTATTTATCAACTATTTTTCGTGGTTATGAAACAATTAAAACAGTTGATTTCATGAACGTTGTGATATTTTTTGTATAACCAGAATCAACTACTTTTATATCGTTAAATTAACTATATTAACATAGTAAAAATAACTATTTTCCGAAGTTCGTTTAACGATTTTGAATGAATCGTTGCAATACTATTAAAAATAGTTGAACCAACCAAGAGTTTTTCTTTCAGTGTAGTGATAACTGAAATGGAAGTTTATTTTTAGGTAAAGAAAAAAAAGATAAACTATAATAAATTCGTATTCAGTGAAATACCGTACTATTATGAGACGCGATTTGCATCGATGTTTGAATATGATTATTGCGTGAATTAGGGTCCTTATTGTTAGTGAGAATTGAAAAGCGATGAATCGTTTAAGGCAACATAGCACCTCCAAATTTTTGAAAAATCGATTTTTATTTTTTGATTGAATATGTTAGAATAGAGCTTTAAAAACATGATTTTAATAATATCAAATTAAAATTCTAAAAAAAAAATTTTTGTGAGTATATGTGCGAAGCGGCCCAAGGTCATTTTTTCTATTATTTTCGTTGACTTGGCTATATCGCTACATCGACTTCACCCAAAGTGTAGACAAAGATAAGTGAGTCATCTCCTTTAAAAGAAGCAAAAAAATAGTTTGGCAACAAAAAAATAAAAAAAATTGCTGTAAAAAAAGTGTAGTATCTCCAAAAAAAGGTCCGAAAAAAGTTCAAATGACACAAAAATTAATGAAAAATTTTGTCACATATTGTGGCCTAGCTATAGGACGAAATCCTGATTCAGTTGAAAATATGCGCATGTAAATTTGGGCAGCATATTACCACAAAATTTCAACTGATGAGAACCCTCAACACCCTTATTGTCCTGTTGGAGAAACGGCTTGGTGTAACTGGCGCAAGGCGGACGCCGCTGGTGATAATGCATTAAAAAATTTCAAGCATCCTCCACCTTCAGATGATGAGGTAAAAGAAATATTAAAGCCTATTTATGATGACATATCATCAGAAGATTTATTAAAGCGCTTCTTGGGCAATGTTACGCAGAATAATAACGATGGCTATAATTCTTGTGTTTGGAATTTGGCCCCCAAACATACTTTTTGTGGGAAAACGTGCTAAATATGGCTGCAAATATTTCTGCATGTACATTTAATGAAGGATTTATGACTATCTTGAAAATAATGCGAAGCAATGGGAGTTACAATTAGCGAACGTGCGCTGTAACATGCAGAACATAGAGATGCTGGAAGAATCAACCAGGCGGAAAAACACTCGACTGAGGCATCTAAAGAGGCCAGAACTGCTTGAAGGGAGCAAAAATCATATGAAAAGGAGGAGTATGAGCAAGAAGAAGGTACATTGTATGGTCCAGGCATCGCAGATTAATTTTCGGTAAGATTTATTGCAAAAAAATATTGAATTTTAACTTTAAGCGCGATTTTCTCGAAACAACGTTTTGCAAGTTGGCGTGCATGATTAAGAAAAACAATATTATCCAATCGTTCTGAAATTTTAACACGTTAATCTGCACATGTTGATGCTCAGAATGAACTACGGATGAAAAAATCGGCACTAAATTTTTTTAGTTATAACCGATTTCTGGGGGAAAAAAATCTCGATTTTCGAAAAAACGTCGCCATTTTGTTATTTTTCTACCAAATTTTTTATTTTTAGTTCATTCCAAGGCCGCTTTGATGTTGTTCGAAACCACGTTTTTGTTTGTTTTTTCAGACTTTTCTGACGACATCTATCATGCACGCCAGGTTTTTTGGTGTATTTTCCAAAAAATTGTAGCAGACGACAGGGGGCCACAAAACATTTTTTAATGTAGTACAAAAAAAGTAAAGTATGTTTAAAAAGTTTCATTAAGATATGTCTTTTTATTCAATTAAAAACAAGCCTTTGAAAAAAACATTTTTTTTTTCAATTTGAAGGTGCTACGTCCCCTTAAGGGAAGGATGTAATGTAGAAGATATATGTACGTAGGGTAGGTGGAATTAAATGGGGTTTGTGTGATTTTTTTTTGAAGATAAAATAAGAATTATGAATGAAGCGTTGTGTTCGAATCATGCGTTAATGTCAGTGGAGTTGAATAGATAGGAAAATAAAATCAATGTAGGTGGACAAATATTATTCGCATGCATAGCCTTTCCATGCAAAAAACTGGAAGTATCTTAATATCACCAACATTATAAAATTTTAGTATAATGAGAAAAACAACGTTACCTTTTTTCCTGTTGGTGGAAACTTTAGAAAATTTACCTTGGTCTTTCCAGCGCTATCGGAATAATTATGATAAGAATAAGATTTTTATGATGGATTCAAAGAGAACCTATCTAAAGCTTAGCCAAAGATTTTACTTTAACTATCATACCTACCTTTTGATTGCGTAAACAAATTTTCATCAAACCCTCCTACATTCTATGCTTCTGTAATCATAAAATCAAGAAAAATCGAAGTGACAGCTTTAATTTTTTAAATGGATTAAGACTGAAGCCAGAAAGTCTAGAGTCTTTTACGTAAGCTTTCGAGCTCTGTATCATAAAAATTACATTGCATTCTGCTGTAACATTTGCTGTATGCACCAATTTTCTCCATAGAATTTGAGCGAATTTTATGTGCATGCACACGTATATGTGTATACTCGAAGAGTGAAGAACTGTTTCAACTTCTGTGTCGTGTCATTCATTTACTGATATCATACATTGCATTTACGGTTTTGTGGAAACAAGAAATTTCCATGTGATTCTCTCATCACGTGTAGTTTTTCGTTTGTCGATAGCCCCACACAAAAAATATTTGCATGCAACCTTTTTTAACCTAAAGATTTTTACTCGCAGCAAGATTTCACTTTATTACTATCATTTTTAATTCTTTAGTCTTTTCACCCGTTCTATCGCGAAAATTGATACGGTATATGGTGTTGACCTGTGGTCAAATTCTTATCAATTTCAGTTGAAATTGGTATAACTTTAGGGATTTCAGTTATATGTATGTTTATATTTATAAACGCATCCAGCAGTCCGTGTCCAATTTGATTTCGCATGAAATTTAAAAAAAAACAATTGGTGAAAATATCAAAAAATTGAATCATTGAATTCTTATTATTTCATAGACATAACATACGAGTTGATAGTGCTAATCTAAAAATAGTTAAATCGACACGGATGTATCTACATCGTTTTTTTTAACCTTTGTGCAACAGTTCCGTGCGTACTATGATGTATTTCAAATCGCGCGAAATCATAGAATTTGTAATTTGGTATAATGTTACAATTTCTGATTTTTGTACAGTATTATCGCTAACAACCTTGTACTACATAAATGGCTTTATCTTTGGAAATTATAGGTCGGCACGTAAATTCCATTATATTCGAATCTACAAGAAAAAGTGTAGTGCAGTAATTTCAACTAACAAATTCAAGAGTGGCAGCTCGAGTCAAATAATGAACATTTGAAATGTTCTTTACAAACTCCAGGGGTAAGTGGTGTGAAAATAGAACATTCCCAGAAAATGTAGAATAGTTTCCCTGTCTCCTGAAATTGATGAAACTGCTAGAAATTTTGCTTTTAATTTCACTTCATGGCACAAATTTTTCATCTGAATTTTATAAAGTCGAAGCTGGCACAGGAAATAATAAGGAAAGATCTCTAGCGCAGAGGAACCACCAGGATGACTCAGCAGAGGAAGTGTGTGAATTTTTCTTCAGATTTTATATGGTTGAAATGTTTACAAAATCACTTTTTCGTACTCACGACCGGATCATGAGTATTTAGCATATAAAAATTTAATGCAAACCTTTCTCAAAACAAAAGTGGCCAAATCATTCAGTCCTAGCAACCAAAAGTGTATCAGACTAGCTCCATTTTGAAATTAACCTGTTCAGTGACTCTCATTTCTGTTCGATCAATGAAGCGAAAGTTTTAAGGATAGACATTTTTTGAAGGTTGCGATCCGCAAAAGTTTCAAAATTTTTGAAAACGATACATTTGTGGCTTATTTCTATTATAAAATGTTTCTCATATAAAAATTTAGCGGCTTCCATACCTTGGTACCAAAATGCGGAAAATGCTTAATGGTTGCGTGCAAGTGGCCCAGTGCGACCTTCTGGATCTATTGTGTTTCCTCAGCGCTATAATCCATATTATGTCCTGTTGAGGCGGTTATGTCTCTGTTCGGGAGGTTCCTTTGTTGCAAGGATCCATTTTTCTTTTCCTTATTATATGCGTAGTCTTGGGTTAAGTTAGGGCTAACTGGCTGGCACAGGGCCACATATGGACCCATTTGGTCCGTAACCATACCAGATAAATGGATCCGGAGAAGCAAAATTCAGTCCAAACGGCCATCGAAGGTCCCGGACTTTTTTGCGAACTGAAGTATGTCCTTCAGCCTCTGCTCCGCTACATGTGAAAGATCCGCCAGCCAGGGCTCACCGAAGCAGCGCTGCCTGCTTTTCCCTAGTGCCGGGCATTGACACAGAAAGTATTGAATTGTTTCTGGGACTCCCGGCACTTGACACTTCGTAAAGGTGTCGCTGGTTGGGAGTCCCATTTTCATGGCATGTGCTACTACAAGACAGTGGCCAGTAATGATGCCGACTAACCGGTTGCAGTCAATCCACGTTAATTCGAGCAGGTACTTAGTCGCTACGAGATTGTATGACCCCCACATGATTTTGGTTACCTTGCAGGTCTGAGTTGCACGTCATCTGCACACCGCACCTTGCATCATATTGGAATCGATTGAGTATTTGATTGTTTGGATTGGAGTCGGGATGTCAGCCGATCCTGACAGGGGTGGAGGTCCGCCCTCTCGTTTCCTTCAATGCCCTTATGACGAGGAACTCAGAAAATTCTGACCTTTCTGTTGTTGCCTAGTCTATTCAGGGCTTGAATGCAGTCAAGTACACTCTTCGATTTGTATGTGTAAGACATCAGAGCTTTAACCGCCGCTTGATTGTCTGTGAAGATGTTGATTTCCTCACTTCTGGTATCTCTGACGTGTGCTAGGTCTCCGCCTGAAAAATAATACAGTGATTATTATTCTATAGTTGGATCTGCAGAATATGCTGCAGCACCAGCTCTGGCAGCTATTTAAGAGCCGTCAGTGTAGATGCTAAAAGTTGCTGCCCCCATTTGCTGATTCCACTTCTGCCCATCCCCCACAGTCGCTTGATATCCCCGCTAGAAGCATAGAGTGGGGACCAAGTAGTCGGTGCTACCTGCGTACCCTCGCTCAATTCTGCTTTGGCGAAAGGATCGAGACTCGTAGTGTCCCGATTTCGTAAGCCTGACAGCAGCTTTTGCGGCAGTGCCCCTAACGAAGAGGTAAAGTGGAGGGAGATGAAGCAGGACGTTCGGAGCAGACAAAGGAGTCGAGGCTAGGGACATTTTCGTCATATATATATAGATGTTATGACTCACCATTTTCTCATGCCTTCTTCTCCACTCCAATCTAAATGGGCCCTTGCAAAATTTAGTCGGTTCCGTATGTTTTTACTAATGTTCGAAGAACATTAGTATTAAAATCGCTTCGCCGAAAATTCGTCATATATATATATATATATATATATATATATATATATATATATATATATATATATATATATATATATATATATATATATATATATATATATATATATATATATATATATATATATATATATATATATATATATATATATATATATATATATATATATATATATATATATATATATATATATATATATATATATATATATATATATATATATATATATATATATATATATATATATATATATATATATATATATATATATATATATATATATATATATATATATATATATATATATATATATATATATATATATATATATATATATATATATATATATATATATATATATATCAGCAAAATGATTAAGAGAGATAATCTCTGGAGTGGCTGATCCGATTAAGTTGAAATTTTCGGAGAACATAGATGTGTATAACAGGTAGGTCCATGACTTGCTAGAATTCAGATATCTTAAACCTTTTGGCGGCGGCGGGCATTTAAGTGAATTTTCAGGTACACCTATATTTCCAAGCAGTGTAAATTTTTGTTAAAAACAAGTACTAGGAATGAAAACTTGTGATGTTTGTAGTTTGTACATGATAAAGAATTGCAAATTTTGGGCCAGGTGTAGGCGCTGAGTGCCTAAAAGTATGCAAGGATTTTTTTTCAAATTTCGATTTATCATAACTTCTAAGCAAAACAATGGATCATCGTGAAATTTGCAGAGCGTATTGATGTAAACTAGAATTTAACACACATGGACTTTCAAGACTGTGCGGGCAACTCTGTAGCTACAGCAGGCTCCTGAAAACAAATCCTTCAAATCATCGAGTCTCCTGAAAAATTTTTGAAAATAAATTCAAATTGTTGACAAATTTTGACTTTTGTCCACCAAGTCAAATAAAAATTTCAAAAATTCCGCGGTAAACAAGAACGGCAACCCGTGATCAAATTACCTCTATTTTCAGCACCCAAAACTTGTGTTCACGAGAACTGACAATCGGATTATGCGATCAATATGAAATTTACAGAACATGTTGGTATTAATTAGGACCAGATCTGATAGAAGCGATTTTTCAATACGGGCAATACTGTGGTAGTGGTGCCATATGGAAAAATCACTGAGAAAAAAAACTAGTTTTTGGCCTATAGCTTCCGATTTAGCCACCAGATTTTAACAAAATTCACGCAGTAGGTGAACCGTACTCTAAGATAGATTTCATAGAAATTTGGTTGAAAAATTAGTATATGTACGCTAGCTACGGCAATTTTTGTCTCTTAAATATTGTAAATTTGCTCAGGAAAATAAAGGTTTTTCCCTATAACTTCCGATGCAGTGATGAAATCAAAACGAAATTCGTGTGAAAAGCATATCTTGTTGCGTTTCTAATTCTGTAGAAATTTTGTTGAAAAACCGTGAAAGAGTTGCCAGCTATGATGAATTTTGTAATTTATTGACATTTCTTTATCGAGCGATGTTGTCATAAAATTTCCAAGTGGGAATGATCTTGCAATGACAAATAACATCAAATATTTACGTTTCAAAACTTTAAAAAGTTTGGACGATGGCAACCCTAAAATTTAATTCACTCCTATAACTTACAGCACAGACATTCAATCGAAACGAAATTCATAGGGTGGGTTTAACACAACGTGAAGCAGCTATGGTGCCAGCACATGATTGCCAGCACCAGACAGTTTCGTAAATATCGCACCAACAGATGCTTCCATTTTCTATTCATAAGCAAACTATTTACGATAAAATAAGCAACCGATATTTAAATATTCCGAGCTTTGGAAATTTTATTGTTTGTTACTTGAACCTATAACCGAGTTTATTAGCTTATTCATCTGCATCATCCCCCTTCTATGGTAAGCATAATATATGACAAACGACTTCGATTATATAAAAGCACTAAAACATCATATAAAAGCAAAGCATCCAAGTTATATATCTATATGCTTTTAGAATCGTCAAAAATTGGTGCAACTGCACCAAGTTTTTTAATATAATGTTATTTTATTTGAATAAAGCTCTTTGCCCTATAGCCTCCAGTACAGTCATGGTATCATTACGAAATTCATATGACAAATTTAAATTATTGTAGACAATATTCAGTATAAATCTATTTTGAAAAACAATGATAGGGTTGCCAGCTATGATTGTTTTTGTATTTTTTGAAATAGCTTTAGTAAGTGATTTTATCATAAAATTTTCAAATCGTAGTGGTCTTGTAGTGAAAATACACACCAAATACTAAGATCTAGAAAATTTGAAAGCTCTTGCGAATGGTAACCCTAAATTTCTTTGTATCCCTATTACTTCTAATGCAGTGATCGGATCAACACGAAATTCGCAGAGCAGGTTGACTTCAACGTGAGGCAGATAGGACTGCTAGCACGAGGTGTTTTTGCTATTTTGGTACCAATAAATGCTTGCATTAAGTATTCACATCGCGAATATACAATATATAACAATATATATGACAATACGTACAATATATAATATATAAGACAATAAGAACAGTATAACAACAATATATAACAGTACACTCAAAATCTGCACAAATCCTCTACTGTTCTTCGAACATTAGTATTTCTAGCGGTTCTGATGCGCTAGGGTTTTTTTACTTAAGAGAGGCACTTTTCTTGGTGATCGGGCTGGTAAGTCTGCGTCCAATAATCCTCTATGAATTGTCCTAGCACTCACGTTAGCATTTGTTTCCCGTAAAATCATAACTGAAGACGCGAAAAAGTTCCTGTTACGGACGCGCACAGTTTTTCGATCCAATGATGGAGTGGTTTTCCGTGGCCGGCCGCGATTTTCTTTATCATTCTTTTCCTTCATGGCGTTCTGGGCCATTCCCAAAGAGCAGTGAGAAATTTGTGCAATCTCTCGAAGAGAGTAGCCGTCGTCCCTTAGGCGTTGAATTTCGATCCTCTTTTCTGAGGAGCAGTGCTTATTTCGGCCCATGTTTGAACTAAAGAATTATTACGAAATCAAATA
>OZ022263.1:150416612-150439112 GCA_963978885.1 Nemotelus pantherinus
ATTGGCCTTTGCCTGGCGCGGTTGTGTCGGCACTTCCAGAATACTCCAATCATAATAACCAAGATCAGCATGATTGATACGTAACCAGGAATGGCGTGATACGAAACACATTGATGGCTTGTATAAGTTAGAAACTCAAAAGTCTCCTTGCGTAGGGTCTGTTGTAAGTTATGCAACAGATTTCGTTGTGGTTGATATTCCTCGTCGTCTCCAGGAAGTAAAATTGTTGGAATAGGTGATGGAATTCAATCACAACATTTCTGGCCTTAAATGAGCTGTTGACTTGACTTGAGACGATGTTGTGCCCTGAAATGGTGATGGAATCGTGTTTCATCACACAATCTGGTTCCAGGGTTAGTATTCCTTAAAATTTTGGTTTCCACAAACCACTTGTAATCGCATCTGTTGAGTCAAACCAAAAATCCACTTATTTTTGTCAGCAAGTTGAATCCAGGTATGTTTCAGAGGGATGATTTCAGTTTGACAAGCCTGCGTGGATTCAGCTGTCAACAGTTCATTCACAAGATGAAATTTGGGCACCAGTGTGATATTAAGGACCTGCCTTTTCGCACAGAAAGGACTGACTTCGATGGTTAGGCATGAATTCAGCTCGGCTTCAGTTATTGTAAAATAAGTGTCTCGGTGCGCATTAACGGCAAGCAGCTTGGTTGATAGCTTTATTGAAACCAGCGTTTGGTTGACGATTACGGGTATAGGAGTCAAGTTGAGCAGTTGGTAATCGCGTTTGTTAGTAAGGGGTATTCTTACTGTGAATACGACATAATTGTCGATTATGCTTCCAGCGGTCCTCATCAAATGATATAATGGCAATACATCCTCGTCGTGCCCAGGGAGGTGCTCTCCTGGAGGTAATTTAGTCCTTATATTTTTCAACTCTTCATGAAGCTGATGTGGTGATAATAGTAGAGGACTAAGGGTTCCATGATGAGCGTCGGTCAATACATCAATGACGGTTGATTGAATGCGGTGTAAATTGGCGCTTGTTGCTACCAACTGAAGACCGAGACTGGTTAATGTTTGGAAAACCTTTTGTTGGGTATCTTCAGCACCATTCAGGTTTATTCTTTGCAGTATCCAATTAATCCTTTGTTTTATTCTGCCAAATTTTTGTTGAGCGCTTGTTTGATCTATTTTTATCAGGTTGATGATTGAATCTATAACTGATGTTTGATTTCTCAGTAACTTCATTAAAAGGTGCTGATCAGTTTTGATATTGTTGATCGTAGTAGAAATTTCATCCGCGTATTTCGAGTCTAGTACACCAAATAATTAATTGGCAAGATTTCCCACAACATCGAGTGCACCTCGTTTCATTCTCTTAGTCGTAAACAGACTATTATCGAGTTTGAGCTCAAGCTGGTCTTGCTCAATTTGGAGAATCAGGTGTTCACAATTTGATTTATGCATCATCAGGTCGCATAGTTGCCTTAGGGCTGTTGTTCCGTTTAAAAGAGAGGTCATCTCATCCCAATATGGGGATAGGTCGTAGTATACTATCATTTTCCATTCATCAGTGACATGAAGAATAGTCCCAATGTTCTCAAAGTTAACTCCGAATGTGTTGTTAAATCGCTGTGTTTCAAATTTGGCTGGGTTGGCGTAACAGGAGGGCACTAGTATGCAGGCGAACAAAGTTGCGAGTAAGGCTCCACGGCTGAGTTTTTTCCGTTTGATGGGTGAACCTTCTACTTGACAATTTGTATCGCTCGGGCAGCATTGCCTTCGACCAGGTGGATGATCCTGTGTAGTGGAGGCTGCAATCTGATTTCGAGCCTCTTCATCGATTTCCACCTTTGAATTCGGAGCTCCTGTGGCGGTTGTGGATTCTGAGGGTAATGGAGCGAGTCTATGTATAGGCCGAGTCAAGGTAGTGGTTTCAGTTTTCAGATCGACAACTCGAACAAATCCGTCATTACCTTTATAGGTGCGGATTAGTCGGCCAAGAGGCCATTTCATAACGGGTGTATTATCATCTTTGATGATAACAATCGTATCGATTGGTATGTTTGTCATTGCTGTTTTCCATCCGTAACGGTTTTGTAGAAGATGTAGGTATTCCTTGGACCATCGTTGCCAAAACTCACGCTTGATGTTGCTTATTTCTCGCCAGGCTGGTTGCAGTCCGCCCTTCCTGCTTTCTGCGTCACAGTCAATTTGGGCAGTCAGTGGTTCACCTATGAGGAAGTGCCCTGGAGTTAATGCGGCTAGATCATTGTGGTTAGAAGAAAGTGGCGTCAAGGGCCTTGAATTAAGAATCGCCTCGATTTCCACTAAAACGGTTAATAGCGTCTCGTGCGTTAGTGAAACTGGTCCAATCGTTTTCTTAATTAATTCCTTGGCGGATTCCACAGCGGCTTCCCAGAGCCCTCCAAAATGGGGGCCCCTGGGAGGTATGAAATGAAAGTCGATGCCTTTTTCACTACATTGGGTGGTAATGGTGTTTTGAGCTGAGTCTGAATAAATCGAGGCTGAAATTTCTTGCAGCTGGTTCCTCGCGCCAACAAAGTTTGTTGCATTATCGCAGTAGATTCTCCGCCTTCAATAGATTCTCCGCAGTAGATTCTCCAGTGGAAATAACAGATTCTCCGCAGATTCTCCGCAGTAGATTCTCCGCCGTAAAACACGCCTTCCAACGAACCTCTTGAGGGCGCCTAAAAAGGTTTCCGTGGATAAATTAGAGACCAATTCTAAATGTACAGCCTTCGTCGCAAAACAACAAAAAACTGCAATGTAAGTCTTCTGTGGCCTTTTTCCTCTGATTTGGAAATGGTAATATATAGGGCCACCAAAATCAACCCCGGTATTAACAAACGGCCGTCCAGGTTGTACCTTTGGTGCTGGTAGGTTCCCCATTATTTGGGTGAGTAACTTGGGATTGGCTCGAGTGCATTTTCCGCATTTGTGCACAATAGACCTTGCTAATGATTTGCATTTGATGGGCCAAAATTTTTGCTTCGTAATGGCTTCAAGATCTTGGGGTTCGACGTGTGAATGCTTCCGATGAATGTCCTCCATTATCAATCTTGTTATATTGTCCAAGTATGGCAGCAATATAGGATGTTTTGCTTCAAAAGACAAACTCGCTGCATCTAATCTCCCTCCAACTCTTAAAATGCCGTGTTCGTCTAACTCCGCCGATCACAAGTCTAACTTGTGAAATGCCGGTCCAAAGCCCGGAGAAAGGAGGAGGGTTTGAGGCAACGAGGTAACTCTATCCTCAGTAAAATGTGTATAATTGCAGCCTGATGGCTGTGGTAAGTATGAGGATGAATCCCAAGAATTTTATCTCTGCAGGTGGCAGCCAGACTGAGTCTGGAAATCCACCCGTGCTCAGCACGGCAGGGGCTCGGATTCTGCAGGCCCCAACCTCATGTATGACTGCAATGGAGGACCCTGGTTGCAGTGGAAGCTCACAGGTTACCATCGTGGAAGACTCCATGGACAGCAAGTTTTCGGACTTGCTGATAGCATCCCCCGTGATCACAGGCTCCAGAAAGGCGAGTACAGCGCCAGCTGGAAGTCCGACTACGGCCGTACCAGGGGAAAATATGTTTCTTTTCGAATCCTCACATAAGAGGAGAAGGGATGCATTAGAGGAGGTAACTCCGACTAGTGCAAATGAGACGCCCGCGGGCAGTACAGATAGTAAGAGTGCTCATTCCTCTGAACTCTGGAAACCTGTGGAGGCTCTTAGTCGCAGACAACGTAGGAGACTGCGCAAAAGGGGCAAGCTGCCGGCGAAGGCTGACGGAGAGACAAATGCAGTATTGACTGCAGGTGTTTCCCTGGAGACTGGATGTCAGGCAGCGAAAGAAAGGGGTAGCGAAAGAAATGTTGGCTGGTGATGCTAAGGTCGCATGGTCGGAGCAGAAATGTTCTGGACCGGTGGCTGGATGCAAAGCTACGCCGACTGGACTTTGTGAACCAGGGAAAGCTCTCAGCCGTCGACAGAAGAGGACTCTGTTCAAGAAATCTATGATTCCTGATGCAAATCGGGATTCAGCGACGACGTTGAAAGGTAAGGAGGGACCGGTCACACCGAAGATCTCCCAGCCGGCCAGCACAGATGCCAAATCTGCCAGCGGCGGCGCACGAAAGAGACGCAAGGTTGAGGCGAAAGCGGATACCTGCATCTCTGAGCGCAAGGTGCCGAAAGGTGTCAAAATCTGCGAGAGAGATCTTGCAGAGGCTGTCCCTTCTGGCACAAACACACCTTCCGCAAGGGTAGGGAAGAGAACGTATGCAGAAGCTGCGTCTTCTTCGCTGGTTGTTGTGATAGGTGTGTCTGGCAAGGGTGGCAAACTGACCGAAGGTCAGTGCGCTATCCTTAAGAACGAGCTGTGGCGAGGGATAGCGGAGTCGGGGCCAGTTTACAACTTCACGCAAGCGAAGTTTGTGGACGGTCACCTCCAAGTCGCCTGCTCCAATCAAACATCCAAGGAGTGGCTCACACAGATCGTTCTTAAATTGGGTACTGGCAGTTGGCCCAAATTTACCATTTTGGACTCCGACCTAGCCAAACCCTATTATGTCAGTTGTTGGATCCCTGGTCCTCGCAAGAGTGCAGGTGACATAACTGGCAAACTGAATCCGGGCATCGATGCGAAACACTGGATCATCAAGTACATGAATCCCAGGAAGAATCCCACCACAGATGAAGATGGTTTCAACCTGGTGATCGTACTTGACCAGAGAAGTTTCTCGATGCTAAGAGACAGGTACCGGATGGTGCTGAGCTACTTCTTGTATGCGGTTAAATTTAACCAAATCAGGAAGTGGTGAGGCACGAACTTTTGTGACTGTCTATGGACAGATCGCCAGAGCAAAACGCAGAGATCCAGTGGAAATTCTCTCCTATAGAGTTTCTTTCACTGAGGTCACGCGGACATTGTCTAAGGGATCCAAAGATTTAAACTCCGGACGTTTCTGTGCCTGAAGGTATAAGATTTGTCCAGATCAACTTGCGGCGTGCCAAGGCTTCGTCCTATCTTTTGAGCGAAAAATTGACAAAATTGCAAGTCTCCCCCTACATTGCACTTGTACAGGAACCGTGGGTTGGACTACGGACTTAGTCCAACCACGGGGGCCAAGATCTTTTATGATGAAAGATCAATACGGCCGAGGACTTGTGTTCTGGTTTCCAATCTGCTTGATGCCACCATGCTCAGACAGATTTCAAGCCCGGACCTGTCAGCGGTCGTCGTACAACACCGAGAAAATGGTAGGCTTAAGCGCACGATAGTTGCCTCAGCTTACTTTCCTTTTGACTCCTTACTCCCGCCGCCGATACAGGAGTTAAAGGACCTGGTCTTGTACGCTGAATCGGAGAGACTTGAACTTGTGGTGGGCTGCAATGTCAACTCCCAGCATACCAGCTGGGGCAACAACAAATGTAACGCCAGGGGTAAAAGTCTCTTTGATTTTATAACTTCTGCCGGGCTGATGATTTTAAACACTGGGCTACTCCCACATTTGTCACCCCAAACAGAAAGGCGGTCATTGATGTATCGCTATGTTCATCTGGAATAGTTGGATCAATGACTGGATGGAATGTATCAGATGAGGATTCACTCTCTGATCATCGTTACTTGGTGTTCTCTTTAGGCACGGATCTAACACCCGTGGTGGAAAGAAGAAACCCAAGAAACACTGATTGGCCTACATTCAATCGGCTTCTTGCAGACAGAGCGCGTCCTAGTGGTAGGATAAAATCGCCAAAGTCAATAGAATCCCGGCTGAGCACTCTGAATAGAGACCTAATGAGTAGCTATGAAGAGGCCTGCCCGATCAGTAAGAGCAGATGTGGCAAGACGGTTCCATGGTGGAATCGGGAACTGCAGAAGCTAAGGAAAAGTACCAGGAAAATTCTCAACAGAGCTTGTAAGAGCAACAATGAGGATGACTGGATCGCCTACAGAACTTTGCAGAGAACGTATAAGAAGCTAGTGAGGACCTCTAAGAGGGAATCATTTAGATCTTACTGTGAGAGACTGGAAGGCGCTCGAGAGACGTCTAGGCTTTGTAAGGTCCTAGAGAAGGATCAATCAGCTAAGCTAGACTCTCTAAAACGCTCGCATGGTGATTTTAGCAAGTCCAAAAAGGAGTCTTTGAAGACTTTACTTGGGACTCACTTCCCGGGAGCTTCGGTGATTGAGTCGCAGAAGGCAAATGCTCCTGTGACCGAAATCCCTGCTCTTCGCAGCAGTAGGAAGTGCTGGTACACAACTAGATCTGTGGTCACTAGTGAAAAGGTCAGGGATGCAATCATGTCTTTTGAAAATTTCAAATCGCCGGGCCTGGATGATATCTATCCGGTTATGCTTAGGGAGGGAATTGACCACTTGGGGGCAGACCTGAGAGAAATCTTCTGGGCATGCCTTTCCTTGGGGTATGTTCCGTCACCTTGGCGAGAGGTTAAGGTAGTTTTTATACCTAAACCGGGGAGAGATGACTATTCCGATCCAAGGAACTTTAGACCGATCAACTTAACTTCGTTTATGTTGAAATGCCTAGAGAGACTTGTCGAACGACACATACGTACTACGGCGCTTAGGTTTAATCCTTTGAATGATGAGTACCACCGAGGAAAATCATGCGAGTCGGCCCTTCATTCTTTGGTGGCCAGAGTTGAGGGAGCGATCTCCAATGGTGAGTATGCGTTGGGGGTATTTGTGGACATTGAAGGGGCCTTTGATTGCGCGCCCTTCGTGGAACTATGTGATGCTGCGGAATGTCATGGCGTGGATGACGTCTTAGTTAGGTGGATTCAAGCCATGCTGACGCAGAGATGGTTGCTGGCAGAAGCTGGGTCCGATTGCTACTTAAGAACAGAGGCGACAAATGGATGCCCTCAAGGGGGCGTCCTTTCACCGCTCCTGTGGAGTATGCTAGTCGACTCCCTGCTTAACGAACTGCAACAACAAAGGCTGCACGCACAAGCTTATGCTGATGACGTGGCCGCACTGGCTGTCGGTAAAGATCTGAATGTGGTATGTAGAAATACACAGCGTGCATTGGATCTGATTGGCAGCTGGTGTTCGAGGCACGGCCTTACAGTGAATCCTGGTAAGACGAAACTTGTTTTGTTTACCAGGAAAAGAAAACTGAGAGGACTAGTGCTTGCAAACATGAAGGGTGTAACACTTCAACTTTCAGATGAAGTCAAATATCTTCGAGTAATCTTGGACAAACAACTTCTCTGGAAGAAACATGTGGAAGTGAAGCTTACTCGTGGTATAAAAGCTTTCAGGCAGTGCAAGAGAGCTTTTGCTACCACATGGGGTCTAAAGCCTCGTGTAGTGTTGTGGATCTACACAGCAATAATTAGGCCGATGTTCACGTACGCATCGGTGGTGTGGTGGACTATCGTGAGGCTATTGTATGCTCGGAAAAAGTTAGCCACGCTGCAAAGGACGGTGTGCCTGGGTATCTGTGGTGCCATGAGCATTACTTCGGGTGCGGCCCTTGATGCGCTTCTCAATTTGCCTCCTCTCGATATTCAAGTTCAGAGTGTGGCGATGAGCTCTGCCCATAGACTAGCTCAGCTTGGCTTATGGGTAGGTGAAGACGATGTGGGGCACTGCTCTATTAGGAGTTCGATGTGTGAGATCTCTCCGATTCTCACGATGCCTTCGGACGCTCGGGTGCCCTTCCTCGACTTCAGAAGAAGGTACGAAGTAATTCTCTTAAGCAAAGGTAACTGGGATGATCCAGATCTGTGTACGAGGGGATATTCGGAGATTTTCTTCACGGACGGCTCGAGGTCAGATAGTAGATCTGGAGCTGGTGTCTATCTACATTCATCGAATGGCAGATGGGCTTTCTCTCTTGGAGAGTACGATTCGGTTTTTCAAGCAGAAATATTTGCTATCCTGAGAGCTGCCTATTGGGCAATTGAAGAAAGATGGAGGAGAAAGAGCATTGCTATTTGCAGTGACAGTCAAGCTGCACTGATGGCGCTGCGCAGACCCCTGACAAACTCGAAAATTGTCCAAGAGTGCAGAACACGATTGAACTCTGTCGCCAGATTCAATAGGGTGCATCTGCTCTGGGTACCGGGGCACTGTGGTGTTGAGGGGAATGAAATTGCTGATGTCATTGCGAAGCAAGGTTCGGAACTTCCACTACGGGGCCCTGAACCCGCCTTGGGTGTGCCGACCGCATCTGCACGTGCCATTATTCGAAAGTGGGTAGATGATGCTCACAAAGATAGATGGACGGCTACCGGTGTGGCCAGGCACACGAAGGTATTCCTTTTAGAACTCAACCATGTGACTGCGGGATTCTTGCTCAATAAGAGCAGGAAAGTTTGCAGGGCCATGGTGGGTATTCTGACTGGACACAACTGCCTAGGAGGACATATGTACCGAATAGGTGTTGCACAGGATGACCTCTGTTCATCCTGTCTAGAAGAGGCTGACTCTGCGGAGCATTTGCTCTGTGAATGCCCAGCGTTTGCGCGTCTCAGATATCAATGCTTTGGCTGGGATGTTGCACGCATGCAGACGATAGCCTCTTTTCCCCTATCCGTGATCCTAGACTTTATCAAGAAGTCTGGGAAACTATGGTAGGCAGGGGGAAATGAGTACAATGGGTCCTTTGGCCTGAGTGCTTAGAGGTGCCAATGCGCCTCTCCCCCAACTCTCTCTCTCTCTCTCTCACACACACACACACACACACACACACACACACACACACACACACACACACACACACACACACACACACACACACACACACACACACACCAACACACACACACACCAACACACACCAACACACACACACACACACACACACACACATTAACAAACGGCCGTCCAGGTTGTACCCTTGGTGCTGGTAGGTTCCCCATTATTTGGGTGAGTAACTTGGGATTGGCTCGAGTGCATTTTACGCATTTGTGCACAATAGACCTTGCTAATGATTTGCATTTGATGGGCCAAAATTTTTGCTTCGTAATGGCTTCAAGACCTTGGGGCCCGACGTGTGAATGATTCCGATGAATGTCTTCCATTATCAATCTTGTTATATTGTCCAAGTATGACAGCAATATAGGATGTTTTGCTTCAAAAGACAAACTCGCTGCATCTTATCTCCCTCCAACTCTTAAAATGCCGTGTTCGTCTTAGAATGGGGTGAGGTTGTTCAATGGACTCGATGTATGCACTCGATGATGCCGTTGCAAGTCGCTGATTTCTGTTTTGAAATCCTCTGATTGGATTGCTTTGACGATTATGCGTAGAGTTTGCTGCCTCTCCGACTGGGTTAGTGCGAGAGCTGAATTTGCTTGCTCGGATTTCCGCTTTCTGCACCGGTTTATGAATCGTACTATGTATCCAGTTGTCCGTAACAATCTTCCAAACGAGTTTCTATGCTCAATTTCAAAAACGAAGTTGGTTGAAGGCGTTGCTGCTAGGGATGTTATTTTTCGTTCTACGTCATTGGCGGAGTGTACGTGCGCGTTATAGGCCACTGGCCACTCATTTTCTCTACCGTGTAGAAAAATCGGACCGAAGAACCATAAATTGCAGGTTTTGAGAGTACTCGGTGCTATGGGTCTCGTTAATACATCGGCTGGATTCATTTTAGTTTCTACGTGCCGCCACTGCTCTGGACTTGAAAGTTCATGGATTGCGCCAATTCGGTTGGCAACAAATGTGTGAAAATCTGAAGATTGTGACTGTATCCAGGATAAAACTATTTGAGAATCAGTCCAGTAATACTTTGGGACGTTGGTCATGTTGAGAATATGTTTGATACGATCTGCCAGGTTTGCAGCCAGTTTGGCTGCACAAAGCTCTAACCTGGGGATGGTGATCGTTTTGATGGTTGCTACACGAGATTTGGCACATAATAGTCGAACAACGATAGTGTTATCCTGCTTGACAGAGCGTATGTATGCGGCAGCACCAAAAGCTTGAGTCGAGGCATCCGAAAATATATGAAGCTGCTTTGATTTTGGTAGGCCGTGGGAGTATATGTGTCGTGGTATAACGATATCTTCTATCGTCTTTAGTTCGTCACGAAATGTAGACCATCGTGTATGCATTTCCATAGGCAAGGCAGCATCCCAGTCCAGCTTGAGTTTCCAAATAGCTTGAAGTTGTATTTTTGCAGTCGTTACGATTGGGGCTACGAAACCTAAAGGGTCGAAGATTCGAAATATGTCGGAAGCGACGGTACGTTTCGTATATTTATTTGAGTTAGTCGTTGCCAACTTCATTCTGAATACGTCAGATGCTGGTGACCATGTCAAGCCTAGCGTTTTGATGTGGTCATCACTGCCTTCGTTGAAATCGAGGCATAGTTGGCTGTCTTGCGGTGGAATTTGATCAAGGAGGCGTGCGTCGTTCGCGCACCACTTTCTTAGGTTGAATCCAGCTTGCAAGAGTAGAGTTTTGAGCTCTGACTGAGTTTGCATTAATTCCGGCAAGCTGTTGCTTCCAGTCATGATGTCATCGACGTAACAACTTTGAAGTAGCGCTGCGGATGCGTACGGAAATTCTGACTTATTTTTCCTTGCTAGGTCCACTAAACATTTTGTTGCTAAGTATGATGCTGGTCGAGTCCCATAAGTTACTGTATTCAATTGATACTGTTTCATGGGCTCTTCGGGAAAACGTCTCCAAAAGATTAGCTGGAAGAATCTTTGTTCCGGGTTAACATTGACCTGCCGGTACATTTTCTCAATGTCCGCTGTTAGCACGTATCGATGTTGTCTGAAACGTAGTAATATAGAAAACAGATCCTCCTCAACTGTAGGACCAGCAAGCAGAGTATCATTTAGTGAAACGTTAGATGTTGTTTTCGCTGATGCATCGAAAACTACCCGCACTTTGGTTGTGGCACTATGTGGCTTGGTAACACAATGATGAGGAAGATAGTAATGTATCCTGGGAACTTCAGTGATTTTTTCCATATGACCCAGGGCTAAATACTCATCCATGAACTTAGTGTATTCTTGCTGGAGCTCGGGCTGACGTGATAGCTTGCGTTCTAAACTGTGAAACCTTCGCAAAGCCAAATCCTTTGACTCACCCAGAGTGGATGGATCAACGGTGAAGGGCAGTGAAACTTCATATCTGCCATTTGCTTTGCGGTTTGTCCAGCGTGCAAAATGAGCCTCGCACTGCTTCTCACTTGGGGACAAGTGTTGCTCCTCTCGAGGCAAATTGTCCAAGTTCCAAAAACGTTCGATTTGTTGTGAAATTGCCTCGTCTTCAATGCCAACTCCACAAGTAACGTTATCGCCGCTCGTTTCGCCTATGTCTCCGCCAACAATCCAACCAAGAACAGTGTTTTGCAGTATGGGAAGGTTCTCTCCCAATTTTATTTGGCCTATTGATAGGAGTTGATAGTAGAATTCTACCCCCAGTAGCAGATCTACCCTGTCTGGTCTATAGAAATGGGGATCAGCCAGTTTTATATTGTCGGGTATCTTCCAATCACTCACATTGATCTCCCTCGATGGTTGTTGGGTTATTATGTGGGGAAGTACATATGCCTCCACTCTTGTAGTGAATGCCGTGATCTGCGATTTTAACAGAAAATTAACTCTCGCTGTTGTGTGCTGACGCCCGTTCCCAATGCCAAGTATTTTGAGATTGCTGGAATCTTTGGTCAATTGAAGCCTTTTGCAAACCCGTTCCGATATCAAATTTACTTGGGAGCCTGAATCCAAAACAGCTCTGCAGGTTGTATAGGTGCCATTATGCCCTTGGATGGTAACAACCACTGTACTGAGTATCATGTATTTCGATCGTGGATTTATTATACCCGTCGTCAGAGAAGATGCTTCACCTTCCTGGCTTGCCGAAATACCTTGTTTCGTGGTGGACGATGAGGCTTCAAATTTTTGCTTTTGATCTGCTTTCTTCCCTGCTGCGTTTTGCTTCTTGTCGAGGTGCAACAAAGTATTGTGCCTTTTGAAACAATGTTTGCAGGTTCCGCTCGTGCAATTCTTCGACGAATGGTCTGCTTGTAGGCAGTTTACGCATCTTGAATGCTTTTGAATAAGTTTCAGTCGATTTTCGGGGCTGAATGTCAGAAAAGTTTTCCACGCAAAAAGTGGGTGCCAGGCGTTGCAAGCAATACAGATGTTGGTGTTCACTGCCGTTAAAGCCTTTGCGGAGACTGGCCGTTTTTCGTCCTCCGCCTTGGTCTTGGAGCCGAGCGCTTCTAGGGATTGGAATCTATTTTCTAAGAGATTCATGGACCCTTCGATGGTTTGAAGTTGCCTTGGATGAGCTAATGACTGCTCATATAGCACGTGCGTATTTTTGTGCAACTTGCGTATAAGTATAAACAACAGCAAGGGATCCCATCCAGTGGTTGAGATTCCAACGTTCTCCAACCCTTTTAAACACTCACGCGTTGTGTCGTGGAGTGATTTAATGTTCGCAGCTGAATCAATCGAGTGAGCTAATTGCCTGAGTAGATTCGATAACAGCGCATTTGCAATTAATATCGGATTTTCGTAGCGTTCCTTGGGAATTTGCCAAGCTGCGAAATAATTTTCATTGGATAGTGGCAAGTGTTTTATTAGTTTTCCAGCTTCCCCTGATAGGTTGGCTCGAAGATACCATAACATTTCACATGGCGAAACAGCTTGCTTGTGAACCACTTCCGAAAATAAATCGTGAAACTGACGCCAATTCAAATAGTTTCCGTCGAACTTCGGAATTTCTATTTTAGGTAGCTTTATTTTCACGCTACCATCTGCCTTTAATATTTGATCGTTTACGGGCATTTGCTGTGGCCCACTTAGCCGGAGATATTCCGTCAGTGAAACATTGGCACTCAAAACTTGGTCCTGGTGGTTCAAGAATCCCTTGATGTCGTAGCCAAATGTTTCGGGATTATCAACAGCTTCGCATATCTGATGATGTAGAGTTTCGATTTGTTGCCAGTAGTCAAAAATAGCTGGTTTTTGAATTTGATAAAAGGCCGTTGGTTGCCCAGAATGTGTATCCGCCAACCTCCGTAGAATGTGGTCAAACTGTCCCCTGATTGTGTTGGCATTCCTAAGTAGCTGGCATATGGGGTTACTTGTGGCTGAATCCTTGTCTTCAATATTGGATGCCATACTTGCTTCAATATTGGGCGACAAGGCTTTAATTTGTGCTTCAAAGAACTTCTTGTACTTTGAATGGAGTGATGCGATAGAATTGTAATAGTCACTGATGAAATAGTCGTCCCGCTGTTGAACTTCAGGATGGTTCCTGATATCAGTATCGGTAGACTCGAACTGCTCCCATGCAGTTTCCAAACGCCGCAACCGTGCTTGGAAATATTCGAGGGTCTTTCGCTGCATACATATATATATATATATATATATATATATATATATATATATATATATATATATATATATATATATATATATATATATATATATATATATATATATATATATATATATATATATTTATATATATATATATATATATATACTAGGCGACATAATTCATCGTACGATGACATTTTCAAGCATAAACAATTAATGAAATTTCAAATCATTCTCGTTTTAACCATCTCTTATTTATGTGATTACAGGTGCTACTATCATGCTTGATTACAATTTCTACCTGCCATTATTTTCTCGTAATAGCGAAAAAAGGCTAGAACACAGTTTATTACCTGCGACAAAAATCATCGTACTGCTATTTTAATCGTTTTCCGTACCCAACATTAGGGGTGTACTGCATGGAAACTGGGTCAGTCTCAACGCAGTAGTCGTGACAAAATACTAGCAAGTAGTTTCAAGTTTATTTGCACTATGTCGCCAACAAAAAATAAACGAAAGGAGACATCAAGTGATTTTAGAGAAGTAGTTATTAATTTCTGGGCTTGTGTTCATAAATCTTTAAGTGAAATGGGAAAAATCACCAAGAAATCTAAATCAACAATTCAACACATCATTGAAAATTATAAAAAAACCGGAACAGTGGAATACAAGAAAAGGCAAGGTCGTCCACATAAGTTGTCTCAAAGAAGCGAAAGGGTAATAGTGAGTGCAGTGCGCAAAAATCCTAGAGCTAGTGGCGTAAAAATAAAAGAAGAATTGTCTGAAAAGTTCAATGTAGAGATAAGTGCTAGAACAATACAAAGAACTTTGAGAAGAAACGGGTATTCTTCGAGAGTAACAAGGAAGAAACCATTTATTAGTGAAGCTAATAAGCTTAAAAGAAAAGAATTTGCTCTCCTCCACAAAAATGACGACCTTTTATTCTGGAAACGAGTTTTTTTTTCTGATGAAAGCAAGTTTAATATATTTGGTCACGATGGTCCAGCAAAAGTTTGGCGGAAGAAAGGCACTGCGCTAGTAGATACTAAAAACTTGCGGAGCACCGTGAACCATGGTGAAGGTAACGTGCTTGTTTGGGGGTGCATCAGTTGGTTAGTAGTAGGAAATCTGGTTTTTATTGATGGGAAAATGGACCAGCATGTATACCTAAACATTTTAAAAAACAACCTACGCGAATCTATGAATAAAATGAATTTGGGTCCCAACTATATTTTCCAACAAGATAACGACCCCAAGCATACAGCTCGTATTGTACGTGAGTGGCTACTATATAATACCTCTAGCCAATTGCATTCTTCACCGCAGAGCCCAGACGTAAACCCTATCGAGCATTTGTGGGACTACCTCGAAAAACAGTTACATAAACACCACGTTTCTTCAAAGTCTTCTCTAAAGAAGGCTTTGCAAGATGAATGGAATAGTATTCCTCAAAATATTACACAAAAGCTTGTGGAATCCATGCCATCGCGTATGCAAGTGGTCCTGGAAGCTAAAGGAGGACCAACCAGATACTTTTTCGTTACGTTCATCATCATCTTCATTTTTTCATCAAATTCCAACATTCAGAAATCAAAGACAAAGAATTAAAGAATTCCCACAACCTACCAGACGCGTCGTCAGCAAAACGCACTAATTGCTTACCATTTCTCGTAATGCTCGTCAAGCTCATAGTTACTTGTACTCGTGCACATCTTTTCTTGCATTAGATTTAGCAAAGCACTCCAATTGTTTATTATTTCTCAAATTCATATTTGCTTGCACTCGCGCACATCTGTTCTCACATTGCATCTTGGCTATGCGATGTCCAGATTGCTAGGTAGTCAAATGAATGCGCATTTTGCTGACGACGTGGGAACTTTGTTTGGTCAATTTATGCTAGTAAGTAAGTGAAATGTATATATATAAAGAACTTAAAGCAAATTAAATGTTCTAGTCTGATACACCATTCGTTTCATTCAACATCTAGCTACGAATTTGCCATTTGACATTACGGTACAAGTGCCGTTGTTGTTTTTAAATCATCATATATTTACGAGGATATCACGGCTACAAGTGCCGTAGTTATCCAATCAAGGATACAAAAATCCGACGCAATATCTCGGTTCAAGTGCCGACGATACTGAAATAAGACTAGCCCGGATTGTCAAAGGAGACAAACCGTAAACATTGGCGACCGTGACAGGACTCGAACCTTGCAATCTTCAACATGGAAAAACTCATCGCCAACCAGGAGGTAACTGGAAAGGAGATTCAAAGGATTATCTCCAACGTGGGAAAGGATCCTTCGCAGCGAAAGACCCTCGAATATTTCCAAGAACGGTTGCGGCGTTTGGAAACTGCATGGGAGCAGTTCGAGTCTACCGATACTGATATCAGGAACCATCCTGAAGTTCAACAGCGGGACGACTATTTCATCAGTGACTATTACAATTCTATCGCATCACTCCATTCAAAGTACAAGAAGTTCTTTGAAGCACAAATTAAAGCCTTGTCGCCCAATATTGAAGCAAGTATGGCATCCAATATTGAAGACAAGGATTCAGCCACAAGTAACCCCATATGCCAGCTACTTAGAAATGCCAACACAATCAGGGGACAGTTTGACCACATTCTACGGAGGTTGGCGGATACACGTTCTGGGCAACCAACGGCCTTTTATCAAATTCAAAAACCAGCTATTTTTGACTACTGGCAACAAATCGAAACTCTACATCATCAGATATGCGAAGCTGTTGATAATCCCGAAACATTTGGCTACGACATCAAGGAATTCTTGAACCACCAGGACCAAGTTTTGAGTGCCAATGTTTCACTGACTGAATATCTCCGGCTAAGTGGGCCACAGCAAATGCCCGTAAACGATCAAATATTAAAGGCAGATGGTAGCGTGAAAATAAAGCTACTTAAAATAGAAATTCCGAAGTTCGACGGAAACTATTTGAATTGGCGTCAGTTTCACGATTTATTTTCGGAAGTAATTCACAAGCAAGCTGTTTCGCCATGTGAAAAGTTATGGTATCTTCGAGCCAACCTATCAGGGGAAGCTGGAAAACTAATAAAACACTTGCCACTATCCAATGAAAATTATTTCGCAGCTTGGCAAATTCCCAAGGAACGCTACGAAAATCCGAGATTAATTGCAAATGCGCTGTTATCGAATCTACTCGAGCAATTAGCTCACTCGATTGATTCAGCTGCGAACATTAAATCACTCCACGACACAACGCGTGAGTGTTTAAAAGGGTTGGAGAACGTTGGAATCTCAACCACAGGATGGGATCCCTTGCTGTTGTTTATACTTATACGCAAGTTGCACAAAAATACGCACGTGCTATATGAGCAGTCATTAGCTCATCCAAGGCAACTTCAAACCATCGAAGGGCTCATGAATCTCTTAGAAAATAGATTCCAATCCCTAGAAGCGCTCGGCTCCAAGACCAAGGCGGAGGACGAAAAACGGCCAGTCTCCGCAAAGGCTTTAACGGCAGTGAACACCAACATCTGTATTGCTTGCAACGCCTGGCACCCACTTTTTGCGTGCAAAACTTTTCTGACATTCAGCCCCGAAAATCGACTGAAACTTATTCAAAAGCATTCAAGATGCGTAAACTGCCTACAAGCAGACCATTCGTCGAAGAATTGCACGAGCGGAACCTGCAAACATTGTTCCAAAAGGCACAATACTTTGTTGCACCTCGACAAGAAGCAAAACGCAGCAGGGAAGAAAGCAGATCAAAAGCAAAAATTTGAAGCCTCATCGTCCACCACGAAACAAGGTATTTCGGCAAGCCAGGAAGGTGAAGCATCTTCTCTGACGACGGGTATAATAAATCCACGATCGAAATACATGATACTCAGTACAGTGGTTGTTACCATCCAAGGGCATAATGGCACCTATACAACCTGCAGAGCTGTTTTGGATTCAGGCTCCCAAGTAAATTTGATATCGGAACGGGTTTGCAAAAGGCTTCAATTGACCAAAGATTCCAGCAATCTGAAAATACTTGGCATTGGGAACGGGCGTCAGCACACAACAGCGAGAGTTAATTTTCTGTTAAAATCGCAGATCACGGCATTCACTACAAGAGTGGAGGCATATGTACTTCCCCACATAATAACCCAACAACCATCGAGGGAGATCAATGTGAGTGATTGGAAGATACCCGACAATATAAAACTGGCTGATCCCCATTTCTATAGACCAGACAGGGTAGATCTGCTACTGGGGGTAGAATTCTACTATCAACTCCTATCAATAGGCCAAATAAAATTGGGAGAGAACCTTCCCATACTGCAAAACACTGTTCTTGGTTGGATTGTTGGCGGAGACATAGGCGAAACGAGCGGCGATAACGTTACTTGTGGAGTTGGTATTGAAGACGAGGCAATTTCACAACAAATCGAACGGTTTTGGAACTTGGACAATTTGCCTCGAGAGGAGCAACACTTGTCCCCAAGTGAGAAGCAGTGCGAGGCTCATTTTGCACGCTGGGCAAACCGCAAAGCAAATGGCAGATATGAAGTTTCACTGCCCTTCACCGCTGATCCATCCACTCTGGGTGAGTCAAAGGATTTGGCTTTGCGAAGGTTTCACAGTTTAGAACGCAAGCTATCACGTTAGCCCGAGCTCCAGCAAGAATACACTAAGTTCATGGATGAGTATTTAGCCCTGGGTCATATGGAAAAAATCACTGAAGTTCCCAGGATACATTACTATCTTCCTCATCATTGTGTTACCAAGCCACATAGTGCCACAACCAAAGTGCGGGTAGTTTTCGATGCATCAGCGAAAACAACATCTAACGTTTCACTAAATGATACTCTGCTTGCTGGTCCTACAGTTGAGGAGGATCTGTTTTCTATATTACTACGTTTCAGACAACATCGATACGTGCTAACAGCGGACATTGAGAAAATGTACCGGCAGGTCAATGTTAACCCGGAACAAAGATTCTTCCAGCTAATCTTTTGGAGACGTTTTCCCGAAGAGCCCATGAAACAGTATCAATTGAATACAGTAACTTATGGGACTCGACCAGCATCATACTTAGCAACAAAATGTTTAGTGGACCTAGCAAGGAAAAATAAGTCAGAATTTCCGTACGCATCCGCAGCGCTACTTCAAAGTTGTTACGTCGATGACATCATGACTGGAAGCAACAGCTTGCCGGAATTACTGCAAACTCAGTCAAAGCTCAAAACTCTACTCTTGCAAGCTGGATTCAACCTAAGAAAGTGGTGCGCGAACGACGCACGCCTCCTCGATCAAATTCCACCGCAAGACAGCCAACTATGCCTCGATTTCAACGAAGGCAGTGATGACCACATCAAAACGCTAGGCTTGACATGGTCACCAGCATCTGACGTATTCAGAATGAAGTTGGCAACGACTAACTCAAATAAATATACGAAACGTACCGTCGCTTCCGACGTATTTCGAATCTTCGACCCTTTAGGTTTCGTAGCCCCAATCGTAACGACTGCAAAAATACAACTTCAAGCTATTTGGAAACTCAAGCTGGACTGGGATGCTGCCTTGCCTATGGAAATGCATACACGATGGTCTACATTTCGTGACGAACTAAAGACGATAGAAGATATCGTTATACCACGACACATATACTCCCACGGCCTACCAAAATCAAAGCAGCTTCATATATTTTCGGATGCCTCGACTCAAGCTTTTGGTGCTGCCGCATACATACGCTCTGTCAAGCAGGATAACACGATCGTTGTTCGACTATTATGTGCCAAATCTCGTGTAGCAACCATCAAAACGATCACCATCCCCAGGTTAGAGCTTTGTGCAGCCAAACTGGCTGCAGACCTGGCAGATCGTTTCAAACATATTCTCAACATGACCAACGTCCCAACGTATTACTGGACTGATTCTCAAATAGTTTTATCCTGGATACAGTCACAATCTTCAGATTTTCACACATTTGTTGCCAACCGAATTGGCGCAATCCATGAACTTTCAAGTCCAGAGCAGTGGCGGCGCGTAGAAACTAAAATGAATCCAGCCGAAGTATTAACGAGACCCATAGCACCGAGCACTCTCAAAACCTGCAATTTATGGTTCTTCGGTCCGATTTTTCTACACGGTAGAGAAAATGAGTGGCCAGTGGCCTATAACGCGCACGTACACTCCGCCAATGACGTAGAACGAAAAATAACATCCCTAGCAGCAACGCCTTCAACCAACTTCGTTTTTGAAATTGAGCATAGAAACTTCTAAGATAATGTCTTGTGATAATAGACATCTTTTTAGTAATTCTGTCATTTGAATGGTAGAATATTGTGATTGCTTTTGCTCCGTTGTGGATTGCCACAAAAAACCTTTAAAAAATATGCAGGTCCCCAGCCCACAGATTGTGTGAGATTTTTACTTATTAAAAAAAGACAATCTAGAAGTCTTGAATGTCAGGGCCGCAATACGCTTCGTGATGCTTCAACGCGGCGGTGTTTGCTCACCTATCGGTTCCCAATTACTTCAAAAGCGACTTCAGCTTTTAGGTCCGTGAGTCAACCTGTCTCTCGCTTTCTGCTTAGTATTTTCTAAACATATGTTGAGACTGGGCGCCAGTTTTCTTGTAACCACTTTATCCATTGGTGCAAATAGAAGTTTACTTCTCTTTGGCGACGGTTAACCCGTGGGTCCAAATGACTTATAAGTCTAGCCGTGGGACTATCTCTTTACTATCCCTTCAGTGTTCTTGCCAGAGTTCGAAGGTAGGTTCGAAGGTATACGCTCATGCTAGAACTTCTATTGTACCTCACTCAGAGCGAGTGCACTAACATTCTTAACGTTCTCGCCCAAATAGAAGTATAGAAATTACTCCTGAAACAATAGTCGTTACGGAACTGATCGTTGCCCTCAGTAACCTGCGATTTATCTGGCTATTGGCCATTAGTCTGCTCAGTGATGTGAGGATTTCCACAGCCTAATTTTACGCCCTACAAATGCGACTCGAGTAGGCCAGCTTAGTGTCTAGCGTTACATACAGATATCTCACTGGCTTTTATTCTTCATTCTTCATTTATTCTTCATTCAATGACGCTTTTTAATCAAACAAAATTATAATTTCTCCCATCAAACACTCCTTATTGGGTCAAGTACGTTCATGCAAAAATCACAGAAACAATAACACTTCACTCATCTACTTATGTAGTGTAGTTATTGATACGAACATGGAAACAACTCAACTTTATTATCTTTCACCCAGATCACATGAGCCGTACAATCGTTTCAGTTTACATATTCTTATCAAATTACGCCTACACACATATGATTATTTGCAAATTCGCGAAAAATTCTCGACGTCTGTTTCTAATAATCTCCCTGACAATGCCAACGAAAAGATAGCATTCCATGCCGCTCGATATCGAAACCAATAAATAATATTTTACAGCATACGCATAAAACTTAATTGAAAGCACGTGAATTTCGCTCATTTTGCACGATTTAGATTCTGAAAAAAAAAACTAAAAAAAAATCGTTGGCATGCATCGACACGACATCACACTCGTCATCAGTCAGTCAAATAGCCAGCTAAATAACGGAAGCTAGCCAGTACGCCAGCCAAGCTAAGCTAGCAGCCCACACTCATTGCACGGATATTATTTAACATCAGCTTTCGTCGAGATATTTTTGTTATTCGAATTCAAAATGATCAATGTGGATTCACGTTCTACTATTGTTAGACTACATACTAATCTGCAGATACGGATTGCGGGTCACACCCAAAAATCTTTTGTGTTCTCGAGGAAGGATATATTATGATCTAATCTATTTTAAGATAGCAACGATACATTACGTGCTAATGGCAGGCAGGGTTAATGTATTAATTTAGTTAGACGAAAGTGAAATTGTATGTATGCTGGGGAGGCTCCATAATCGCGTTTCGCGTAGATTTTGTGAAATAAAAATAGCAGATAAAATAAAAATAGCAGAATAGCAGAATAGAAATAAAAATAGCAGGATATGCATCGTTTGAGATGCTAAAATAATCGGGAAGAAATATCTATTCACTAAATTTGTAGTGGGAAAATAGTTTTCACTGTTTATTTTACGAAACATAAAAACATCCGTCATTTTGGCTTGCTATCACGAGACTTGAGTTAACACGCTTTGCCAAATACTACGGGTGTTTTGACAAATGTATTTTCGCTGAGGCATTTTAACGATGAAAGTGAATAAAGATGTGACATTGATGGATGAATATTAAATTTACTTTATGTCGGCTAAAAATATAACTAATCTTATTTTAGAAACTCCATACTTATCCCAATTTAGTTATTCATCAAAACCATTTGAATCAATTTTTCATGATCCACGTACATATTTCTTATTTCGTGCCAAGTTCACCTGGTAAGGACTTTATTCCTGCACTCCCCGGTTCTCGTTTAACCTAGACAGGTCAATCTAAAATTAGTTAAAACCGGAAAACTCATCGATTAGCTCGATGTCTGCGAATAACAACTTCCTGAACGTGTATGGTACCGACTCATGTACACTTACACGGAATGAGACCAAGGTCATATTAGTAAAGAACAACATCATGTGAAATTTCCGACCCACATAGCCCCTATTCCATTGCCCGTCTAGTACGTCCGTTACTGTCGTCATCGATCATTGTTATTTGTTGCGGAGCAACTTCGCGGCGTTTGAATGTGTCGAAGAAAAAACGCAATCAAAATACATAGACAAAAATTTAATTTAGGTTGAGATATGCATGTAGGTACGTGATGTTTAGTATAGGCAAGATAAAAGAAAAACTGTTTATTGCTTTTCATGCATAGGTTAAAAAAATTTGGCAATGACATTGCACTCACACTTGTCAAAATATTGACAATAAAAACAATTCCAAGGTAAACTGCAGAACTTCTAGAGCAACTTAAAATGCTCCGATGTAATCTTAAAACGCGACTCAGGTGTATACTGGTTCTGCGCTAAATGCAGGAAATACTCCATGGTATCTTACGCCTCTCGGCTGCGTTCGGCGAAATCTACTATCGACTTTCTCTTTCGTTCACTTTCGAAATTGACTGAGGATTTTCGCACAACAAGCAGTGAGGTCGATTAGCTGTTTTGTAAGGCAATAATTGACCAGCCTTCTGCGCCACCGCATGGAACGTCAGCTGACTACTCCGTTACAGCTATTGAATGC
>OZ022263.1:150444112-150456612 GCA_963978885.1 Nemotelus pantherinus
CGGGTCGTACAGATTTCTTCGGTAGTGTAAAATTTTCTTGATTGCGATTTTTCGTGTCTCTTTTTTATCATCATATAACATCGCTAACAAAATATTTTCGGAATGTGCGTAATATGAATTGTTTTTAATGACATTATTCACAACTCCGCGTAGATTTGTATCCAAATATTGTGTCCAACGAATGAATTTGTAAAATAATACACTACCGAAGACCACCGAATTATAGTACTTGATGTTGAAGTACATCGGCACATACACTTTCATTATGTATGTTGCCAAAATTTTCAAATTCCTTGATAGATTTTCAGTTGACACATACAACCGCAACAATCTATTCGCCTTGGTGAGCCAACGTGAATGTGCTATTGGTCCTGGTTTATTGTGAGATAAATCCGCAGGAACAACACCATTCGAAATTGCATTGGCCATTTTGTATAAGTACTTTGAATCGGTGGATAATTCAAATGGATCTAAATCAGGTGGCATGTTCTCTAGCACGATTATCTCGAATTCATCTACAAGCTGAAAAAAAAGAAATGAGATGAATTAAATTTTACCATTTAATAATGGAAAAAATCGATGAGAAAAATGACAAATGATACATACCGGAAGATTTTCACAAGTTTCAATTTGTTTGCCCAACGTTCCAGTTGTTGTTCGTGGTCCAGTGGTCGATGATCTTTCCAAAGTGTCAAACAAATGACGAAATGGCAGCTCGTTAAAGTGCAGCATGCACACAAACCAATGCAGCGGTCTATTCAAATGCAATTCAAATCGACGCAAAATCCCATTTCTTACGCCAGTATTTGTTGGCTCACCATCACAGCATATGCCGATTAATGCATCGAGAGCAATTTCTTTTTCGACGAAGAATGCATTAAATGTCATCAATTTGTGTTCAGCATCTTCATTTTCGACTTTTGTGTAGCCTATCAATTGAGAATTTGGTTCCTTCAAAACAACTAGATGTGGTTCTTTCACCATCCTTGCATGCAACTTCTCATCGATTTTTTCCATTGTTAAAGCATCATTTTTTCGGCCGTCGAATGAAAATGCTATCAAATTGGATGCATCATACTGCTTACGAAGCAGTTCTTCTCTGCATTTGGCCTTTTCTCGACGCACTTTATTTTTATCCATGATGATAGGATTGCCATGTGCATCTTTTACGTCAATGTCTTGCATAAGAGATGTTGCGAGTGCTGCTGCTATTCTATCAGACACACCAAATCGATCACACATCGCAGCGAAGTTCGAAGCATCGTATCTGGGAGTATACGGTCCTCGTATCATTGGCGGAATATCTTGTGGATTTGAACTTGGCTGATCTATATCAGTACTTGGTTCATATGCTGAATGGCTCTGTTCAACGCTTGTTGGTATTATTGTTGACGTTGGTGCTGGCTCTTCAACTTCTAGCACGAATTCCGGTATCGTCAATCTTCTGTCATTATTTTGATCTCGCATGAACTCTTTCAAATGATCTGGAATCAATCCACATGAGCATAATTCTGCTTTCAAGTCACATTGACATTTGCCGATGTAAAATAATTCTTTTGTAGATTGCTCGAACGTTCTGAATGAGGCGATATTTGAATGTTTAGTTTCGATTTGATACTTGTCAATCAATGTACCCAATTTTCTAACAACACTTTGTTTGGTTAGAATTTCAACATTAAGTTGACTCCAAATTTCAATCAATTTGTCTGTTACGTGCGGTACGAATGTTTTATACGAAAACATTTTGTTTTGGAGTTTAGCACGTTCGGCCAAGAAAAAAAAACATCTTAAAATATCCTGTTTCGTTGGCAGATCGAGTCCACTCAAATCACAAGATGCACCAAAAACAGCAACATCGTGCGAAGGCAAATGCTTCAAATGACTTTCGGTACTTGTTGATGTTGTTGCGGTTTGAGATGTAGACGGCAATGCATTTGGATCCATTGTATAATTTTACTAAAAAAATTTTAAAAAACTGAAATTAGTATATTTCAAAACATTTGGTTCGAATATATTTTTTCCACCTACAAATTGGCATAACTCATATGTGATCAAGAGCATTTACTCATATGTCAACCGACATTTCGCCTCTAAGGACCAGTTAATACATTATTCCAACGCACATTATTCCTACATGCTATACATATAAATACATTACAATGTATTACATATTTCAGAAAAAAGTAACCAAGCAAGAGAACAACATCGATGCCTATGTGTATTAAATTACAAAATTTTAACACATACCTTTTAATTCTTTTTGAATTTCACAATTATTCACTGGCAGGAAATTTATAATTCACTTTCACTGAAATGATGCTCAAACACTAATGAACTGAACACTCATAAATGTCATTGTGTTGTGCTCTTTCACAAAATATGTCGGTAATGATGTTTTACCGATGTTTTTTTTTAAATAAATGCGTTGTTGACTTGAAAGCAACAACACTTTGTCGCTTTTTTTCTCACTAAATTCATTTTTTTTATTTTTTACACATGTTCTTATTTTTTAATTTGAATTTTCATTGAAAAAAATTAAATAAAGATCAATTTTACCGAAAAACTTTTTTTGAAAAGTGGGAGACTCGAAAATCGAGATAGACCTATGGTTCCTTCGGCAAAGTTGCTTAGAATTGTCCATAGAATCATCCTAGGGGGCAGGTCTAATCGAATTTTTCGGCTCCATACAAATTGGCCCGCCCTAATATATATATATATATATATATATATATATATATATATATATATATATATATATATATATATATATATATATATATATGTGTATATATATATATATATATATATATATATATATATATGTGTATATATATATATATATATATATATATATATATATATATATATATATATATATATATATATATATATATTTTGGTCTAGGGGGGAAATCCACTTGGATACCAGGTCTGGGCCTCGGTTATGTCGGGCGTTAACCGACTAAAACGCCCCTCTTGCTCTTCACCCCATCCCCACGGGACTGGCAATCGGTATTACTTCGTGGGCGGGGTCAGCTTTAGCTGCTCACGGTTCTATTTCATCTTCTTTCCTTGTCCTCCTTTCGAAGAATTGCGTGTATCTGCGCTACTGCTTTTGTCAACTCGGCCCATGCTGCTTCAGATGCCAGCATCATGTCAATCAGATTTTCTGTTGATAATGACAGGTTCGTGTATCGTTGCAACTTGGCTCTGTATCGGCAAAACCGCGTGCTATTGAAGAGAATGTGCTCCGGATCTTCTTCGGTCCCGCACGTCGGGCAATTTGGAGAGACATCTAAACCGAAGCGATATAGGTACTTTCGGTATGCACTATGTCCAGTTAGAAACTGCGTTAGATCGTATGTTACTTCTCCATGTGGGCGTTTGATCCAATTTTGAATATCGGGGATGAGTTTGTAAGTCCATCTGCCAACTGGAACTTGTTCCCATCTTCTTTGCCATGCTTCCTCTGACCTTTGCCGCTCCATCTTTGTGTCGGCGTTTCTGTTTCCGTAGAGTCTCTGCATTTCGGCTGCGAGAATGTCAATTGGCATCATACCTGCTATCACATAGGCCGCTTCTCCCGAAATGGTCCTATATCCCCGAATAACTCTGAGGGCACTAAGTCGATAGACTGAACATATCTTCTTTTTATTTTGCCTCACTGATAGCTGATGTGCCCACACTGGCGCTGCATACAGTAGAATGGAACTCACAACTCTGGATATCAGGATTCTGTGATTTTTACTTGGCCCTCCGATGTTAGGAAGCATCCTTGCTAGGGCTGCACTGACGTTAGACGCCTTATTGCAGACATGTTCGACGTGGGCTTTAAATTTAAGTCTACTGTCAATCATAACTCCTCGGTACCTAATTGCAGACTTGGATCTAATTTTTTGATCTCCCACAGTGACTTCAAAAGATTCATTTTTACGGCGGCTGCTAATCAATACCGCTTCCGTCTTAGATGCTGCCAGTTTCAACCCTGTATTCTCTAGCCACTGTTTCGTGATGTATACCGCCTCGTCAGCGAGTGATTCGACCTCGTCTGACTTTTCAGCAGATACCAACACTACTATGTCATCAGCAAACCCAATTATCGTTGCCTCCGATGGGAGCCTCAGATTTAGCACGTCATTGTACATTATGTTCCAAAGGAGAGGCCCCAATACGGATCCCTGTGGGACGCCGGCTGTTACGGCGTATGTCTTCTTCGGAATCATACCACAGTGCTCTGTCCTTCAAGTATTCGGATACTACCCTAGCAAGGTAAGAAGGAACTCTTAGCTGAAGTAGTTTCTCCATTATTCGGTTCCAATTTGCTGTGTTGAACGCGTTTTTAACATCAAGTGTTATAAGTGCACAGTACTTGCGTGATGCCCCGCGTGCTTCGATTGCGGCCTTTGCGAATTCCATAACCGATCTGATGGCGTCCACTGCCGAGCGCGCTTTGTGGAAGCCGAATTGTCGTTCCGACAGTCCACCATTGTTTTCCACAGCTGATACAAGTCTGTTGTGTATTAGGCGTCCCAGCATTTTTCCCATCACATCCAGCAGGCAGATAGGACGGTACGATGTCGGTTCGCCAACGGGTTTCTTGGGCTTTGGCAGCAAGACAAGTTTTTGTTTTTTCCAGCCGCTTGGGAAAGTTTGTTCAGTCAAGCATGCGTTAAAAACACTTATAAATAGATCAGGCTTCAGTTTCACTGCGACCTTTAGGCATTTGTTGGTGATACCGTCCAACCCCGGTGCTTTGTTGTCCTTGAGCCGACTGCACACCTCCAATAGTTCCTTTTCAGTCACTGGTGGTATCTCACTCACGGATCCTTGCGGGACTGTTCGAAAGTTTTCCTGATGACGGGGAAAGAGTGTGCATACAATCTTCTCGAGGAGAGCAGGGCAGCTTACTTGTGGTGATCTCAAACACTTAATACGTGACATGACGGCTCGATACGCTCCACCCCATGGGTCAACGTTTGCTTCTTCGCACAGCTGTTTGTAGCACGCATTTTTGCTACTGCGTACGGCGAGTTGAAACCTTTTTCTCGCTTGTTGGTATTATTGCTGAAGCACCTCATAGTTGGGTCGGTTTACGCCGCTTTCTCCTCGGTTTCTCCTCGCCTTCAGACACTCAGTGCGAAGTCTGCTTAGCTCCTCCGTCCACCAGTAGTTTGGCCTGTGATATGACACCGGTTTTCGCCTCGGCATTGAAGCATCACACGCACACGTTATCAGCTCGATTACCCTTCGAGCTTTCTCCGCAGCTGTTCCTCGAGGCACATCGCTTTGCAAGATCATTTCCGAGAATGTTATTTCGTCGAATTTGCGGACTGACCAACCTTTACCAACAATCTTGGCTTTTCGCTGAGATCGGCTATCTAGCCTGTATCCAGTTTCGAATATGATGGATTGGTGATCGCTGTGTGTATAGTGTTCTGATACCCGCCATACTATATCTGCTGCAATTGATGGACTCACGAACGTCAATAATTGAGCTTAACGCGAAAGGTCAATAATTGAGCTCAACCCTCGGCTTCGAAAAGTAGGTATGTGGCCGGTATTCATTAAGACTACGTTCAACTGAGAGAAAGCTTCCATAAGGACGCGGCCTCGAGCGTTGGTGCTTCGGCTGCCCCACTCGGTTGCCCATGAATTGAAATCGTCAGCTATGATGTGCGGTGTGTGTTGTTTTGCATTTATTACCAGCCTATCCAGTAGGTGTTGAAACTGGTTATATATATATATATATATATATATATATATATATATATATATATATATATATATATATATATATATATATATATCTATCTATATCTATATATATATATATATATATATATATATATATATATATATATATATATATATATATATATATTATATATATATATATATATTATATATATAAATATATATATATACATATATATATATATATATATATATATATATATATATATATATATATATATATACATATATATATATATATATATATATATATATATATATATATATATATATATATATATATATATATATATATATATATATATATATATATATATATATATATATGTATATAGATATAGATATATATAGATATATATAGATATCTATAGATATATATATATATATATATATATATATATATATATATATATATATATAGATATAGATATATATATATATATATATATATATATATATATATATATATATATATATATATATACCATATATATATATATATATATATATATATATATATATATATATATATATATATATATATATATATATATATATATATATATACCATATATATATATATATACACTAGCGGTCATGAAAACTGCACCACTGACTCTAATTATCTACTTTTCCCATTTGGGCTCAAACCGGTTTTCTAGAAATCATTTACTTGCTAAAGGGATATTAGTACAAGGATAAGCTGTCGATAGAAGGTAGCAGCAATTCAGTTTCAGCTTGCATGTGACTAAGGAAAGATCTAAATTTACTATGGGACGAAAGTACAAACAAGTAACCCGGGATCAGAAAGTGAAAGTAGTGTGTTATAGTGAAGAAGGATTGTCTGCGAGGTGTATAGCAGGTAAAATTAAGTGCTCGCATACCACGGTTACCCGTTTTTTAGAAAAAAAAGACAACGTTAATCCCTACGTTCGGAAACCAGGGACAGGTCCCAATCGGAAGACAAATCGTCACGAGGACCGAATAATAATACGCCAGTGTTTAACCGATCGGTTTAAAAGTGCAGTTCAATTGCGAAGTGACTTAGAAACATCGTATAGAATAATTTTGAGTGTCGAAACAGTTAGACGAAGGCTTCGAGAGGCCGGTTTATTTGCAAGAAAACCTGCAAAGAAGCCTCTTTTGACACAAAAAATTAAGTCTGAGAGATTAGAGAGGGCAAAGCGCTACAGAAATTGGACCGTAGAGGACTGGAAGAAAGTAATCTGGTCGGACGAAAGTGAATTCCACCTTTTCAGTTCCGACGGAGCTCCATAGGTAAGGCGCAAAAAAGGCGAAAGACACAGTGACGAATGCATTGTGAGGACCGTGAAGCATTCTCAAAGCCAAATGGTGTGGGGATGTTTCTCTTATTATTTTCCCGGTCAGATGGAGTTTATACACGGCACTGTAAATGCTGAACGATATCGGCAAATAATAAATGATGATATGTTTTTTTTTTTTTTTTTTTTCCCTAGTGTAGATGGCAAAAAAAAATCTGCATGCCAGATCCCCGGGTGACCTATCACCACGGGGTATGTGAGGTTTGACTCACTAAAAAAAAGGACCATCTACAAGCCCACGAAGTTCCGAGTCGGGACCCGCCTAAGCACTGCTTCGACCCGGTCGTGCTGACTCACCCATCGGCAACCACGGACTTCAGAAACTACCACAGCTCATGGGTCGGTAAGGCAACCCTCCTCCCGCTTTATGCGCAGCACTTTTTCAACATATGTTGAGACCACGCGCCAGTTCTCTTCGTTTCGCAGCATTGCATCCACGATCGTTTCAGGCGTTGCCAGGCCAATCGTGGACTCAATGGTGCGCCTCAAACTTACGAAGCGACTGCACATAAAGAATGTGTGCTGAGCATCATCGAGCTCAGTCACACAATACCGGCAGTACGGTGTGATCACCTTACCCATTCTGTTCAGGTATTTCCTGAAGTAACCGTGCCCTGTCAAGAATTGACAAAGGTAAAAGTTTACCTCTCCGTGGCTCCGGTTAAGCCAAGGCTCAATGAGACCAATCAGCTTAGCCGTCCAGCGTCCTTTAGTACTTTCGCTCCAACGTTGTTGCCAAAGTTGGAGGGTAAGCATACGCGCGTGCGTCAGAGCCTCAGTTCTGCCCAGCTCTGAGCGAAAGAGGTACCCTTCTTTGCGTTCTCGCGCTAGTAAGTCGATCGGGATTACTCCCGATACCACCATCACAGCCTCTTCTGAGACCGTGCGGTAGCTACAAGCGATACGCAGGGCACCCCTGCGCTGGACACCGGCAATGCGCTTCCGGAACTTCTCAGTTCGTAGCGCATCTCCCCAAATTTCGGCTCCATATAGCAAGATGGAATTGGTCGTTACCATCAGTAGCCTCCGTCGCGTCTCACTGGGTCCACCGACGTTGGCCATTAGCCTACTCAGCGAAGTGACGACTACAAGAGCCCTGTCACATGCCCTGCGGATATGATCCCAATACGTCAGCTTGGTGTCCAGGGTCACTCCCAGATACTTGACCGACTTGCTGGTCTGGACCTCAACGGAGCCAACTGTCATGAGTATGACAGTTGGTATCCTCCGCTTCGTCAGCATGACAATCTCTGTTTTAGAGACGGCCAGCTGAAGGCCGTGTTCGGTCATCCACCGATCCACCCTCCTCATGACTTGGTTAAGTCTGAGTTGAGCGAATTCCGCAGATCTGGAAGTGATTACCGCCGCAACGTCATCAGCATAACCTACCAGAAACACATCCGCAGGCATTTCCAGGCGCAGCAGATCATCGTACATGATGTTCCAGAGGTCTGGTCCTAAGATCGACCCCTGTGCCGCACCTGAGGTAACAGGTCTCCTTTTGACTCCTTCGTCAGTGTCGTAAAGCAACCAGCGGTCCCTGAGGTAGTCCCGCATCATGGCTAGCAAGTAGCTTGGGATACGGAACGTCTGCTCAAGGGCCCGGAGGATGTCCGTCCACCTCGCCGAGTTGAAAGCGTTTTGTACGTCCAGTGTTACCAGCAGGACGACCGGTCTGGCTTGATGGCATGCCTCTTCCGCTCTTGCTACAGCCCCAACAACCTCTGAGATGGCATCGATTGTTGAATGCCCTTTTCGGAAGCCGTGCTGCCTGCAAGAAAGATCACCAGCAGATCTCACTGCTGACAGCAGTCGTGGCTTGAGCAACCCTTCGAGAAGTTTCCCCGCAGTGTCCAGCATGCACAGTGGGCGGTATGCTGATGGACCACCCAGGTTACCCTTCCCCTTGTCCACAAGTACCAGTCGAGCTACTTTCCACCGCGACGGGAAGACCCCCGCGACTAAACATGAATTATACAGATCCAATAATAGACGCGGTTGGACCTCCGCCACGACTTTAAGCGCCTCGACCGGCACCCCATCAGGCCCCGGAGCCTTCCGGTTCTTCATCCTGGACACTGCACTGTTCAGCTCCTCGTTCGTGAAGGGAGGCACATCCGCCTGGTTCACGATGATGGGATCATCAGTCCTTGGCGGGTGCACTGGGAACAGCGAACCAACGATACGCTCCATGGATATCGCATCCATGAGAGCGCCAGGCCGCATGCAGCCAAGTCTGCGAGTGACCAATTTGTAGCCATCTCCCCACGGGTCTGAGTTGACCTCCTCACAAAGAGCCAGCCATTTGGCACGTTTGCTCCTTGTGATGGCCTTGGTCAGCTCCCTCTTTGCCGCAATGTGGGCAGCAGATAGCTCAGCCACACCCGGCCTATTCCTGGCTCGCTGTGCCCTGCGCCTGCACGCCAAAGCGATGCGTCGCAGTTCGGCGATTTCATCGTTCCACCAGTACGCATGCTGCCTCCCACGAAAGGGTTTCCGTTTGGGCATTGAAGCCTCACACGCCCTGCAAATCCACCCCATGGTTCTGCCAGCAGCGGCCTCTGCTGCTGCACGAGTCACTGGGGACCCAGATGTTAGAGGCTCCCCTTCCCAGCTCGAAACGAGCGATGCGGTCATCGCGTCTCTGCGAAGTTTAGCGGCGTTCCAGCCTAGCCACTTGCAGGGAGAGCGGTGGTGTCTTTGTCTGCTCTCAGCGATTTGGAAGGTGATGTAATTATGATCACTCGCAGTGTAATCCTCCATCACTCTCCAATCGCTGACCTGTGCCGCAAGTCTCTCCGATGCCATGGTGACATCGGGAATAGATTCGCCAAATCCGGGCCTTCGGAATGTTGGTGTTGAACCCGTATTCAACACCAACAAACCCAACCTCGATGCCATCTCGACTATGCGCCGCCCACGAGTATTTTCGGTAGGCATGCCCCACTCCAACGCCCTTGCGTTAAAGTCACCCCCTACGATGACATTGCCGGTGATGCCACGAAGAGAGTCCTCCAGTGAGCTAAGCTTGTCTCCGAATTCCTGCATTGAGTCATTCGGGGACAAGTAGCAGCTCACAAAGGTGATCTCTCCATATGTCACCCACACGTGACCGTTGCCTGAGCCGCGACCGCCGATGCGGGCCCTCTGCCCGTCAGCGATCCAAATCGCCGCGTACCCCGTGGCATCTGCCAGCCAAACGGACGAGTTCCTCCCCCTATAAGGCTCGCTGATCAGTATGATCTGAGCCCTATGCTCGCAGACTAGCTGCGTGAGGAGGTCGTCTGCAGCTCTACAGCCCTGCAGGTTGCCTTGAAGGACTCTCATATCCTTCCCTGCTTTTTCTTGGCATCAAGTGCGTCCTTGAAAACCCGACAAGCACTCGATCCCATTATATGCTTGGCGCCATTCGCGCCATGTTTCTCAGTGCATAATATACACTGAGCCTGAGCAAAGCAGTCTGCTGCCCGGTGGCCAACCTGTCCACATTTCCAGCAGCTGGCGCTCCGGTCCGGGCCCTTACAGCTACGTCTTGTGTGGTCGTAGCCTAAGCACCGGTAGCAGCGTGTCACCTCAGCCCACCTTCGTACTCGGGCGCTAATCATTCCCACGCGGACTCGACCAGACTTGAGGATTTTGGACGCTGGTGCCTCATCCAGCTCCACCACAGCTCTCCTTTGTTCCCTTGTGTTAGGGGGGAAGAGCGTGGTTTTCACCTCGCCGGCTCCTTCCTCTCCAGCCTCGCGTTTGATGGCGGATGTCACCTCCTCGCTGACTGTGAGGCAATCGAGGTCGAGAAGCTCGATCTTGACTCTGGGAGTTACAAGCTTCACGTCCCCTTGGCCATCTACGGCAGCCCGGATCGAGTTCTGCAATTTTGTGCGGTCATCGCAGCGCGCGATTTCCAAAAGAACCCCCCCTTCTACTGTCTTTCTGATACGCCTTACTAGCGTACCAGTTTCATCTGGGAAAACACTTTGACGGATGGCCCCCAAAACCTCCGCGTAAGTTTTTCCCGGAGCCGGTTTTACGATGACAGCTTCTAGTTTTTTTTTTCCTCGCTGTCTTCGTCTACTCCTATTCTTCTTTTTTTTCATCACTTCTTTCTTTTCGCCCTTATCCTCTTTCTGAGCCTTTTCCGGCCCAGCGGATGCCGCAGGTGTTTTAACGACACTTCCTTTCCTCTTTTTGTGGGTAACCGTCACCCACTTCCTGAGGTCAGAAACTGGCACCTCCTTCCTCACCCGGACTTCCTGAGTATCCTCAGGGCTGGATTCAGCCACGCGCTTATTCTGCCGTGGCTGATCTACTCCTGGGACCCCTGCAGGAGTGGCCGGCTCAGCGGTCTGTGCTTTCAAGGCCCGGTGGTAGTCCATCTCTGCCTTCTGCCAGTTGGTCCGGCAGGTGAGTATGACCTCAAAGGCCTCCTCCAGTTCCAGCATTCCGTCCTTGACGTGCTTCGAGATATTTCGCTGAGCGTTGGCTGCTTGAAGCATTTTACGAAGGATATGTTGGCACTTCTTCAACATATCCTCCTCGGCCACTCGTTCGCGCTTAATATATTCTTTTCTAGGGGAAACACGTGCTGGCGTTGTGTATTGGTCCGATGTTCTCGTGTCGGTGTTCTCCTGTGGATGACTTTTCGGAGTCTCTAGAGCACTACTGCTGTCGGATTCAGCAGTTTTGGCTCCTTGTGCATCCACTGCGCCCCCGGAACCGATTGCTCCCTCAGCTCGCGTTTCATTGTTCGATGGTGGAGGTGTCCTCTGGACCCTCGGCCTTCTCGCAAACGCGAAACGGTCAATGGCGGCGCCTGTTCCGCCCTGCGTCACCGTTATCGTACTAACGTCTTGTTGTCCATCTGTCTTGTCTGTTAGTTTTGTTGTTGTTTGTGTCATCTGTTTTTATTGGGTCCCAACTCAGAGCCGCTATCTCCACCCGGATGTGCAGTCGCCTTATTGACCTCGTGGTAATCTATGCTAAGCAGGGAGGCCGACGCGAGGGTTGATCACCAGCCTTCATGGGGCTGGATCTCAGAGCCAGGTCAGCGCTAATCGGGAACAATGTCAACCGAACCTGCACCACCAACTCAACGGTGCGGGCTTCGAACGTACTCTGAGACCTGCCAGGTTTTAACGGGACGGAGACGGCATGACATTAGCCTGGAGCCGTTCACGCTCGGATTTCACTCCGGCGCTACCGCGCATAAAACGACTAGGTCCAGAATGCCATAACCGCCAGCCCAAATGCGTAATTCTTAATCGTTGGTCGTGCCTTGAACCGTTTAAACTAAGCCAATTCATGCCATATATATCGTGCCTGCCATTGCCAAAATGCCAATCATCAGTCAAATCGTAAAGCCATGGGAAAAGCCGAGTCGTACCGGTTGTTGCTGGGCCATTTG
>OZ022263.1:150461612-150471612 GCA_963978885.1 Nemotelus pantherinus
TATATATTTATATATGTATATATATATATATATATATATATATATATATATATATATATATATATATATATATATATATATACAGCCTTGGCCAAAAGTATTAGGCACCCCTTCAAAACACATGTAATTTGAAACGTGTGTTCAAATTGATAATTTCTTTTAATATTTACGATACTGGTTTGTTCAAACAATAATAACAGCGATAAACGATCTTCTTTGAAGAGCCATAAAACATCTGGCGTGCAAATTCCAGGAAATGGGGTATTTGAGAAATTGTTGATAATATTTTGTCAGTCTTCATTTGTTACTTATAGGGTAAGGCTGCTTGTTTTTGTGATTAATTTGCAAACTAGACACTCTGTGCAATACAATATGCCTAAAACGAGTGAACTTGGTATTGAAAAACGCTGTAGAATTCAGTTTCTACATGAACAATGTAAATCTCAAGTTGAGATTGCCAAGCTAGTGAAATGTTCTCGGTGCGCAGTGCAATCTGCAATCATGCGGTTTGCGGAGACCAGTTCTCACGAAAATAAGCCAAGAACAGGCAGAAAACGCGTAACTTCAAAACGTCAGGACAGAAAACTTGTCCGCGACTCTTTGAAGGAGCGTAAAACAACATCTTCTGCGCTTGCTGCTAGCCTGTCGGAAAACTTGGGGAAAGTAATAAGTGCTCGATCGGTAAGAAGGCGTCTCACAGAAGCAGGCTTGAAAGGTTGTAAAGCTAGAAAGAAGCCGTGGCTTTCAGCAGCCAACAAAAAAAATCGCTTGGAATGGGCTCTTCGGTACTAGCATTTCACAGAAGAGGATTGGGCAAATGTTCTGTGGTCCGATGAATCTAGTTTCCAGGTAAGCTTAATTATAACCTTTTTCAAACAACAATACCCGTAATTTTTTACGGAGGCCTTGATTTTAGAAAATTTTTCAAAAAAATTGAAACAGGTTTTTTGTATTTTCTAACAGGATTTTTTTTGCTGGCTGCTGAAAGCCACGGCTTCTTTCTAGCTTTACAACCTTTCAAGCCTGCTACAGCATCAATCGAGGAGCTCTATATAGCATCATGCTGCAATTTGGTATACCGGCCAAATTAGTGAGACTTGTAAAGATGACGATGACCAACTCCGTCTCGCAAGTCCGGATCCAGAACAGATTGAAGGATCCTTTTGAAACTCTGAGTGGCCTGAAGCAGGGCGATGGTATAGGGCCCACGCTCTTCAACCTGGCACTTGAGTTCGCTATACGGGCAATGAACCTGAACACCAGCGGCACGCTACTTTATAAGTCGACACAATTGGCAGCGTACGCGGATGACATTAACATCATGGCTCGAAAACTGACCGATGCAGAAGAACTTCTGCTTAAACTTGACACCGCAGCAAAGGAAGTTGGACTACGAATTAACGAGGACAAAACGAAAGTTATGATGCAATCTAGGACAAGGACGCCAGCGCACACGACCATCAACGTAGGGGACCTTTGCATCAAATTCGTGGACAACTTCGTTTACCTGGGTAGCAATCTATCGAGTGACGCCAACGAAACTGACGAAATCAAGCGACGGATACAACTAGCAAATAAGACATTCTTCTCGGTCCTCCCCATTATGAAATCGAAATATGTGCACAGAAAAACTAAGCTCCGAGTTTACAAAACTATCATACGACCTGTGCTGTGCTATGGTTGCGAAACATGGACCTTGACCCAAGCCTCCGAAAATAGGATCGACACCTTCGAACGGAAAGTTCTACGGCGGATTTTCGGGGCAGTTCGCGACCGAGATGGATGGCGCATCCGGTACAACAATGAGTTGTACGAACTTTATGATGAGCTGGAAGTCTCCAAGATCGTCAAATTACAACGTTTACAGTGGGCTGGGCACGTGCAACGCATGTATGACGATCGTATGCCAAAACGTGTCATGAACGCGAGACGAGTCGACGGAGCGAGGCCAAGAGGAAGACCAAGAGCTCGTTGGGATAGCTCAGTGTATTCGGACGCCGAGCAATTATTGGGGCTCCAAGACTGGAGGACGCGGTCACGTGACCGAGACAATTGGAGGAATACGATCCAGGCGGCCAAGGCCCGACGTCGGGCTGTTGTGCCACGATGATGATGATATATATATATATATATATATATATATATATATATATATATATATATATATATATATATATATCGTAAAAAACGGTTCATTTTAGAAATTCTGTTCGTTTTCGGAAAAACAATTCGTTTTACAAAAACTGTTTGTCGTTATTTGGCAAAACTATTCGTTCGGTTTGTGCAGCCAAACGTTTTTTTAAACTGTTTGTCGTTTATATATATATATATATATATATATATATATATATATATATATATATATATATATATATATATATATATATATATATATATATATATATATATATATATATATATATAAAACGAACTGTTTTATTTAAAAACGAATCGTTTTTATAAAACTAATGGTTTTTCGTTTTTTTTTAAACGAATCGTTTTTTTTAAACGAACCGTTTTTCGTTTGTTGAAACGAACTGTTTGGCAATGGAAAACTGTTAAGCTGCGGAAAACAGTATTTTCGTGCTTGCGACGATTTTCGTACTCTCAAGTATTTTATTCAAATATCCAAAAAACTTGTAGGGCAAAAGGAGCTGAAATCGGACAAAATCGGCCAATTTTGGGTAAGAGTGGTTTGGGACTAGTTGGGTCGTACTCGGATTTTGACATACTAGGTATTCCTAGTACGAGCACAAAAAAATACCTGATCCAAATACCTGTTACAAAAATACTAGCTAGTATTTTTTGAAGTTTGTACATACAAGTACATGCGATACATGCGATTTGCAGTAATGTAATTAAACGGTATGATGTGCCCTCCACCAGACACATAGTTCCCAGGCTAGAATGGTGATGGTGCAGATAACCGTGAAAAGATACCGAGGCATTAGTCCGTGCAGCTTGCCCGTAACTTTCCAATGGTCGGTCACTCATTTGGCAAGTCTTTCTCCAATCTAGGAGCCATCTAAGGGAAAACAATCAAATTCAATCAATTTCATTTGATTTTCATTTTAATATATGCTCAAAAGACCTCCGGTATTCCTTCAAATTACCTGTTATGTCTGCTTAATAGACGTTTAAATTAAACGCCGGATTAAAAATACAATTAAAGATTTATTTATACTCCGCAGCACATGCTCTGGACTACTTGCTACTTAAACCGGAAAGAAGAGAGAGATGCTCTCATTCAAGTCAATACCTATATATATATATACCAAATAAGTGTTAAGCTAGCTATAATTAAGTTCAAGTTCAGTGGATTATACGTTCAATGTTTTAGTACATATATAAGTAGTTAATATCCATTGCTAATATTCATCATTTCCCCCTTGCTTATTTTTCTTCCGCCGGGTCGGTCGGCTTCGATGTCGTATTGGAGCTTCTCGATAAGAAATGAAAGTTTTAGGTCGATTAGATCGACGTAACGAACTAGTTGCCTCCTGTAAGTAAGTTTTGTCCATTGTATTTCTCTCTAGGTTTGATCCTGTTGCTCTCTGTACGCTGTTTTGGGAGTTTTCGATAGAAGTTGATTTTGTAGCCGATTTAGCGAGATCATCAGCATGCACCAGTTGATAGTCCGTTGAAGGTGAAATGTGCATGCGTCGTATTTGATTTCGATGTCGTCGCAGAATTCCCCGTTCAGTTTGGATGCGATACAATGTGTTGCCTTCGACAGCCGCTACAGATCCTGAAACCCAGGGTGGACCATGTGAAAAGTTTCGAACGTAAACTGGATCTCCTCCGGCCTTGCTTTTGTTTCCAAATAACCGTCAGCAATAGGTAGAAGTAATGACAAATGCGTTTTAGGTTGTCCATTAGATGGAGCTTGTCCATTAGATGCTGGTTGCCGCCCGTGAAGTAGCTCAGACGGAGACTTCCCAGTGATTGGATTTGGAGAAAATCTATAAGAAGATAAATACTTTAGCAATGAACTTTCAGGTGATTGCCCCGCATATTTAAGTTTCTTTAAACAAGTTTTGAAAATCTAACACGTCGCTCAGCTTGTCCATTAAATGCTGGATGGAATGGTGCGGTTGTAAGATGCACTATTCCATTCTCCTTGCAAAATTGCTGGAACCTGTCACTAGTAAACTGAGGACCGTTATGGCTGACAATAGTTCCTGGTAGGCCCTCTATGGCGAAAATGTTTAAAAGACTTCGAATTGTGTTGGTATTTGTATTAGACATCCGCACCACATATGGGAACTTAGAGTAAGCGTCCATGCAGACAAGATACATTGAATTCATGAAAGGACCTGTGAAATCAATATGGATCCTCTGCCATGGCTTTATTGCTTGAGGCCAAGCTGTATATTTTTGCACCGGACTAGCGCTATTCATCTGACAGGCTTCGCAATGTCGAACTGTATCCTCTATTTGATTATCGATCCCAGGCCACCAACAGTATCTTCTGGCCATTTGTTTCATCCTTATCATTCCCCAATGTGAGTCATGTAATAATAATAATACTTTCTTTCTCAGCGTCTGTGGAATCACCACCCTGTTATAGTCAGTTTGCAAAATAAGGACGCCATGATGCAAAGTAAGTGCATGTCTCCTCTGATGGTATGGTTTGAACTGAGCAGGCACTTTAGATGGCCATCCGTTCATAACAAATTGCTTTATAGCACTGCTATCGGAATCTACTGCAATTTCCTTTCGAATTAGAGCGACATTTACTGGAAAGGTATCGATCGCGTTTTCCAATGCCATTACTAACTCATTGCTGGCACTCTCGTATTCGTCAAAATCCTCATCTGCTCCTACTGGTAATCTAGAGAGTCCATCCGCATTCCCATGCAACTGAGTTGGTTTATATTTAATAACATAATTGTATCCCATAAGTATCAGGGCCCAACGTTGCAGTCTATGAGCTGTAATAGTGGGAATTTTCTTGTTGTGACCGAATATTGTAGTTAATGGCTTATGATCCGTTACAAGCTCGAACATCTTCCTATGAAGGTATTGGCTGAATTTTGTTACTCCAAAAATAATCGCAAGCGCTTCTTTCTCTATTTGACTGTACCGAAATTGTGACGCGTTAAGCGTTTTTGAGGCATGGGCAATAGGGCGTTCAGTTCTATCAGGATATCTGTGCAGCAGTACGGCACTTATTCCATATTGTGATGCATCTGTGGCCAAAATCAACGGATAGTCATCTCGAAAATGTACTAATTCAGTGGCTTGTATAACATTTTTCTTCAGTAGTTGGAAAGATTGTTCTCGGGCCTGATCCCAAACAAAACAAACATCTTTTTTCCGTAATTCATTGAGAGGCTTGGCAATTTTTGAGAAGTTCTTGATAAATTTGTTGTAATAATTTACTTTTCCCAGAAAAGCTTCTATCTCCTTCAGATTTCGTGGTCGGGGCATGTTTTCGATGGCTATTACTTTATTAGGAGAGGGCTGTAATCCTGACGCGGAAATCACATGTCCTAGATACTCAACTTTTTGCTGAAAGAATTGGCACTTTTTGAAGTTACAGCGTAACCCGAAATCACTGAAACGTTTCAGCACTCTTTCTAAAGTCTGAAAGTGTTGCCTATCATTCTCACCCGTAATAATTACGTCATCCAAATACACAGCACAGTGATCGATGCCATTAAGAATTTGCTCTATTTGTGCTTGAAATATCGCAGGGGCTGATGAAACGCCAAATGGTAAGCGTGTATATTTAAAAAGTCCGAATGGAGTGTTGATTACCATTAGCTTCTGGGACTCTTCATCAAGACTAATATGGAAATAAGCATCGGATAAGTCAATTTTTGTAAATTTTTTTCTTCCTTGCAGACTATGAAACAATTCTTCTAATCGCAGAATGGGGTAGCGGTTAACTTCGAGTTGACAATTCACAGTACTTTTGAAGTCCCCACAAATTCTAATTTCACCAGTTGTTTTGCGCACTATCACTATAGGTGAAGCCCATTGGCTACAACTGACCGGCTCCAGGATACTTTCCCGACAAAGTCTTTAAATTTTATTTTTCACTGCGTCTATTTCCACGAATGGAATGGGCCTTGCCTTGCAATATTTCGGCAGCGCACCTGCCTTCAACAACAACCGAGCACATAACTTACTTTCCTTTTTAAAATCTTGTTTACCAAATAAAAAATTATATTTCTTCAAAGTTTTACTCAGAATATCGCTTTGTGACTCCTCCACAATCTGATTAGCCGTGTTTTGCACAAGAGCGAGACCGAATTTGCCTCCAATCCATGCCTAACAAATTAACGCCTTTTCTGTTGTTAACTACAACCACACTTAGTTGTACATTCACCAAGTTTTTAGAATGAACTGTAACCGGTAATATACCTTTTACCTCCAGAACTTCCCCTCCATATGCGCATATTTTATTTAAAGAGGGCTCTAGTTCAGGTTCACCTAGCACTCTGTACGTATCCAGACCAACAATTGAACACGACGCTCCTGCATCTACTTGAAATTTTACCGGGATGTTATTAATGCGAACTGTAATTAAAAACTTGTTCCCGATTCTTACTTACTGGTCTGACTCGTTCATATCATCAGTTTTACTTGTTCGTATTGTATTTATGTTATGAACTTTGTATTTGCTTTTACCACTTTGATATTTTCGACACACCGACGCAATATGACCGATTTTACCGCACGAGTAGCAAATAGCATTTTTGAACGAGCAATTTTTTCTCAAATGCCTAGCTCCGCAGCCGAAACACTTTACCGCATCTTGAATTCTATCATTTGAGTGGGACTTAGTCGATGCCTTTATATTTTTCTTAGGTGCAGCTTTACTATTCTTTTTTACCTGCATAATCTCGTTTTCAAAGTTTTTTTTTTTTTTGTTTTTTTTTTTGTTATTGGAGGGGAATATCCGCATGGATACCTAATCGAAGGTTATGTCGGGCGCAAACCGACTAAAAACCACCTCCTTCTCCTCCACCGCCCCACGGGACTGCTGACAGGTATTACTTCGTGGGGTGGGGTCAGCTTTAGCTGTTCACGGGCTGCCGCCTAGTGCTCGCTCTCTTGGCATCCTCTTTTCGAAGAACGGCGTGAATTTGCGCTAGTGCTCCCGTCAGTGCTTTTCAAGCTTCCTCTGATGCCCGTATCATCTCCACCACGTTTTCTGCCGATAAGAGCAGGTTGGTAGAAGTTCGCAGCTTAGCTCGGTATCGCGCAAATCGTGGACACTGATACAGTATGTGCTCCGGGTCCTCGTCTATTCCGAATATCGGGCAGTTGGGGGAGTCGTCCAGGCCAAACCGATGCAGATATTTCCGGTATACGCCATGCCCAGTTAAGAACTGCGTAAGTTCGTGGGTGATTTCTCCGTGCTTCCGCTGGGTCCATTTAGCAATATTGGGGATGAGCTTATAGGTCCATCTACCGGTTGCGCATTGATCCCATCTCCTTTGCCATATCCCTACAGAGACTTGCCTCTCTGCCTTTGAATCCGCGCTGTTGTTTTTGTAGAGCCTTTGCATCTCATCTGCTAGGATTTCTATCGGAATCATGCCCGCTATCACATATGCCGCTTCCCCTGGTGTCGTTCTGTAGGCACTCCCAGAGCACTTAATCGATATGTCGAGCACATTTTTTTCTTATTCGCTTTTGCTGTCAGCTTGTGTGTCCATATTGGCGCCGCGTAGAGAAGGATAGAGCTCACGACTCTGGATATTAAAATTCTGCTACTTTGACGGGGCTGCCGATATTCGGTAGCATCTTCGATAGTGCTACGCTTACGTTTGCGGCTTTGTTGCACACCTGCTCAACGTGGGCTTTGAAGCTCAACCTTGAGTCAATCATGACGCCCAATTGAAGCTTTGGATTTGATTCTCTGGTCTCCGACGGTGACTTCAAAGCACTCGGTTTTTCGCCGGCTGCTTATCAATACCGCCTCAGTCTTGTGCCCTGCGAGCTCTAGGCCAGCACTTTCTAGCCATTCCCTGACTTGGTACACCGCCTCGTCCGCCAGTAGTTCAATTTCTTCCAGATTTGCAGCAGATACTAACACACCTATGTCGTCCGCGAATCCGATTATTGTTATCCCTCTTGGTAATTTTAGGGTAAGCACGTCGTTGTACATAACGTTCCAGAGTAGAGGCCCCAAGACAGATCCCTGTGGGACACCTGCTGTAACGCAGTGACGTTTTGGCCCGTCATCGGAGTCATACCATAAAACTCGGTTCCGAAAATAGTCAGCGATTAACTCCGTCAGGTAGTAAGAAACTTTCAGCTTGAGTAACTTAGTTACTATTCGGTTCCAATTTGCCGAGTTGAACGCGTTTTTGATGTCGAGCGTGATAAGAGCACAGTAGTTTCGGGATGCTCTACGCGCTTCAAGCGCGGGCTTGGCTAGCTCGATTATCACACTGATAGCGTCAACCGTCGAACGTGCTTTGCGAAAACCGTATTGGCGATCAGATAGTCCTCCATTGTCTTCCACCGCCGGTAGAAGCCTGTTGTAGATGATCCGCTCCAGTGTTTTGCCTAGGACGTCCAGCAAGCAGATGGGGCGATAAGATGCCGGTTCTCCAAACGGTTTGTTTGGTTTTGGCAACAACACTAGCTTCTGCCTCTTCCAACATGCTGGGAAAGTTCGTTCATTCAGGCATGTGTTGAAGACACTTTCAAACATTTCCGGCCTCGATTTGATGGCTATCTTAAGCCACTTGTTTGTGATTCCATCCAGCCCAGGCGCCTTTTTGTCCTTTAGTCCCTTGCACACCTCCGAAAGTTCTGTTTTGGTGGCCGGGTGCACATCCTCCGCCGCATTCCCTGCTTCAGGTACGATGACACCATCCTGATGATGAGGAAACAGCGTTTCAACTATCTTCCTGAGTAGTACGGGACAACTGGCCTGCGTTAAGCATGGACCCTTTATGCGTGACATGACTGCTCGGTACGCACCTGCCCATGGGTCGATACTTGCCTCTTCACACAGCTTTTTGAAGCAAGCCTTCTTGCTGTTTCGAATAGCCAGTTGGAATTTTTTCCGCGCCTCCTGGTATGATCGCTGCAGCTCCTCATGATTGGGCTGATTTACACCACGTTGACACTGTCTTCTAGCTTTCAGACATAGCGCCCGGAGCTTCGCTAGTTCATCGGACCACCAGTAATTTGGTTTCCTATGCAGTAACTGTTTTCGCCGTGGCATCGAGGCATCACATGCGCGCGATATCAATTCCACAATCTGTGCAGCCTTTTCCTCCACGGTTCCTCGAGGCATTTCAGCTTGTCGTAGTGTTTCTACGAAGGCTCCTTCATCGAATTTCCGGGCTGACCAGCCCTTGCCGACTCTTTCATTGGCTAGTTGTTGTGATCGACAGCCCAACTTGTAGTGGGTCTCAAACATAATAGCTTGATGATCGCTATGGGTGTAATGCTCAGACACGTACCATGTTATGTCTCTCGCCACCTTCGTACTAGCATATGTCAGGTCGATTACAGAGCTCATCCCTCTGCTACGGAAAGTAGGTACATTTCCAGAGTTTAACAGGACCACGCCCAGCTTGGAGAATGATTCCATAAGACTGCGGCCTCGTACATTCGTTTCCCTACTGCCCCATTCCGTGGACCACGCATTAAAGTCGCCGGCTATGATGTGTGGAGTGTGCTGTTTGGCATCCATAACCAACCTATCCAGAAAGTGGGAAAACTCATCCTTCGTCGAGTTTGGGGAGATGTACACATAACAGCCGCCTATTTTAGCCCAAACGAAACCGTCTACGCTCTCTTTTATGGCTTCTCAAAATGGGATATTTCCGCAAGCCCATATTGCCGCTCTGTTGGATTTGTCAGCAACCCAGGAGCTCTTGTTCGGTCTCCTATATTGCTCGCACAGTATCGCTGTATCGATTTCCATCTCGTATACGTTTTGGGAGAGCAGATCTTGCGCTGCCACACAATGTTTGAGATTCAACTGGATAAATCTCATTTTCTGTTGCTGAGAGCTCTTTTG
>OZ022263.1:150481612-150491612 GCA_963978885.1 Nemotelus pantherinus
AAACAAAATGCAGGAGAATCTTTCGATTCTTTTACACTTGAATTAAGAAAACAAGCTCAGAAGTGTGGGTTTTCAAACCAAGAATCGCGTATGATAAGAGATCGCATAGTTTTTGGGGTCGCCGACAAACAACTGCAGAAAAGGTATATCGAGACAGATAATTTGACTTTGGAGAAGGCAGTCGAAATGGGGAAAGCAGCGGAAATCGCGAAAGTCCAGAACAACGAGATGCAAAAAACATTGCCGTCGCCGAGCATCGATGTTATTGCAATGAACAGCAAGCGGAGCGATATTTATCACAGCAACAGTTACAGCCCAAATGCAGATTACAAACAGAGATAAGTACAATAAGCACATTAATTATCAAAACAAATCACAAATGTTTGCAAAAAGTAACCAAAGACAATTGATTGCAGCAAATAGTAAACAAATAGAAGCTTGCGGATATTGTAATCAGGTACACAGAAGGAACCAGTGTCCAGCTTATGGTAGAACTTGCAATAAATGCGGTAAGAAAAATCACTATGCGGTAATGTGCAAAGTAAAGCAGGTACGTTCATTACAAATTGATAGTGACCAAACTTTGTTTGTCGATATTCTTAATGTGGGGACTGAAGATTACGGGAGCTCTGTAAAAAATAGTGCATGGGCTCAGGAAGTGGTGGTTCAATCTACTAGAGTAAATTTTAAATTGGATACAGGGGCAGATATAAATGTATTGCCATTGAGTATCTTTAAAACATTCAAAAATGTGAAATTAACAAAAGAAAAGATCTTCTTAGAAGCATTTGGAGGGACGCGACTAGAATCGTTAGGATGTACCACACTTCCATGCTCGGTGAATAAAAATAAAAGCTATCAAAAATTTGTAGTTGTTGACATGAATACAATTCCCATACTTGGACTACCGGGTTGTACGGCACTAGGTCTAATAAAACGGATACAAACTTTGAAAATTTATAAGAAAGATGATCTGATACGAGAATACGAAGATGTGTTTGAGGGAATAGAATGTTTTGTTGAGAATATTGGACTAGAGCTTAAAAGCGATGCGATACCCGTGGTAAGGCCAGCACGCAGAATCCCTTTCAAGATTGCGGAACAAGTGAAAGAAAAGTTAGATAATTTATGTAAATTAGGTGTCATTGAGGAAGTGCATGGGCCTTGTGAGTGGACATCAAATTTGGTTATAGTTGAAAAGAAAAACAATAGTCTTCGCATATGTCTAGATCCTAAAGAGCTAAACGCAGCGCTAAAAGAAGAAACACACCCAATTCCCAGTTTTGATGAAACGATAGAGAAAATTGGAAACAAGAAATTTTTCACAATGCTTGATCTGAAAGACGGTTATTGGCAAGTAGGTTTAAATGAAGTTGCAAGTAAACTTTGTACTTTTAGTACACCGTTTGGCAGGTACTGTTTCAAAAGGCTTCCATTTGGAATTAAAGTTGCACCCGAAATTTTCCAAAAACATAATGAGAAAAATTTTGCTGATATTCCTGGAGTGGTGGTGTATATTGATGATTTGTTGGTTACGGGGGACACGCAAGAAGAGCATGATAGAAATTTGATAAGAGTAATGGAGCGTGCTAGAGAGAAGAATATTAAGTTTAATAAAGAGAAAGTACAATTTCGGGTTACCCGTGTCAAATATTTGGGCCATGTTTTAACAGATAAAGGAATTGAGTGTGACCCAGATAGGATGCAAGCCATCGATAAACTTGCCGAACCAAAAGATAAGAAAGAATTGCAGAGAATATTGGGCATGATTAATTATGTTAGACAATTTGTCCCAAACTTAGCTGAAAAATCACAAAAATTGAGAGAGCTTTTAAAGAAGAATGTAGTTTTTGAATGGACACCTGAACATACAAAGTGCCTAAATGAAGTAAAGCTCTTGATCAGTAAAGCACCAACTTTAAAAGTTTTTAATTCGCAGCTGAATATTACTATTCAAACCGACGCATCCAAATATGGTCTTGGGTGTTGTATGATGCAAGAGGGCCGTCCAGTCAGTTTCGCCTCTCGAAGCCTGAATGATGCGGAAATACAGTATGCACAGATTGAGAAAGAATTTCTGGCTATAGTTTTTGCTTGTTCAAAGTTTCACACACAAATATATGGACGATCCGTTGAGATCATGACTGACCATAAACCGTTATTAGGAATTATGAAGAAAGAGCTAGGGAAAATTGCATCACCTCGATTGCAGAGAATGAAACTTAGGCTGTTGAAATACAATCTAGAATTAAAATACGTTGCAGGAAAGGATCTACACATTGCAGATCTACTTTCAAGAAATTTTAGAACTGATGAACCGGGTCAAGAAATAGAAGATTTAACAGAAGTGGTGCACACAATTAATATGAGTGATAAAAAGAAAGAGCTCTTCAAAGCAGAAACAGATAAAGATGTTATTTTAAAGCATATAAAGAATGTATTAGAAAATGGTTGGCCAAATAACAAAGCCAAGCTTGATGAAAATATTCGTTTCAGTTGGAAACATAAAACTGAGCTGAGTTTGGATGATGGAGTAATATTTTTAAATGATCGTATTTTTGTACCGCAAAGTCTAAGAGAATATGTGTTCGACCTACTACATAGACCACATCAAGGAATCGAGCGAACAAAGGCAAGAGCAAGGAGTTTAGTTTATTGGCCTGGCTGTAACAGTGACATTGAAGAAAAAGTTTCTTCGTGCAAAATATGTCAAAAGTTTCGCAATGCCATTGCTAGAGAACCAATGATTGAACACGAAGTTCCCAAATATCCATTTCAGAAAATAGGCCTCGATATGATGGATTATGAAGGGAAATTTTTTTTAATAATAGGTGACTATATGTCAAAATATTTAGAAATCTGTCCATTAAATAAAAAAACGGCAAGCGCAGTAATCTATCAGCTCAAAAGTATGTTTGCAGTTCATGGAATTCCAAGGACAATCATAGCCGACAATATGCCGTTCGGATCGTATGAGTTTACTACATTCACGGAAAAATATGATATTGAATTGATAATGAGTAGTCCTCGATATCCCAAGTCAAACGGATTTGCAGAAAGAATGATACAAGTAGCAAAAAAGATGCTAAGAAAGTGTGGGGAAGCGAAAACTGAATTATGGGAAGTTTTACTGGAGCATCGAAACACTCCTTCGAAAAATTCATTGTTATCACCAGTAGAACTATTGATGAGTCGAAAAACACGAACATTAATACCAGGAAAAGAAAACCTATACGGAACCAGAATTATAACTAAGATGAAAGAAAATGAATACAAGAGGCCAAACAATTCGAAATTTTATTATGATCGAGGTACAAAACAACGTAGAAGCTTTCAAAAAGGGGAGGAAGTGTGGTACAATGCGGGGCGAAAATGGGTTTTAGCCAGAATCAAAAATTGTCATCACGCACCAAGATCTTATTGGATTGAACTACCAGATGGGTCTGTCTTAAGACGAAATTCGAACGTGTTAAGGTCACAATTTAAAAAAAAACAAACCAAGAGCTGCCGCATTGATTCCTTCTAACCCTGAATAAGTTTAGATCGTAACACGTGTCATCTTCAAAGCTTGATTTTGATATGAAAATTAGAAATATAGCAACTTGGAATTAATTTAGCTTTCGAAGACTTGTTTGAAAAATAAATTGAAAGATAAGTATCAAATGTGAATTGTAACTTTTAGAGGGAGGTGTAATATACAATGTAATCAAGCATGAAGTTAGTCATTGTAATATGATAGTCATAGTTCGAATAGTACAATACTGGCAATTGTGTACTAGAACTAACCAGTTTTTGAGAACCTGGTCGGCAAGGTAAAAATGTAAGCCGGTCAGTCAGCCACGAACAGTCAAGATATTATGAATTATTGAAATAAACATAGTATGTAGTTAGCCTGAAGTTTTTCTTAATTTCACCCGGTAATACAAATATTACAGGTATCATTATGATCTGGGATATTTTCCAGATATTCGGGAAATATCCTATTCTTAACATGCTGTTGAAGAGCCATAATAGATACAAAACGGCGCAACCTGGAAGTTGTTTTAACATAGGTCCATTGATTTTGTCTGGTCCTGGTGATTTTTTGTTGTTGATGTCCTTCCCAATGGATGACAATAGCTCATTGTGACTCAGTTTAAACGGCTTTTCACTAGCTAGTTGGACTGCTGGAGGGTTGTAGATTGGCGCTACACCATAATTCGGAGTGAATACTTTCTCCAAATGATCTGCATACACTTTTGCTTTGGCTTCACTTGATTTAGCCCATTTCCCATTGGGCATGCGCAACGGAAAATCTAGTATTATCGGGCGCGTGAGTCTCCTTGCTGCTTTCCATAGAGAGTAGTTGGACTCCTCATTCGGTGATAGTTGCTCTAAATAAGTCGTGATTTCCTTGGTTTTGCGCAATTTGAGGAGGTTTCTGAGTTCTTTAGTAGCTTCATTAAGCGCATTCTTCGTTTCGGGTGACCTATGTACAATCCACCTTCTTCTTGCTTCCCTCTTTTTCTTGAGGACTGCAATGACATCATCAGGGGTGTAAACCACATCAGGTGTGTAAACCACATCAGGTGTATTTTCCGGAGTGGCTACTTCTGCCGCCTTTATCATTACTTCGCCAAGTGAGCAAGCTGCTTTTTCTATGTCAACAGGAGTTTTAAGCGCTACGTCTAAGTTTAAATGGGAGCTAATATACATTTTATATGCTTTCCAGTTGGTGCGCCTGTTCGTCAAATTTGAATTATAGGCATTATTTGCAGGATTGCCGTAGACAGTGAATTCCACTGGAGAGTGGTCCGATGAAAGATCAGCCCCTGTGTTTGTAGTGATGTGATGTGCAGCAAATCCTTTAGGGAGCCCGAAATCAATTAGGTCAGGGATCTTTCGTCTGTCTGTTGGCCAGTAGGTTGGCTTTCCAGGTGAGCATACTTTGAGATGTGAGCTTTGTATGGCGTTGTACAGTTGTCTTCCCTTTGGCGTGATGAGTCGTGAGCCCCAGTGGGTGTGCTTGGCATTGTAGTCTCCAGCTATTAGAAATTTATTACCCAGCTGTTTAAATAAATTGATGAATTCCTCGGACGTAGTAGAGTACTTAGGAGGGCAGTAAATTGAAGCAAATGTTATTTGTTGATGGTTGCTCGTGATTTTTTTTTTTTTTTGTTCCCTAGTGTAGATGGCAAAAAAAAATCTGCATACCAGATCCCCGGGTAACCTATCACCACGGGGTATGTGAGGTTTGACTCACTAAAAAAAAGGACCATCTACAAGCCCACGAAGTTCCGAGTCGAGACCCGCCTAAGCACTGCTTCGACCCGGTCGTGCTGACTCACCCATTGGTAACCACGGACTTCAAGAACTACCACAGCTTATGGGTCGGTAAGGCAACCCTCCTCCCGCTTTATACGCAGCACTTTCTCAACGTACGTTGAGATTGCGCGCCAGTTTTCCTCGTTTCGCAGCATTGCATCCACGATCGTCTCAGGTGCTACCAGGCCGATCGTGGGCTCAATGGTGCGCCTCAAACTTACGAAGCGACTGCACATAAAGAATGTGTGCTGAGCATCATCGAACTCAGTCACACAGTACCGGCAGTACGGTGTGACCACCTTACCCATTCTGTTCAGGTATTTCCTGAAGTAATCGTGCCCTGTCAAAAATTGACAAAGGTAAAAGTTTACCTCTCCGTGGCTCTGGCTAAGCCAAGGCTCAATAAGACCAATTAGCTTAGCCGTCCAGCGTCCTTTATCACTTTCACTCCAGCGTTGTTGCCAAAGTTGGAGGGTCAGTGTACGCGCGTTCGTCAAAGCCTCAGTTCTGTCCAGCTCTGAGCGAAAGAGGTACCCCTCCTTGCGTTCTCCCGCTAGCAGATCGATCGGGATTACTCCCGATACAACCATCACAGCCTCTTCTGAGACCGTGCGGTAGCTACACGCGATTCGCAGGGCGCCCCTGCGCTGGACACTGGCGATGCGCTTCCGGAACTTTCTAGTTCGAAGTGCATCTCCCCAAATTTCGGCGCCATATAGCAAGATGGAATTGGTCGTCACCATCAGCAGTCTCCGTCTCGTCTCACTGGGTCCGCCAACGTTGGCCATTAGCCTACTCAGCGAAGTGACGACTACCAGAGCCCTGTCACATGCCCTGCGGATATGATCCCAATACGTCAGCTTGGTGTCCAGTGTCACTCCCAGATACCTGACCGACTTGCTGGTCTGGACCCCGACGGAGCCAACCGTCATGGGTATGACAGTTGGTATCCTCCGCTTCGTCAGCATGACAATCTCTGTCTTTGAGACTGCCAGCTGGAGGCCGTGCTCAGTCATCCACCGATCCACCCTTCTCATAACTTGGTTAAGTCTAAGTTGAGCGAGATCGGCAGATCTAGAAGTGATTACAGCTGCAATGTCATCAGCGTAACCTACCAGGAACACATCCGCAGGCATTTCCAGGCGCAGCAGATCATCGTACATGATGTTCCAGAGGTCAGGTCCTAAGATTGACCCCTGTGCCGCACCTGAGGTGACAGGCCTCCTTCTGACTCCGTCCTCAGTGTCATAGAGCAACCATCGGTCCCTGAGGTAGTCCCGCATCATGGCCAGCAAGTAGCCAGGAATACGGAACCTCCCTTCAAGGGCCCGAAGGATGTCCGTCCACCTCGCCGAGTTGAAGGCGTTTTGCACGTCAAGCGTTACCAGCAAGACGACCGGTCTGGCCCGGTAACATGCCTCTTCCGCTCTTGCTACAGCCCCAACAACCTCTGAAATGGCATCGATTGTTGAATGACCCCTCCGGAAGCCGTGCTGCCTGCAAGGAAGATCACCGGCTGATCTCACAGCTGACAGCAATCGCGGCTTTAGTAACCCTTCGAGAAGCTTCCCAGCAGTGTCCAGCATGTACAGCGGGCGGTATGCCGATGGGCAGCCCAGGTTACCCTTCCCCTTATCTAGAAGTACTAGTCGAGCCACTTTCCACCGCGATGGGAAGACCCCCGCGACTAAACATGAATTATACAAATCCAATAATAGACGCGGTTGACTCTCCGCCACGACTTTAAGCGCCTCGACCGGCACTCCGTCAGGCCCTGGGGCCTTCCGGTTCTTCATCCTGGACACCGCACTGTTCAGCTCCTCGTCCGTAAAAAGAGGAACATCCGCCTGGTTAACGAATATGGGCCCATCAATCCTTGGCGGGTGCACCGGGAACAGCGAACCAACGATATGCTTCATGGATATCGCGTCCATGAGAGTGCTAGATCGCATACAGCCAAGTCTGCGAGTGACCAATTTGTAGCCATCTCCCCACGGGTCTGAATTGACGGTCACGGTCATCCTCACAAAGAGCCTGCCATTTGGCACGTTTACTCCTTGTGATGGCCTTGGTCAGCTCCCTCTTTGCCGCAATGTGAGCAGCAGATAGCTCTGCCACTCCCGGCCTATTTCTGGCTCGCAGTGCCCTGCGCCTGCACGCCAAAGCGATGCGTCGCAGTTCGGCGATTTCATCGTTCCACCAGTACGCATGTTGCCTCCTAAGAAAGGGTTTCCGTTTGGGCATTGAAGCCTCACACGCCCTGCGAATCCACCCCATGGTTCTGTCAGCAGCGGCCTCTGCTGCTGCACGAGTCACTGGGGACCCAGATGTTAGAGGCTCCCCTCCCAAACTCGAAACGAGCGATGCGACCATCTCGTCCCTGTTAAGTTTAGCGGCATTCCAGCCTAGCCACTTACAGGAAGAGCCTTGGCGTCTTTGCCTGCTCTCAGCAATTTGGAAGGTGATGTAGTTATGATCACTTGCAGTGTAATCTTCCATCACCCTCCAATCGCTAACAAGTGCCGCAAGTCTCTCCGATGCCATGGTGACATCGGGAATGGATTCGCCAAAACCGGGCCTTCGGAATGTTGGCGTCGAACCCGTATTCAACACCAACAAACCCAACCTCGATGCCATCTCGACTATGCGCCGTCCGCGAGTGTTTTCGGTAGGCATACCCCACTCCAATGCCCTTGCATTAAAGTCACCCCCTACGATGACATTGCCAGCGATGCCGCGGAGAGAGTCTTCTAGTGAGCTAAGTTTGACTCCGAATTCCTGCATTGAGTCATTCGGAGACAGGTAGCAGCTCACAAAGGTGATCTCTCCGTATGTCACCCATACGTGACCGTTGCCTGAGCCGCGGGCGCCGATGCGAGCCCTCTGCCCGTCAGCGATCCAGATCGCCGCGTACCCCGTAGCATCTGCTAGCCGGTTGCTCGTGATAACGATTGAAGTAATTTGCATGTTCACTTTTGCTATGTTCAGTAGATGATGATGCTTGATCTTGCTCTTTATTAGGATACCAGTACCACCATGGGCTCTATCATCAGGATGAGGTGTACTGTAGAAAGTGTATCCCAATATCTTGAAGTTGTTTTTTGAAGTGATGTGTGTTTCAGATATGAGAAGAATATCTATAGAGTTCATTTTGAGGTACTGCTCTATCTCCAGTTTATTATGGATTACTCCGTTTGCATTCCATGAGCTCACCTTATATTGATTCATGGTTTATTGAGCAAGTGTTGTATAAGAAGATTTTGATTCCTAATGAGGTCTTGCATCATGCTTTGCATCGTATTCATGAACTTTTCCATACTGCTTATTAAAGTATGCAGTCCCTGAGGAGAGACAAGTGTCGATTCCCCTGATTTTTCGGCTACTTGGTTGGTATTGTTCGCTCCTCTGACTATGTTTGCAAAGGAAGTAGCTCCTGCAGTCCAGGCAGGAGTCCGTGAAATATCCTGAGGTTGTTGGTTGAGTGGTATATATTTTCCACTTCTGATGGCTGACTGTTGATTGACGCTGTTCAAATTTGTTTTATAGTGCTTATACACCAAACAACCCCTGTAGTTAGCGGTATGGTTTTCTCCACAATTATTGCAGAGTTTTGATTCCGGCTTTTTCGGCTTGTTGCAGTTTTTGGAGTGATGACGGTCTCCACATACAACGCAAATCGTCGGCAGTCTACAATAAGATTTGGTATGACCGTACTCTTGGCAGTTGTGACACTGAGGAGGTCCATTCCTCTTTAACGGTTCTTCTACCTTAATCTTTCTACTAAGAACATACTGTACATTATATATAGGGTGTACAGCACCTCTTTTCAATTTTGTAGACTCAGGCTCTAATTCAACCTTGAACATCGGTTGAGGTGTCTTTTCCCTGTTCAAGATGTTAAAAACGTGCTTCACCTTGAAGTTTTGCCTCTCAAGATCAGCCTTTATTTCGTCGGTCGGTACTTCATAATCGATTCCTTTCAGGATCATCATTAACCCTCTACTTTTCTTCATCTGGAAAGTGTAGCAGGGTTTGTTTTCAGCTTCCAGGTAAGATTGAATTTTCCTAAAATCATCTTCATTTTGAGTTTGGATTTTTGATTCATCCAATTGGTCTTTCTTCATGCCGGTGACGTGGAATCGATCGCCAATAATGGTTTAATGGATTCAATCAGTTTGTTGGTAGCTCTCTCGCGTATATAAATAGGCGGCGGCTTTGTCTGCTTAATACTTTCCGACCCAGACTGCTTTTCATTCTCGTCTAGCGTAGACAGAATCTCGAATCGATTCTGCGTTTTGGTTGGCGGCAACTTTGCAAATTTCGCAATACTCTGCTGAGGTGGCGAGCTCGGGTTACGTCCCCTTTTCCTCGTAATGAACTCGTACTTCTGCTTTCCCGATGGGATGGAATTATGTGCACTAACAGCGACGTCCGTTAGGATTTTTTCATTGGCTGAAGCCAGTTTTTCATTTTTGTTTGGCGTCAGATCATAATCAACATCACCTGAGGACGGTCGTTTTATTGAGTTAATGGCCGTGCAATCGCCAATACATGATGGTTCTGATTCCCCTTTCGGGTTGGTTTTGGGGGGAGTTCTTCTCAGAGGCATCCCGTTTGCATATATTATTTAGCAATTTACACTTGCACTAGATTCGCACTGGCTGCCGAGTCGAGCGCGCTGCTACTGGTCCACAAC
>OZ022263.1:150496612-150561612 GCA_963978885.1 Nemotelus pantherinus
CCGTCAAGCACGCAAAACTGTTCACGTCACTCCAACAAAACAACTGTAAAAAAATAAACTCTTTCCAAAACTATTCGCACTAAATTACCATGAAATATCGCGTTACATGATGTCCAAGAATATGTGAGGGTACAGTTTCTTAGAAAACCCAGTTGTTCTGCTTGTACATAAAAAACGTGGAAATTTTCATTTTTATGAACAGTTTTGCGAGTCACTGTATAAGCATATATATATATATATATATATATATATATATATATATATATATATATATATATATATATATATATATATATATATATATATATATATATATATATATTTATATATATATATATATATATTTATATATATATATATATATATATATATATATATATATATATATATATATATAAATATATATAATAATTGATTACGAAAATAAAATAAATAAGTGACGAAAGTTTAAGAAAATCGAGGTTTTTTGCTCATCTAATGAAATAAGAGTGACGCTGGATGAGTCAGTCATTGGGTTTCATATGATTAAAAAAACTTGCAACTACGCAGATTGATCTTTTCGTCCAAGAAAATCATAAATTCAAAGTCGACTTGATCTGAAAATTAACACTTAATGCTATCACTAGTATTATTTAATAAATTAGTCATTTGGTAGCAAATTACTAAAACAACTAGATAAGGGAACGATAAAAAATTGAAATGTAACATGTGTCACCTATTGTTCCACAAGTCACCATACTTGGTTCATTATTTGCCATGACAATAAATTTTCATCATGAAAGTTTTTTTTGTTCGGTATGTTTCAGAACGAATTTTTTTTAATCCAAACAAAGCCTCAATCAACAATAAAATTCATTAATTATCAGTTTTATTATCACAAATTTAAGCTGTTTTATGAAATTGTATGAGTACAACAAGATGTGAAACTATTGATGATATCATAGCAAAACAAAGTTTATTATCGAGCGTGAATAGTCCGCACGCATTGATGTCTAGCTGCTGTAGAGTCAGTTGCATTGAAAATGTGTTTATCTGCAAAGAAAAAATTAATAATAATTAGATATCATGTTTGGAATGCGGAAAATATTTTTAAAAACTTTTTCACAAGCAATTGTATCATTTTGTCCTCCGTTCTTCGATTGATTTAATGGATCGGAAAGTTATTCCACGTAAGACCCGAATATCATTGCACAAGCCATAAGTTTACCTGTTAAAAGAGTGCCTAAGTTATATGTAATTAATTTTTTCCCTCGATTGTATGGTGTTTTTGTAATAATATGAATATTCTCAGGTGATTCGTGATATCGCTTTGAAAACTCACTTATACAATCGTTTTGTATATTCGTGCTGTTTGTGCGGCGAGTTTGGAAGGAAGGAAAAGACGAAATTTACTCACACTTGTATGCTAATGACCATTTGCACTGTGATAATATGATTCAAGAGCTTTTATTGTGATTGGCATGGCATGACTTTGATATGCAGGTGGAATGCTATGACCGATAAATATTCTTAGCGGTGATACTTAAATCACGAACTTGCAATTTGAATGTGAATATTTAGGAAATGTAAATTCTGAAATTACGATAAAAAGTTTCTTGGAGAGTTTTTCAGCTTTTTCGCACGATCGAACAATTCTTAAAAACAAATTATGCGACAGATACTTTGATCAATTGTTTCTTAAAATTTTTTACCCTATCTATTTTCCGAAACTACACTTACATTTCGATCAAGCTGCCTATTGGTAGTATGAATATCAGCAGACTTATTTAACGCATTTTTCACACCCTGAGAATATACCATAACTTTATTCGCCAGGTCAAACATCCAGTAAATTTCAAGTAATAAAAACAACGCATAGGCATTCATCACTAAAAATCCAAAATGTAAATTAGCATGCGTTAAAACATTATCTTTAAAAAAGAAATATAATTTCATCGTAATGGCCACACTGTCTACAGTCAAGAGCGATAAAACCGAAATACCAAAATAATAAGTAAGTTTCTGCATGGTCCGATTTAAACACCATATTTCTCTGCCATGGCTATCAATTTCGTCGGAAACGTAACAGTATCTGTGATTAAATCCACGTTGTTTGTCACATCTACTCAAGAGTGTTAATTTTTTCACACATTTTTCAAAATTAATCAAATAAATTTGGTAAATATTCGCGATAATTGAAAATATCAAAATAATACAGGTTGTATGAATGTCCATGAACACATACATAAGAGATAACGAAGCAATTTGACTCAAATCCCACAAATTCAAATCGTTAGTTTCATGAAACCGAAGCCACATAAAGAATACACTACGCCCAATCGATACAGAGTTTTTAATTAAAGCGTAAATCATCCACTTGAGGCTAAGCAGTCGCTGCTCTCGAACAGTGGATGGAATTAGATTTAACACTTTATTCAAGAGATCTATTATGTTGGAAGAATTAAACCAATACCAGGTAAATGTAGAAATGACCGATATGTATAAAGCACAAAGGACAACGAATGTAACTGCTTCGACAACCGATCCATGAAAAAAAGTTAAATTTTGATGTAGGTGCCGAACTGAAAAAAACCACGTAATGGCATTAAATATGTTGGAAAGCCCGTTGAAAATCCAAACTATTTTGTGAAATGTTAATCGGTTTTTGCGTCGATTATATTTGAACGCAAGTACACCAAAAAAGCGTAATTGATAATAGAACAAGTAGAAAACTGTTAATGTAAGTGAAATTCTCTTCGCGCGTATATTCATGACCTGTTCGATGATTGATTGGCTATGGTACTGTTACTTTGAGGCTATTTCTTGAATGTGTTTTGATTGTTAAAATTGATTAGTTCATAGTTGATACATAATTAAAGAGGATCATATTGACATTACTACAGGGGTTGTATGCTTAGGAATTTTAATGTAACAGACAGGGCTGAAGAGCAATTAATATTTAGTGGATGGAAAAGTAGAGCTAATGTGAGGAACATGAAAGCATAAAATTCTGGCATCCAAGCAAGTTGGCCACATTCCACCAACCTGAGAAGTATCGTTACTCATATTTTTCGGACTATGAAATAGTTTTACGAACCGTGTTTTGGTCTACCAGCTAAAACAACCCGTTTCGTCATCCAAAAGCATACCCCGAAACCGTTAGGCACATTAATTCAGGCTAGGTTCATATTTTCAAACTCTAGGAATCCCCTTCTTCGTTGAGGCATCTGTCGATCAAGGTCAGTGTTCTTTGTCAAGGCCAGTGTTCTTTGTCCGTAGTATGACATGCATATAGTGCGCTAACTTTTTACATTCGATTCCTGGTTGCAGTTTAGTCTCTACTACTCTATCAGGAGAAAATTGACCAATATCTGCCGTCAGTTGTGCTCCTAGATGGGTCCAACTACTGCATTCGTAATAAGTGTGCTCGGAGATGACATCGAGCCCTGTGAAGCATACTCATTTGAATTTGATTCTTCCTACATCCTCTTTAACAAAGAAGTAATGGTGTCAGCTTGTTAACGCAGAAACTCACCTCATCATGCTTTCTGTGCCACCAAGGTTTTAGTTCTCGGCTCGTGGTGTTAAGAGTTCTGCCAGTTCTGGACGATGCGAGCTCTCTCTTTTGTATCCACTGTTTCACCATTAAGTTCATATCTTCTGAAGAAAATCGACCTTCGTTCCTTGGATAGAAGATTGAGCGGGATGACTCCAACAATAGCAAAAACCGCTTATTTCGATGTAGTAGAGTAAAATAATGCCACTCTAAGCGTTCCTCTTTTTGTACTAGCGCTCTTCTTTAGCGGTACATCTGACTGTTCAATGTCTGAGCCCATATCTCTGCTCAGTACAAGAAGGAAGAATTGGACTTTGGTCATCAACAGACAGCCACCCACATTGGCCATTAGCTTACTCAGTGCCGTGAAATCCTTCGCTACTTTGTCTATCATTTGCCTTATTTGTATATTTGACCTAACATCGTCCTTCGTTCCCTGATACTTAACCGGTGTTGTACTTTCAATCATCACTTCATCAGATTCAACCAAAATAATAGTCGCTATTCGACTACTTCCATTTTATTCAAGGCTCATAATAATCCGTGTTCCGTTATCCATGCTAACCGTCCGGTAAGTTAATCTTGAATTCAAGTGTTACTAAAAGCACCATCTGGTGTGAGAAATAGCTATGATTTTCAGTTCCTCTAACAAGTTCGGCTACCTCGAGAATCGCATCTCTTGTTGAAAATTCTGACTCAAAGCCATATCCTTGCGGTGATAGATCTCCAGAGACTCAGATCACTGATATGAGTCTGAGCATTGATGATTTTCTCAAGCATTTTCCTAAAGCATCTAACATCCATAACAGGAGTGCACACAAGGGATGATAGGGTGATGACAGCGTAATGTCAGCCTTGCCTTTGCTTATCAGAGCCAGTTATGCAATATTCCATTGGGCACAGAAGAAAAGGGGAAACAAGTTGATAGTATTTTCTGTGCTTCGCTCAGAATTCCTGTATTTTACAGAAAGTGTGGTTTCCTCCAGTTTCTTTATTAGAAATGGTGAAAAATCTCCAAGTCGCTCCAAATCCTTGTCCGCTCCTCTAGGTTAGGTAGGAATAAAGGATTCTATAATTTAATTTACTGCAGTGACCTCCATTACGCAATTAGATTTTAAGGCTCTTTAGTTTTAGCATAACTATTTTATAACTGAGTCCCCAAAAGTTATTGTTGTTATTCATAAGCGCAGCAACTATTCAATTTGTAGTAGAACTAACCGAGCAATGTGTAGATACATCTTATCAGCAGCCGCTGTCTAAATTCATCTCAACAAGTGGTAAGAAATGCATAGACATGTGCTGGTTCCTACAGTGGCTTGAAGATCAGATCCTTCAGTTCATGCCAAGCCATGAAAAGCCAATAAGCAATATGCAAGTACTTTTTTGCCGAAAGTGGTATGACCTATTTTGCATTTTCTTTCACTGCGTCTGTTTGAGAAGGAAATGAGTATCGCATTACTGTGAAATCTTTACAGCAACACCAGAGACGATCGTGTAGGTGATGCTGTGGTCAGTGATTTGCATTGATTGAACAGTGTTGTCACTACGCCACAGAATTGGTGCATATTCAGAGCTGGTGCTGCAAAAAGAGAGAAAGGACTTTTCACAAACCTTTGAAAGCCTGATAAAACGAAGGTTTTCAACAATTTTTTGTTTATCGGCTCCAAAAGCAGACTTAAGTGGCATCAAAATTATTCCTTTACGACGCATGTGGGTTGTGGGAAAGTACAGACTCTATCTTCATAATCAAAATTTTTTTACGAGTGTAAAATGATTATTTTTGTCCCTCACTTTAGCCCTGGTTTGACTTAGGTACCTAATCACACTTAGGTTGGTGCACAGTCCCGCATCCGTACCTGGATTCGAACCAGAGATCCTACACGTCAGAAGCCAAAAGTTCTCTAACCACTAAAAAAAAACTTGCCTATATCCCACACACAGAAGTTAGCATAATGTTCCTCATTACAGTTGTTGCATTTTTTAAGCTCTGTGAGTAAACTTATCGTTTCTTCAATGCCAGTCTTGTTGGAAGTGAAATTTTTATCTGATATTCGTGTAAACTAATCGTGAAGTCTTCCGGAATATGATTATCTGTAAATTTTGACTACATATTGAGCAACCGAAGTGCTAATATGATATGTATTTGCATAATTTCTACTTACATTTTGTTCCAGTCGTGTGTTGACAATACAACAACTAGTACATCCATAGAACAAGGACTTAATTTTTTTCACTGAACTGACAGTACTGTCTGCCAGTGTAATAATAACGTATAGCTCAATCAAGTCTACGATAGCATGCAAAAATGGGTGGACAAAAGTCCACCCATTTTGATACAACGCATTCGATGAAATGTAGTGTGCAACAAAAAAATACAATTTCAACACTACTTGTAAATACAATGTTATCATATTAGAAACACCACCCACCCCAAAACACTCATTTGCATTTTGAACCATCCGATTGATTTGCCATAGTAACTTTCCATAATTGTCTAACCCACCACTAATGTTACACTGCCTCTGCAAATTTCTGTTACTTCGAGAACTCATCGATTTTCCAGTGCACGCGTAAATATCTCGAATCTACCCAAGTATATCTTGTAGATATTTGCTGCATGTGTCAAAAGAGTAAAACTTGAATGAATTTCATTAATGGCGTACATAAATCCAACACCCGTCCACATACTGACAAATAGAACATTCAGCCTAGCGTCGGTTGGTATACTCATTTGAAAGAAGCCAATTTGAATGATTTCAGCTATTGTCTTGAGACCGACGCAAACTATCCACTTTTCACCAAGAATGAATCTCTTTCGTTTACCTTGAATTCGAATTCAACTGCAAAAAGAACACTTGGATTTGATTGAGGACAATCGTTATGTCGGAATCATGTAGCCAGTACGATGCTAATAAACAGATGAATGAGCAATAAATTATGGCGAGCTGAGAGATGGTGATTGCTTGAAAAGCTGACTGTCTAAAATAGTCAATTTCACGGTAAATGTAGATTATTGAGATAAAAATGTGAATGCTGATTGTAGTAATTAATGTGCCGTTGAAAAGCCATAGGTTTTTGGAAAATATGAGTTTCTTCAAATGGTTATCGTATCTGAAAGATACTAAACCAAACAGGCGTAGTAGATAGTAAAAGAGACTGCCAACTATTTGATTGGGCTTTGAAATGAACCGATCGTAGATAGAGACTAGTACGCTCTGGAAGGAGACCATCGCAGATACAAACTAGTGAATTTTATTCTATTCGAATTGTGCTATGTTGGTGAGAAAATAAACTAATATGCCTCATTCGATAATTTCATTAGGCTAATGGCTTCGATAGCGTGACTAAAATTATTGGAACAAAAGTGTTTATCACGGGAATCGACATTGATATTTGTTGGTTCCACTCTTCATTACCAATGCTATTTGTTCATTGGGGTTTTTTGCTTGTAAAGTTAACAGAAAAAAACGGCAGGTGCTTCTAACACAAAAGCAGGTCGATTTAGATTACCACTAAACAAGAAAAAGGTGCATTCAAAATACAGTCCGAATATATCAGGCAAAAATAGGTTATTCAAAAAATTACTTACACTTCTCTCCAGTCGACAGTCTAAAGTATTGAAACCTATCGTCTTGTCCATCCAGCGTTTCACATCCTTAGAATAACGTGAAATTTCATTGCCAAAATGCAATATTTATTTATTTATTTATTTATTTACAAACGAACAGCTGTCCATAGAAAAAAATTATACAGTAGCTGTATATGTTAAATTAAATTTAAATTAATGCTAGCAAAGATAATTACTTCATTAGGTCTAAAAAGCAAAATCGTTTATAGCAAATCCAATATACATTTTTTCAATCTACCCTTATTGACATTAAATATATCCAGATGAGAAGCAACTTTTCCGATAGCTTTCAACCGTTCAATTGGTGAATTTTGCGCATAATTGGTCCTACAACTCTGAATGTGGAAGAGGTCATTTGACCTTGTACATCTTGCTGGTACCCTAAGTGAGATTTCCTGTAAGATATCAGGAGCATCAACTACCCCGTTAACTATGTTCACCAAAAACTAGGCATCATAGTAACATCTACGAGTCTCGAGTGTATCCATTTTTAACAAAGACAAGATGCTGGGATACTCAAATGCCTCAGTAGAGATGTGAAGTTTATACTCAATATAACGCAAAAATTTGCGTTGAACCTTTTCGATTGATAGGGAATGAGTTTTATAGTAAGGATTCCAAACAACAGAATTGTACTCCAATTTACTACGAACAAGCGAAAAAATAGAGATTTTCGTGCTTGAATATTGTTAAAATGATGTGTATTCCTAATTATAAAACCTAACATTCTGCGCCCTTGTTCAGTGATATCATTAATATGATCCGTAAAACTCAAGGAAGAATCCACTAGAACTCCTAAGTCTTTAATAAAATTAACTTGATATAAAGGTACTCCATTGATGGTGTAAGTATGTTGAAACATTGATCTAGTTTTTTTAAAAACAATGTATTGACATTTAGATAGATTGAGAGACAAGCAATTTTGAACACAATATGTGTAGAAACTATCCAAATTAGACTGCAGGATCGTTATGTCGTCATAAGAAGAAACTGCTCTAAATATTTTGCAGTCGTCAGCAAAAAGTAAGAATTGTATATCCTGGAAAACCATATGTAGGTCATTGATAAAAATCAAGAATAAAAGTGGCCCCAAGTGTGAGCCTTGAGGAACACCTGAAGTAGACAGAATTTTCCTAGAGAAATTATTATTAACATTTACAACCAAAGACCTATTTCTTAAATAATCATCTAGCCAACATAATAAAGAGTCGTGAAAACCAAAATTACTAAGCTTCTTATAGAGAAGATTTAGATTGAGTTTGTCGAAAGCCTTAGAGAAATCTGTGTATATGGAATGGACTTGCGATCCATTCAAAAAAGATTTGTAAATATAATTATGGTAAGATATAAGATTAGTAGAGGTTGACTTACCAGTGCAAAAGCCATGCTGATTAGGTATAATAAGAGGGCGAACAAGAGGTGAAATGCAATCACAGACAAGGCATTCGAAAACTTTAGGTATAGCAGATAAAATACATATGGGGCGATGGTTCGTAACGTCAGCTTTATCACCTGACTTGAAAACAGGTATCACAAAGCTAGATTTCCATTGAGTTGGAAAAATTCCAGATGACAAGGACCTATTTAATAAGATTAGAAGAGGCAGAGCTATGCTCTCGGCACAATTTTGAAAAATTGTCTGCAAAAAAGTTCGCGATATCACACGCGTTGGAACTTCGAGTTTCATTAAGTTACATGGTATTTGGTAATCCATAATTCGATTTACGAGAATTAATATGCCTCCAAAAGTACTTAGAATTCAGCGGCACCTGGGACTCTAATTTGTAAATGTAGCGCTGAAAGTCAATGCTTGATTGCTTGATTGCTTTTTACACTGAGATCTTAAGCTAGAAAATAAATTGTAGTAATATAGTTCACTGGAAGATTTAAAATTCAAATGGGCAATTTTTTTTATCATAAATTAAACTTTTTAGCTCGGAAGAAAACCAAACAGGAAAAGTTTTACCACTCAGAGTAACACAAGGAACATTGGAAGATATTACGTCTTTGAGAATATAGTAAAAGAAGCTAACTGTTTCATTTAATGGCATGCTATTCAAAATACACCAATTGACAGTGAGCAGAGCTGCATTTATGTTAGTGAAATCTGCTCGATGAAAATTTAAAAAGCTAATCGGAGCATTGCTGGAACTGCACTGTTTTACAGATTTTAATTTAATATTTATATCTAACGCCGGATGATACAAATCAATTGGTATAAAAGGAAATGAACTACATACAACATTAACGTGGTTAACATTAGAAAAAACTAGATCTAATAAGTTATTACTAATATTTTTAACCTGATTAGATTGTGTAAAATTTAAAAATGAAAATGCGTTGATAATGTCGATGCTCTTGGGGTTTGAATTATTTACAGACCAAGAATGAGAACTCCAACCTACATCACGGAGATTAAAGTCCCCCGTGACGATAAAGTTTGCCCCAGGAAAAGATCTCGAGCAATTCGCTTATTCGTAAAAGATAAGTCACGGTCTCGTCTATATATTGTGTAGTCGTGCAACTCAAGCTCGGACGAATAATAGTATGTTTTAAGCCAAGTCTCAGTGAAAATAATGACTTCATATGTTGTCGTAGCCAATACGAGTCGTAAATCGCTAAGTTTAGAGCAGATTCCGCGAGTATTTTGATAATAAAGTGATATATTTAGTTTTTTGCGGTACGGCTGTGCACAATACGAGGAATGCCGTTTATGTATTTCATAGTGGCTTCTGGATTGTTTTTGTTAATCTTATGAAGCTGTGATCTCAGTTCGTTTAAGTGCTCACGTTGACGAAGTGTGAGATCGGACACGATATTTAAATTCATAGAACTTAAATAGTTTTTCACCTTGTAATCCTTTTTTTTTCCCTTATAATATCGAGTGCAGTGGCGGAATTCATGGTAGTTATTTTAACTGGCCGTTTCTTGTTCGGATCGGATCTACCAATTCTAAATACTTTAAGGTCATTAGCTTGCAATCTTCGGGGCGTAATGACATTATTTAATATTTCTAGTGATTGTTTACGATCATCGTCAACATTACTTTCGGGAATACCGTGGATGATAATGTTCGATGCCTGTTTTCGACGATCTTCAAGCTCAAAGATCATATCCTCCATGCTAGCAGACGTACTACCAGGTGATTTTAATTTACACACTTCTTTTTTAAGCTCATCGATTTCCACTTTGAAAGCAGTAACGAGCGTAGAAAGCTGTAACGAGCGTAGAAAGCTGTTCTTCCTTGTCATTGCAAGAAGTGCATACAAAAAGCATTTTTTTATTAGTCGAGTTCAACGCTAAAATCGCGGATCTAGATAGGCCTGCACAGGAAGAATGCTGTGGTCTCTTACAAGAGTCACAATGAAAAAAGTCATCGCCGGGTCGCAAATCCTTTTCACACGAAGAGCACTCACTTAAGCTTATCACTGACATAGTCACTCTTTGAGGTTAGGAAATTGATATGAGTTTTAAATTACAAAAAAAAAGTATAAAGAACTATAAAAAGTCGTAACTAATGGCTGCGATAGATTGGCACAATTGTAATAAACGATTTTGATGCAAGCTGACTTCGAGAATCACGTATTTTAATCAAAATTAATTATCGAAACAATTAATTTGACAGCTACTGCAACCAACAAGCTTATATTTTATAAAAACATATCAAACGAAAGCATAAACCGCCGCCATCAAACTTGGATTTATTCAATACTTTTTCAGCAATCACAAAATAGAGTTTTGTTGTCACGACACAGAAACCCATCAACATAACACAAACTACCAAAAAACCGATCAATCGATTAAATCTGTTAGTAACACTATTCATTTTCCATATTAGACCGCTATAAACATCAATCTTGTCGCTGAGGCTGCAATGCTTCTGCAGACTTTTCACTTTCACGTCATCATTTAACACAGCAACCGGTACGAGAAACTCTTTGAAACTCATCAAAAAATGCTTGTAGACATTTTTCGTTGTCGACTGTACCAAAAAGATGCCGTTCATATACAGTTCAGATAAAATATATATGACGTTTGTAAAGTTCCATGTGATCACTAGAATTATATTACTTCCGAAATAGCTAATCACAAACCAAATTAATATCGAGAACCGAAAAAATTCCAATACGGCTTTAAGTGCCAGAAAAATAAGCCATGTATTATTGACAATACTGCGGTTTGGTTTGAGCGCCTGCATTTGACAGATAACGTCAATAGCTTAATTTAACACTTGTGTATATTCCAAACAGGATATCCAATTCTACACCAAAGAACATATTACGGTCACATAAATCACAACAAGTGCAAGTATACTAATTTCAGACAATCGTGATTTTCTCAAAAATCCGACGTGTTGGTAAACGTAAAAGAATGAAAACATTAGAGTGACGATTGTAAAGGGTATTAGGATTCTATGCACACTGAGAAAAATACTTCTATTTTTTGAAGAAAAATGAACACATTACCAAAGAAAATTGGTAATGATTCTACGCCAAGGAAATATTTACTCAATCCAAAGAAAGAAATTTCTTCATTTCAAAGAACAAATATTGTACTTGCCCTGAGTAAAACTTGGTATAGTTTCAAAGAAATATTTACTCAATCGAAAGAAAGAAATTTATTCAATTCAAGCACTGATATTGCACTTGCTCTGAGTAAAATTTGATATAGTTTCAAGAACATCTGGCATCTGGCATAAATCGGTTCACGTACAATCACCGAAGCTAAGCAGTGCTGGGCGCGGTTACTACTTAGATGGGGGACCGCTTTGAAAGCTTCGCATGTTGTTGGCACGCCCCTTGAGAGATCGTTTGGGGATTCGATTGTCGCTCATTCGTTCGACGTGGCCAGCCCATTGTAATTTTTGGAGTCGTATGACAGTAGAGACTTCCGGCTCCATCCATCTTCTTCCCGTATTGGACCGAGGATCCTTCGCAATACCCTTCTCTCAAACGTATTCAAGGCCTTTTCAGATGCCTGGGTCAGCGTCCAGGTTTCACTTCCGTAGCATAGCACAGGTCTAATAATTGTTTTATAGATGCGGAGCTTCGTATTCCTGTGTACGCATCGAGATTTCAAAGTGGGAAGCACCGCTAATTGAATCCGTCGTTTGATTTGGTCAAGCTCATTCCCATCCTTCGAGAGGTTCGTCCCTAGGTACACGAAGTTGTCTACGTTTTCCAGGTTATAGTCCCCTATCGTTATGTTTTGTCTTATTGGCGTCCTTTTCCTTGATTGAGTCATATCTTTAGTTTTTTGTTCGTTAATTTGAGGACCAACTTCCTTGGCGGTTTCGTCTAGAGCTACAAATACTTCCTTGGCGTCGTTGAACGAACGTGACATAATGTTGATGTCATCAGCGTAAGCTACTAGCTGTGTCGACTTAAATAATAGAGTTCCTCTCGTGTCAACGGGGATTTTTCTGATGACATACTCAAGCGCTAAAAGGATGGGTCAATAGATTTAAAAATAGACGTGGTCTTCGTCACCTCAAAGTGGTCGGAGAGAAGCTGTCTAACGACTCATCTACCGTAGAATCATATTTACGAAAATTCTCCCAAAAAATTTATGAGCTGAATATATTGCCCACCCAAACATATAATGCGGATGAATCTGCATTATTCTGGAAACTTCCGGATCGAACGTTGGTGTCTACCACGGAAATAGTTGCTCCAGGCAGAAAATTACCTCTATTTTCAGCTCTCGAAACTTCTGTTCACAAAAACTAACGACCGGATAATCCAACCATTACCAAATTTACAGAACATGTTGGTATTAACTAGGACCAGGTTTAATAGAAGTGATTTTGAAATGCCGGCAACCCTGTGGCAGTGGTACCATCTTGAAAAATCACTGAGAAAAAACGGTTTTTTGGTCTATAACTTCCAATTCAGCTATCCCACTTTAACAAAATTCACACAATATTTGGACCTTTCTCTAGACAACATTGAGTGAAAATATGAATAGAGTTGCCAGCTATGGTGATTTTCGTCTTATAAATCTTGCAAATTTGCTCAGCAAAATAATGCTTTTCTCCCTATAATTTCCGGTCCAGCCATGAAATCAAAACGAAGTTCATGCCGTAAACGGACCTTAGTGTAAGCGAGATATCGTAGAAACTTCGTAAAAAAATCAAGGAAGGGCTGCCAGCTATAACCATTTATGTAATTTTTTGGAATTTCTTTACTACGCGATTATGTCATTAAATTTGCAAATGGGAATGATCCTGTAATGGAAACTAACAACAAATACTAACGTTTTAAAAATTTAAAAAGTTGTGAGAGTGGTAACCCTAAAATTCTTTTCACCCGTATAACTTTCAGCGCATTGATTCAATCGAAACGAAATTCACAGGGTGGGTTTAACTTAAGGCGAAGCAGATTTGGTATATATTTTTCTTAGCTGCTAACACAGGGTAACCAGCACAGACATTTTCGTAAATATTGCACCAACAGATGCTTCAAATTACATACTCATATGCAAAGCAATGGCAGTAAAAATAAGGAAACAATTTCTAAATTTTCCGAGTTTTGAACATTTTTCGGATGGCAGCCTCAGACAACGTTTAACCGCTGAAACTTTCGAACGAGAACGAAATTCAAAGGATAAGTTGATTTAAGTATGAGCTTGGTATGGTAAACTTATTGCTGCTTCGTTGGAAAAGGTTGCCAGCACTGAACATTTTCATAATCTATGTTGTAATCTATGTTTATGTTTATTGCTTTGAATAAGGAATGGTTGATATGGTACTACAAAAAAGTGTATAACGTCTTTCCACATTTTTTTGTCACTCAAAGATAAGTTCCTCGAAAATCAGTTTTCTAGCGGTTCTGATGCGCTGGACTTTTTTTTTCTTATTCTACGGTTAATTCATTCAACGTATTGTCTTTCAGATTGCTGACTCGTCTGTAGATCTTCGCTGGCTCCGTATCGGGTTTATATCTTCGTTTCAGAACCGCTTTTATCTGCTCCCAATTGTTTGATTCCTGCAGGTTTATCACGACGTCTTTCGCTTCTCCTACGATTTTCTCATAGAAGATAAGCCTCGTTGCCATTCATTTTGTTTCGTCGTCTTCAATGTTGCTGAGATAGAATTCGGTGCTGCTGATGAATGCGTTGATTGATGTTTGTCCGTTTCCTGTAAAATTATTCATATTCCGGAATTCCCCTCATGATTCTGTCGCTAGGATCTGATCTTTGGTTCCTCACGGTTAGTTGCGGGTTTGCTCCTGCCAGTTGCCGAATTTGGTTGCTTGTAGTTTGGCTGGATACCAACTGTTGAAATACTAGTTGTACGAGTTGCTCGTTCTTTTCGTGCATTTTGGCCTCCATTTCGAGAATTTTCTGTTCCATTGGTTCTGCAATATAATTTCTATTTAGTTTAAAAAATTCTCCCTTCTCGCTCTTTTTTGCTCCTTATTATTTTCACCTTTTTTCCGCCACTTTATTGTCCACTTTAGAATTAAGTTTAGCTATTATTCACTTTCACTGTTTATTTATTTGTCGATTTCCTTTCTTTGGATCACTAACCGGCCTCTGCTAGTGATTTGTAGGACTTTACTGGCTCCTCCTTCCAAATTAAGCCTAGTAATGTATTCGACGAAACGAAATACAGCGAAAACGTCTATGCGGAATCTAGCGAAATAAAGTTCCGCACCCCGACACCAGGGGCAGTATAAATTGTCACTGATGACATTCCGGCAACAACAATGATATTATCGGCAAAACAAAAAATACTGTTGCCAGGATGCGCTGTTTATCCATCCATTTTCATGCATTTGTCTATAAAATATTCGCAAACTCGAATGAAATTATAAACTGTCACATTTTTCGCACCAATTAAAGTTAGCTGGGTCTTTTAATGGCCGCTAAATTTAACTCATGCATAGTGCAGCGCAGTGCTGCCATTTATTTTTTTTGGAATAATGCTAGATTCAATTTTATTTAATGCTAAATAATGCTAGATCTTGTAAAGTTATAATGTTAAATAATGCTTTCTTATTTAATTGAAATAAACATGGTTCAATATGAAGATAATATGTATATTTATATGAGGGTTGATCAATAAGTAATGATAATCGGTTATTTCCAGTTCGGATAAAATTTAAAAAAAAAAAAAATTTTACTACTACAAATACTCACTAAGTCAGCATAAAAAAAATATATAAATAGGCGTCGATTCCAGGGAGCTACATTCATTTAAATACGAACATCAAAATGCATGCTAGGCCAAGGAGTTTAAGCTGAGAAGAACATCCATTGAAGATGAACACCGCGAAGGACGTCCATCCTCATCCCTCACTGAAGGAAGACAACGTAAAAAAAGTCGAAGATGTCGTGTTGGCAGATCAAAGAGTGACCCTCAGGCATGTAACTGAGGTCACAGGGATCTCATATGGTAGTGTTCAAAAAATGTTTGCCAAAAAATTACATATGAAGAAGGTCTCTGGGCGAGAATGTTCACGGGCGAGCATCAGAAGAAACGAGTCGACATTGCAAGGATGAATCTCAAAAAGTTCCAGTCAGATCATGAGAATTTTTTGTCACATTTCGTGACCATGGACGAGACTTGGATCCACCATTTTGATCCAGAAACCAAAACTTTTCTCTTGTGTAAAGCTCATTTCTACCAATATTTTTCAAAACATCGTTTGAAATTCCACAATCAAAACAGCAACAATTATTTATTTTTAAGTGAAGAAAAAGTATTAGTGTCGGATAACGAAGATTTTTCTTCAGCGTTATCCGTGCGCTTGCATTTGAAGCCCTAACAAAACAATAGATTCACAATATTCAGGAAAAAATATCTAACAAGAATGCACATACTTTGGTAAACTTGAACTTGTAGATGCCCGAGGCTTCTAGGAGTCTGAAGTGGATTGAATCACTGATTTTATTAAAGCAATATGGATCACTTTATAATTTTTATATTTTAGACTTTATAATCACTATCATTATTTCAACATCAGACAACTGTCACTTCTAAGAAAATGCCATGAGCGCGTTTTTGTATTTTTCATGAATCATGACCACCACATGATTCAGGAAGTCTACTTTTTGTAGAGATTTCCCCTTGATTCTTCCGTCTCTTGCGAAGTAAACCGGTTTGAGGAGTCCATCAAGAATACAATTGTGAAAAGGCCCATTAACGGCAAAACAAAGCGGAATTCCGCCCCAGGCTGATTCTGTATGAGATTTTGTAGCGGGCCGAGAGCGTATCGAACAAAATAATTTTCCTCAGCCGATAGCAAACACACGAAAATGATCGGATACTTTATTCAATTCGAGCAAATAACGTACACACGGCTTGATACAATTTTAGTCAAGTAATTGCGGGATAGAACTGGAGCGAGAAATTATGTTACCTGCCACTATATTACTTCTTGTCTGCTGAGGCAGCGTCTAGTTTCACATTGTTGTGAATTCTAGCATTGAAGATTCGCAGACCTTCTTATGCGTTGTCAGTTGTCCCAAACGCTGACTTAGGCATTATGTTATGAATAGAATGTGGACTTGTTGCTGTTTCATTTTTACTGCAGTATGACGGTGTCATATTCATAACTAGCAAGGTTAGTGTTGTCTTTACTAACCGTAGTAGGTCGACCGGAGCGGGGATTGTTTTCAATGCTTATACGACCACCACGGAATCGCTGAGGTCATATTTTCACCGTACTGCTATCTGCAATATCTGTTCCACACGCTTCAACTGAAGTGACATGAATTTCAGGCACAGGTTTACCACGAATTAGTCCGATTTTAATGAAGGCACATTGCTTAAAAAGTGAAATAACAGCCGACGTTTTTGTTTTTGCTATTTGACATCACTTCACTAAAAACACTAAAATTGTGTACCAACGTATTCGTACGACTTTCTGCTACAAACTAATATAAAGGTTAACTGTTTCTGTCAATTTACTAGAAAGCTAGAGCGCGCTATGCATTATTTTTTGGACCACCCTCGTATATATGATGCAGTCACTGAAAAGTCAGAAAATCGACCTAACTGCCTTCGTGGGCTTGTCAACAATTACGTATGATAACAACTAGGGTGTTCAAGCTGTTGATGCCTAAAAGATCTGTTTCAGCCGTCTCTAATGCTGCATCTAAAAGAAAGCATTGCAGCATTTACCTCTATAAAAAGGACCGCAAAACGAACCTTGTTTATTTGTCATGTAAAATTTCAATCTGCAACACTGCTCAATAATTGTTTGTCCAAACTGTTCGTATAACAAGTAATTGTATGTCATTTCATTGCCAAACGTATCATCTTTCATAAATAGTGTATTTTAATTAAATATTGCTATTAAAATAAAAATTGTTTTTATGGGAGGGTCAAACTGATCCTTGAGTAGTCAACATGTAAAATTTGTTTTGGGAAAAAACCAAGGGTTAAATTCACCATTGATTTATCGTACTCACAACTTCTGCTATTTATTAACTTGCTATTTATTAACTATTGCTATTTATTTACTATTGCTATTTATTAACTATGTTCCGTAACATTTTTCCCATCCAATTTTCCAATAAAGAGAAACATTATTTGTAAAATAGATGTACATAGTTACCTAATATGCATTCACTTGTGTTTATGTTTGACACGTGCATTCACTGTACTTGACTGATAATCATAGGCGTGAAAAAAACTTTGAAAAAGAGGAGGCAAAAGCTCGAACTTGACACACATTTTCCACAATATTCAATGAAGTACTGTGGAAAGTGTAGTACAACGTAAAGAACAACAAAATAGGTTCAAGAGTGGCTATGCAATTGAAAATTCAGCTATCAGCTTATGCCTCGGTCTGCGTACGCCACTGCTTTTTAATTTAATTTGTTTTCATTCGATTCTTGTATGGTTTGTAGTTTCATTTACTATATTTCATTGTATATTTCAAGCAACTTGCGCTATTTTTATATCCTACGTTCCGATTCGCATGAAATATGGCATTTTCAAAATTGTTCGAAAATCTGTCGAACTTCTCTGTTCCAAATACATTGTGAGGTTGCGTTGATTGTATGGAATGAAAATGTGGCGATATACCATGCAGTTATTGTCAGCGGAGTCAAATTATGATACGCAACAAGTCAAAACCAAACTTGAACAGTCAAACTGTCCTAGAAGAATATGTTTTTAAAAATCGATTGTGCCTTCGGAGTTCTGGCGGAGTTAGAGTCTCCGCAGGCGACTTGGAGCCGCGTATATGGCCGGGCGTTATACTCTATAGCATGAACCAAAAAGACAAGATCACGTCATGCGCATGTCAACACCCTTTTGTGACGTAAATTGCGCCAACACGCCCACAAACCATTCCAAAATGTCCTGTTTTGTAGGTGAATCAGGGTATGGTTTTTTGGTTGGCTACGTTCGGCTAAAGACTTATCAATTAGTTACGATATTTTAAAAGTTTAGCAAAACTAGAATGTACTTTAGAATACGCATGTTGAACAAATGTATTGAAGAAAATGATAGGTCAAAAAAACGAAAATTAAAAAAAATATTAACTTGAAAAAATAATGGTCTTTATTTTATAATTCATTAACAGATTATTTATGACTGCGAAATATCGACAGATTTTTCATTCACGTATTGCTGTAAGGAAATACAGCACTCATATTTTTCAAAGCATCATTAAAATTACCATACATTCTACATTTTAAACAAACCCTATTTTTCACAATATTTCTCCCTATTCGCCACTATATGCTACAACATACATATATTACAACATGAACGACGCTACATTAAATCAAAGCCGCAGATATGTACATTCGCAGAACAAGACGAGTTTGAAACTCGCCATGCCATCATCTTCGGATGCATGTATTTTTTTTTCTTTTCACCACATTTTTCTTAGTCTACCGCTCTCTCCTACGTGACGTAAATTGCGCCAGGCGGAACATGCGCAGAATATCACGAGTTTCGAATTCGCACTGTCGTGATCTCTAGTATTTGGTTCATGCTCTATAGTGTATCAGAGGTTTGGATCGGCCTCGCAGTTACCAATATAGTTATGGCACCGTCAGCACCTAACCCTCAAGTACCGACATCCGGTCTAAATCTTTATCCAACGGTAGAATGAAGAAATTCAATACCTTTCAAAATAACAATTCAATACTCTTCAATCTTCATATAAAAAAATCCATCATATCAATTCAATATTCTTCAATCTTCATATAAACAAATCCATCATATCAATTCTATACTCTTCAATCTTCATATAAACAAATCAACCTTCAGATAAACATATTTGTTTATCAAAATAAAATTTCTAAGATCAAAGCGAAATACGCACAGATCAATTTCTGCAACCACAGCAGTCCTAACACTATAAAATCAAGAAGATCAGATCGAGGCAGATCAGAAATAGAAGTGTGTGTACCAAGTGTTTCTCAATCTGAGCAAAAATCAAGTAAACGTGTTAATACATAAAGTGCAAAGTTAAAACCATTCAAATAATGAAAAATAGAAAACTAATTATTGTAAAAAGAAAAGATCGAATTCTAATTAGATATAATGATCACATAATAATTTTGTACAAAAACTACTACAAGATAAATGACGTGGAATTTATATATTCAAATTTATAAATAAAAAAAATGAAATACATGGAAGTGAAAGTGGTAACTTCTTTTTTTAATCAAACTCGACCACGAGAACTTAACTATATGGTGTCTGGGCCAGCCCCCAACACGAATTGGTAGACACGAGTAGCAAGGCTTGCCTTGTTTGCTCAGTCGACGCCGGCTGTCGACTATCAGACCTGTCCTCAGAAGACCGTTATCAGTCCTGTCCTCAGAAGACCGTCTGGTAAAGACATTCTTAGTTAGGCACGGACGTAAAACAAAAGGAACATTGTCTGTGCCTTCGGAGCAAATTGAAGAACATCAGATTGGTGTGAAAATACCGAATTATTTTCTATCAGTGAAAGCCCTTTGTTGGCAAGTTGAACAGTTTCTGGCGTTTTGAGGTACAGATCGATAAGCATCCACATAAGAGAGATGTAACCCAAACAAAACATGAATATACTGTCTTCTGCAACGGTTGTGAACGAAAGAAACAACGAAAACCAGTAAACCGTTAATGAAATTCCCTGTTTTCGGAAAGATGCCAGGCCGAAAAACAATAATTGACAGTAAAAAATGATCGCTATAAGATAAGCTTTCTGTCGTCAATAATCACAAATGCCAAATTCTGTAGATGAGGATATATAATTGAAGAGGTTGTTCATACGTTTATTCGAAGCTGTCATATTTAGACTAGAAAGTCGAATATCGACTTCTGAGTATAAGCAGGGTTGGTGAAAACCAGTAAATTAGAAAGCAAATGAGCATTGAAAACATTAGGTATTTTTATGGGATATTTCAACAAATCACAAAGCATATTATTTCGTGACAGTAAAATGGAAATTAAAAACTCATTTCTGGAGTGGTTTTTGTATTAAAAGGCTAAAACGCAAAGCAACTAAAACGACTTTTTCATTTCTGTAGCACTATACTTGTTTGCTCATCTAAGATATTATAAATTCTCTATTTTTTCGTCTTTTTCCGCTGCGACTATTTTTTCTCCCTTCTTCGTTTGTGTTTTTTACTTTTTCTGTCTCATTGTCTTCCCCGTTTTGAGTTGAATATGCAGCACTGTCAAAACTGTTTATTATAGTTACTCATTTGCAAGCCTATAATTGATTTTCGGTCAATACCATACCTCCTTGTTTATCAAATTCATTTTGATAGCATAAAAATATACATGCTTGATTTATGACAAGAAATAATTCAACACTTTCCTACAGACACCTCTGAACTGAAAAATTTACGAGTTTGGCTAAGAAGACTTCTTTTGAATGTCTGTTTTCTTGAATTCCTTGAACTTGGCGGCTTTGAATATTCTACTAAAAGATCGCTACATATTCGCTATAAATTTTGAATGGCAGAAAGAGCTATATTTTTTTATTTAATTTAATTTTCTATTTCATATTTTATTTTATTGTATTTACTTCTTATTTATTTTTCTTATTTCGTTTCTTTCTACTTTATTTCTTTTCTTTCTACTTTATTTCTTTATTTTAATATCCGTTTTGAATTTCTCTCCATTATTATTATTTGATTTCCTTTTTTGATGTCCGGTTTCATTTTTTCAATCTTATTTACTATTAATTAATTTAATCAATTATTCCATCGTTTTTTATTTATGAATTTTTGCGTTTTAATAATTTTATCCTTTATTTTATTTTCTTAAATTCACTTTCATATAATTTTTACTAATGTTCGAAGAATTCGGTTTATATACATGAAGTAAATATTTTTTTGATTTTATTTTTCTGTTTTTTATGTCTCTTTGCTTATTTTTTATTTCTAGCTAGTTTTTTTCGTTTCTGTAAATTTTTTTATTAATGATATTTATTATGTCTGTAAATTTGATATTTATACTATTTTTTTATATTAGGTATTTTAAGTTCTTTTGTATGTTAGAAATAGAACAAAACTACTCTAGGAAAATATAGCGGGCACATAGGGGTTGGATTTTAAGCAAATTCAGTCGGTCAGATTATTTCAAAAAGAGAAAGTCTAAGTATGCAAAGTAAGTTTTGAATAAGTTAACGTTGAGCTGATTAGATTCTTTTACACCCAAAGTCATACTGTGGAGATCATACAACATATATATATATATATATATATATATATATATATATATATATATATATATATATATATATATATATATATATATATATATATATATATATATATATATATATATATATGTACAGGGGCGGATTTGACCATTTCGCCGCCCTAGGCCTCAGAAATATTTGCCGCCTTTTTCGTGAATTATATTAAATGTGAAAATGCGCGATTTTTGTTTGGATTCCCTATAATACTTCGCTGTTTTTCGTTGCGCCCGAGCTCATAAAATAGGAATATCAGAGCAAAGCCGGCACCGGTTCGTTCGTAAAAATTCCCTATTATTGCGCCCTTGCCACACAAATAAATATTAAAATAAAGAAGAATATAAAACCTAAAAGTACCTAAAAAAAAAGAATCCAAAAATACCAATTCTTAACAGTCCACAACCGTATACACCTTTACATCGCATATAATTCCAACGTCTTCGCTCATATTTTGATAAGTAAGTTTACTATTCCGTTCAAAGTTTCCTTGCGCACTTGACTGGAGATCAACTATGAACTCGACTACTGTAAATTAATGTCCGATATGTTGTTAATTAAGGATGAACCCGAGATATTTTGACCTATGATGTTCTAGATTTAATTTTTTTTTATAGAAATTAATTTCAGTAATGAAGTACAATTTGAAAAAAACACGTCAAAAATAAAGAGATTTGCATGTAGTTGATATAACCTGTAATATAATAATAAAAAAAATCTCTGAAAAATGAATGCTCGCAAATATTTACCTCTGATAAGCTTTTCCTAAATTGAAGAGGTATTATTTGGGTTCTTTTTAGGATCTTTTTAGGTCTTTTCAGGCTCTTTTTAGGTATTTTCAGATACTTTCTAGGCACTTTTTTAGGTATTTTTGAGTGTTTTTGGTCCTTTAACGTAATCGCATTTCGATATTTATTATAAGTCAAACTTTTTAATGTCCGAAAAAAAACATCAGAAGTGAATTTTTTCGTGCATTGATTTTTTAGAAAATTCGGTTGGCTTGAGGTGTTAGGCTCATTCAACTCAGATATATGTACATATACGACAGAAAAAAAACTGCCGGATAAACTAGGCCCGGTAGGCCCGGGCCTACCGGGCCTAGTGGTAAATCCGCCCCTGTATATATATATATATATATATATATGTATATATATATATATATACATATATATATATATATATATATATATATATATATATATATATATCCATATATATATATATATATATATATATATATATATATATATATATATATATATATATATATATATATATATATATATATATATATATATATATGTTTTATAATTAATAATATATATATATATAATATTATAATAACAAAACATATATAATATTATAATAAAGACTGGAAACCTCAATAAGCATTTTTTCTTATACACAAGTCATTCTGACTGGTTAGGGTAGAAATAGGTATATTTAAATAGCTGGTAAATCTATTGTTAAGTCCGAGTATTCCATAACACAGAAGCCAGTCAATTGCCTGAAAAATAGTCCCAATTTCCGCCTAAAAATAAAAAACTCAACACATTTTCTTTACCACCGTTTAAGCAATTATTTCGGAACCACATAGTTAAATTTCATTTTTTGAAACTATGGCAATCAAAACTCTTCTATATGGTTGTTTAACCCCGTTTGCATGAATCAAAATAAGTATAGAGTATAGTTAAATAAGTATAAAATAAGTATAGAGTATAGTTGATTGCGCACGAAATTCCTTACTTCTAGGATATTTTGAAAATACTGATCCAAGAACAATAATATGTTCAACTAACGATATACCCTGGGTTCTAAAAAAATGTCACAAGCATATCCTCAGCTGACAGTTTCGCTTTGGTTTTTGGCACACTCTCCGCTCCATTTCCTACTCGCCTGCTTTGACTCAGGAGTGGGGTGGTGCACTCTTGTCCGAAAAATTACTCTTTTTGCCTCAAATCGAACAAGTGGCGTTGCTATTTTTTTTTAAGTATTTACTGTTTAGAGTGAAAGAAGCTACAGTCTTCCACGGACCCTACTGCTACAAGAAGTTAAAAATCATGAATTTAAAAGTACCCATTCACCGAAAACAAGTAGGGGCAAATCATTTCTAAATACGAAAAGAAGAGGACCCAGTATAGAACCTTGGGCTTTTCCAATTTGGAATGTGAGGCTTAAGATTGCCCGTTATTAAAGAAAATTGTATCCATAATAAACTGGTATCTCGGCTCTGATGTCGATTAGGAGCGCTGTAGTGTGCCAACGTCGTCAATCATTCTGAATATGCTGAGTATTGATTACTGCTTTTCAAAAATATAATTTTAAAAAGATTAAATTATTGAATAATTGATTTTTATAATTCAATAAGAGTTTTGGGTAGTGATGGGCGATTGCGAGATGTTTTAACAACCGAGATAATCGCAATCGGTGCCACGAAACAATCGGGATAATCGCAATCGATGCCCCAAAACAATCGAGAGAACCATCGAGATAGTCGCAATCGAGAGAATCAAATAAACATCTTGCCATCGTAGAATCGAGATAATCGAATAAACATCTCGCCATCATAAACATCTCAGCAAAAATATTAAGTGCTATTATTTGATCAAACTGACATTTTTTGGGAAACATTGATGTATAAAAGGATAGGTTTATCTTAAGGCGACATAGCACCTTCAAATTGAAAAAAAAATGTTATTTTCAAAGGCTTGTTTTAATTGAATAAAAAGACATATCTTAATGAAACTTTTTACACATACCTTATATGTCTTAGACTACATAAACAAAATTGTTCAAAATGTTTTGTGGCCCCCTGTCGCCTGTTACAATTTTTTGGAAAATACACCAAAAAAACCTGGCGTGCATGATAACTGCCCTCAGGAGTCTGAAAAAAAAACAAAAACGGGGTTTTGACCAGCATCAAAGCGGCCTTGGAATGAACTAAAAAAAACAAATTTGGTTGAAAAATAACAAAATGGCGGCGTTTTTTTCGAAAATCGAGGTTTTTTTTCCCCAAAAATCGGCTATAACTAAAAAAATTTAATGCCGATTTTTTCATCCGTAGTTCATTCTGAGCATTAACATGTGCAGATTAACGTGTTAAAATTTCAAAACGATTGGATAATATTGTTTTTCTTAATCATGCACGCCAACTTGAAAAACGTTGTTTCGAGAAAATCGCGTTTCAAGTTAAAATTCAATACTTTTTGCAATAAATCTTATCGAAAATTAATCTGCGATGCTTGGACCATACAATACACCTTCTTCTTGCTCATACTCCTCCTCTTCTAAAGATTTTTGTTCCCTTCGAGCAGTTCTGGCCTCTTTAGATGCCTCAGTCGAGTGTTTTTCCGCCTGGTTAGTTCTTGCAGCATCTCTATGCTCTGCATGTTCCAGCGCACATTGGCCAATTGTAATTCCCATGACTTGCATTATTTTCAAGATAGCCATAAATCCTTCATTAAGTGTACATACAGAAATATTTGCAGCCATATTTAGTACGTTTTTCCCACAAAAAGTATGTTTGGGGGCCGAATTCCAAACACAAGAATGATAGCTTTCGTTATTATTCTGCGCAAAACTGCCCAAGCAACGCTTTAATAAATCTTATGATGATAAGTCATCATAAATAGGCTTTAAAATTTCTTGTACCTCATCATCTAAAGGTGGAGGATGCTTGAAATTGTATAATGCATTATCACCCGCTGCCTCCGCCTTGCGCCAGTTACACCAAGTCGTTTCTCCAAAAGGACAATAACAGTGTTGAGGGTTCTCATCAGTTGAAATTTTGTGGTAATATGCTGTCCAAATTTCCTTGCGCATATTTTCAACTGAATCAGGATTTCGTCGTATAGTTAGCCCATAATACGTGGCTAAATTTTTCATTAATTTTAGTGGCAGGTGAACTTTTTTCGGACCTTTTTTTGGAGATTCTACACTTTTTTTTAGAAACATCTTTTACGGCTATTTTTTTTTTTTTTTTTCCAAGGCTAGCTTATTTTTTGCTTCTTTTAAAGGAGATGACTCACTTATCTTTGTCTACACTTTGGCTTAAGTCGATGTAGCGATATAGCGAAGTCAACGAAAATAAAAAAAAAATGATCTTGGGGCGCTTCGCTATATATACTCATAAAATTTTTTTGTTTGAGAATTTCAATTTTATATTATTAAAATCATGTTTTAAAACCTTCATTCTAACATATTTAATCAAAAAACAAAAATCAATTTTTAAAAATTTTGAGGGGCGACGTTGCCTTAAGTTAAAATCAATATATTTTTAACTCTTTGGTGGCGGTGGGCATGTAGTGTATAAGCACACCAGTATACACAGTACGCTTGTAGAACCGCTTGTGAAGAATAGATTTGAATGGATTGGGTTTACTATTTAGTAGATTTTTTTAAGTGTGCATACATATAGAATATAATGATCAGATATGCATGGGAATTTGTATGGCTAGCATTTATCATGTATAAATGGCAGGTAATTTTGCTAAAATCATTAAGTCTGATCAAAGTGTATGATCAAATATTATATGCAGTTGAGTTTTATCATCTGCTTTTAGATAGTGCAGTTTGAAAGCATATCAAGTATCGAGTACTTTCGTACTTGCGTGTATTTTGTTCAAATATTCAAAAAGTTTTTAGGGCAAAAGTAGCTGAAATCGGCCAATTTTGGGTTAGAGTGTTTTCGAACATAACGGGTTTTTTTGGCCATAGTTTGGCAAAAACTGCCTTTTCAGTGCTTTCGATGATTTGGATGGAGTATATTAGTGATATGTTAAAAAAAAAAAAAATTTTGGATAGAGGAAATTGGTCCATATTTTAAAAAAAATTTTTTTTTGGTCTAGCATGAATTCGAGGACCTTTCTTAGTTGTTTCGTCCATACAAATCTGGGAAAGATTCTAAGATATGGCAAAATTAAATCCGCCGGAAAAACTGAAAGTAGCACTAAAACTGTTGAGATCCTATTTGGTTCGCCAGTTGGCTTCTACGGCTGTGCTGAAGCCCTCCTCGTAACTGCACTCCAATATCCTGCACTACCGGGGTTGTGTCTCATGTCCAGCCTTACCGAAGAGGTTGGCCCCTTAGTGGGTGCATGTTTAATAGACGTAACATTTTTTTTTATCATTTCTTAGTAAAATTTTCGACAAACTTCATGCTTCAGTGAGGTGAAGTGGAAAACCGACTGTTTTAGATTAGCCAGGAAAAGTTTGGTATGAGGGATCGATCGATGAAAAGTCAAATAGATGGTAGCAGGATTAGTTGGTCCTATCTTAGTAAATTTTTCGAAATTGGTAATTTGAACGGATACAGGAGGTGTTTTGTGCATATATTAAAATGAAAATCAAATTAAATTGATTGAATTTGTTTGTTTTCCCTTAGATAGCTTATAGATTCGAGAAAGACTTGCAAAATAAGTGACCGACCATTGGAAAGTTACGGACAAGCTGCACGGACTAATGGCATTCTAGCCTGGGAACTTTGTGTCTGGTGAGTGGGAGTTGAGGCCATATCATACCTTTTCATTATATCACTGCAAATCGCATGTACTTGTGTGTATGTATGTACATACTTCAAAAAATACTAGCTAGTATTTTTGGAACCGGTATTTTTTGTACTCGTACTAGGAATACCTAGTATGGGAAAACCCGAGTACGATCCAACTCTACTTGCTATTCTCCTCATCTAGCTTCATGTGACTTTTGGCTTTTCCACGGACTGGAGTTTTCTTTAAAAGCGGGAAAGGTAGAATATTGTAGATCAGCTGTGCGCCATACTAAAACAGGAGGAACCTTATAGAAAAGTGTGTTCAAATGGAGTACTCTGAAGGCGATTAGTGTTAGATAATTTTGTCTGAATATATATTGATACTAAGAAATAAAGTCGGGATCATTATGAAATTCCTTGTATATTACAAGTCGTTAACTAACTGGCAGAATTTTCCAATTAAAAAAAGTGGCAGCTGATCGGTTCCGACTCGGGAAAAATTTGACGGTGAAGTATGAAGATTTTAAAAATTTCAGATTAATTTTTACTCACATTGACCTGGACAAAAAATAATAGAAAGATAGCAAACAATAATTGAAAAAAGCTAACAGTAATTGAAAATTGATATATTGGATTATTTCTTATTATAAAATTATGGTATTTTCAGTAAGCTATTCTTATTCTAAGTCTGAAATTAAACAGCATTCATTTTTATATGCATAGATAAAACTTCTAATTTTTTCCCATTTGTCGTTTCAGGTGAGTAAATTGCTTTCAAACCATAACTTAATTTCAACAAAATGCTGTAAGTTTAATAGACTTAACCCAGATATTAAAAGAAAAGAACGAAATTCAAGTGATATTCAAATTTTTTGTAACTATTTTCATGCTATAACTTACTTTTCTCACCAATCGGTCGTCCGAAATTCGAAAAGGAATATACTTCTTAATATCTTCATCAATTTGCCTCATATACAACACTGTCCAATTCGTCATTAACAACAACATCAAAATCATGAAAATATCTGCGAAAACCATATAATATTTCTCGAACATAGAAACTTTATCGCCGTCTTCAATGAACTCCGGACTGACATACAAAAAGTACAAATAATACAAATCCACTATGATATTAAAATAATTGAAAAGCAGCAAAACAGTCGGCATAATTCTACGTACAGTTCCAAATCCGCACAAATCCCAAATATCCGTCTGATCCTGTCCGCATGGATGTCAAATCTATCATTCAAATCAGAACAGCGACTCATACTGATCGAGTTCGGACTTGGTCGCGATGAAAATTCAAAATTCCACAAATTTTGCTTGAGAAACAACTGGAAGCTGACACTTAATCTCGCGAAAATCTTCCGCTGAATGACCAGCAGAAAAAAGATCCAAGTCGACACAATTTGGAGTGTTGTGAATTCAACGACACTGATAACGATCAAAGATTTAACAAAGAGGTCCTCGTGGTTGTTTACTCCAATCGCAATATAGACAACGAATCGGGTCCAAAAAAATATCAATCTGTAGGCTAATGAAACTATTGTGCAAGTGCTGATTCGACTATCATCTGAGAAGACTCCGATGTCCTGCATAAGTGCTAGGCTAGCATTGTAGCATTTTAAAAACTTCTCAGCTCGCATCCATAGCAAACTTAGAGTTGTCAATAGACTCAAATAACCATTTACAAACGAGAAAGTACTGACTTCGGTGATTTTCAAAAGTGCAAAGAAATCACTATGACTGAATGAAACGTACGAGATTCGTATTAGAGTAGTTAAAACTATCACAGTAACGATCCCCTTCGCGATCCAAAGTCTACGGGAGAATACAGTTCGTATAAAGCGTTGGTTGAAAGTGAATGTTGCTAGACCGAAACAACATAAATGGACGTAAAAGATTGAGAAAATAGTTTTGATTTTCGCTAGGCTGCTAACTAGACATGGGTAACGCAGCAAATTTTGAAGCGCTGATACACTGATACCGGCGTCAGCAGTGGTATCAGCGCACTGCGCTGATACCATTGCGCTATGATACCATGATCTCATTCGCCTATGTGGCGCCACATACGGCGCTGGCAGCATTGCGCTGATACCATAACGCTATAATACCACGATCGCATCGCTTTTCATAATGCTTGCTTGAAGTACACATGCAGCCTGTAAAACACAATTGGCTTGAGTTGAACCGATCGGAAAAGAAAATATGAGCTGAAATGCTATTGATTTTCCGTTCGAGCAAAACTCTCATACAAAAATTAGAATGAATTTCAGTTTCACATTAGCTTTTTGAACGCAGTGTTAGCTTTTTGAAGGCAAATAAAATAATCCCGTGGAAACGTGCGTACGCGTAGGTATATTGCTTTGCATCAAACAGACTTGAGGTAAGAATACTCAACTCATATCTTTGCGCCGCGCCGTAGCATAGCGCCAAGCCAAATGGTGTTGGTATTGCAAAGCGGCGGCGCCAACACCATTGATACCGAAGTGCGTTGCTGCGCTACTGATACCGACAATTGGTATCAGCGCAGTGGTATCATGGCTAGTGCTTCAACGCAATTGCGCGGCGCAGCGCTGCGTTACCCATGTCTACTGCTAACTATTATTGCTAGACTCAGAAAAATTTCACCACTTAAAATTGAATAGAATCAAATTTAAATCAAAAGTTGAACCACTTTTAAATAGAAAACAAATCTTATTTGAATTATATAAGCCCCACATTCAATAAAAATGATTCCACTTTATTATAAAAATGTTATTTCCATATCATAATTTTCATCATTGAATGTAAAACGAAACATTTTGTGCTAAACAAGACACACTTTGATACAGCGTTATTGAAATGAAGTCAGACCATTTGAATTAAAAAGAAACGTATATGATGCTAAATCATATTTGAAAATATTTGATTCATATCAATTTTTTTATTTATACAACGATTTTTTTCTGAGTATACCATTCTAAAAGCGAGCTTGAACTTCATCATTACAAGAAAACTTACTTTCAAATTACTTCCGATCATTTTTTCCGCTAATATCCATCGGATGTTTCAGTGACGTTGATATTCATCTGCGTGATAAATTTTTCAATTTTAATTACGAAATGAAGCCTGTAAAACAATCGATGAAAGTCGCTGTGTTACGAATTAAACATGTTTAGAAAGTTATATCTTCAAGTTGACAGTAGTATGCGACCCGAAACTGGAATTGAAATTAAGTTAACTGAAGTCTTTTAGGTTATTTGTAAGAAATTTAGTTAAAGTATTTGCCATCAATATGCACTCCAATTACTATTATTTCTCTCTAAATGATTATACCTGCATAACGTACCATTGAGTAAATAAGCTAGAGCTATTTTTAATTTTACTTCTACGTCTCATCGTAATATTGTCGCAATCATTCGAGGGTATTCTTACGATGCGGTAGTGCGCTTAGCTGTTTTTAGTGCTAAGTCAACTGCCTACCGACATTTTAATTCACTCCTGCGGATAATTTACAGCGACAATTTCATAGCATGGAAAGCAGAACGTTGCAGGATAATAATGATAATAAAGGATGCTTACAAGTAACCTAAAATTTAGTTTAGATTGAATTTCAAACCTCTAGTAGATATCGAGACTAAAGAAGTTACATAAAATAAAGCAAATCCTAGTTACAAAGTGCTGAATGTAATGCCGTATCGATGAATCTTTCGGCTCAAATCTGATATAATTTACAACAAAAGGTTTGTATGTGTGGATTGGAGGCACCTCTAAGCACTCAGGCCAGGAAGATTCTATTCTGTGCATACGCGCCACATCTTAGCCAAAACATTAATATCTGAGCATTGATATCAAACACTAAAAATTCACAGAAAAAACACTCCGCTGAGTCAACCTCTTCTAGGTAGGATCGACAAAGGTAATCCTGTGTAGGTAGCTGTGTGCAGTCAGAATGCCTGTCATGGGTCTACAAACTTTCCTTCTATTGGTGAGGAGGAATGGTGTAACCCCATAGTTCGGTTCTTAAAGGACGATCTGTTTGCCTGGCCACATCGGGAGACATCTGTCACTCTTTGTGGGCATCGAGTACGTCGTATGGCCATGATTTGCAGCAGGTTGTTCCGACTCCCAATCAAAATGGTAATTGGTGGAACTTAATTTTTACAAATGTTTGTGACGATGTAGTGGTAAGCCCAACTAATGACACAGAGAATCTCTTTTCTAATAGTCTTCCCCATTCCGCTCTTACAATTGAACTTTCCACTACAGATTGGAACATGCTAAGTACTTACGCTGGAGTTACAGTCAATGCAACACGACATTTGTGGCCATGCTATGTCGGTGGAACGAATTACAATCAATGCAACACAACATTTACTGTCATCTGTCACTGGCTATATTAACGAAATTGTTGTTTGATAATATGGATCCTTTAAAGTCTTGGAAAGTGGAATCAGTGAGTATTTTATCCTTTAAAAGCTGCAGAGTATCTTGCAAAGCAAAAATGAGACAAAAAAACAAATTCTGATTTGCATTTGCTTATGATATTTGCCATTTCCCGGACTTTCATAGGAACTGGTGGAATTGAATATTTTCAAAAATTTTGTTGCCATGCCAAGTTTAAGGTATGAGCAAACTTTGCTGCGCAACAAAGTTGTGTTGCATCTTTGTAACTGCTCTCATACAGGGTGTTATAAATTTGACAGTTTCGTAAGGAAAAAGAAAATCTTCTTTGTATTTATTAAATTTATTGAATTGACAAAGAAAATTACAGGCAGAGTAAATTACAATACTATCAACAGGATTCACTCAAAATAACCACCATTAGCATCGATCACAGCTTCAATCCTGCTTCGGAACCTCGAACAAGCTGATGCTACAGTCTCCCTGGGAAGGGCCTAAAAAATTGTTTTAATTTTATCCATTAACTGGCCTTTTGTATTACTGGAAGTGCGATTGGTGTATTTTTCAACGCGCCCCATACATAATAATCCATGGGGTTAAGGTCTGGGGAGTTTAGAGACCAAACATTTGGACTGATGAAGTCGTAGAAATTTTCAGATAACCATTTTTGACTATTCCTAGAATTGGCAAGAGGCCGAATCCTGGTGCCATACATACGACCTACCATGGGCTACCCTTGTTATCCAGGGCTTGACTACAGTGTTTAACAACTCCACGTAGCCATCTGAAGTCAACCTGAGGCCCTCTTGGAAAAAATGCGGAGGCATCACATAGCTTTCAGAGGATACACATCCGAAAACCATCACAGTTAGGGGAAATTTAGTCTGCATTACACGAGGAATGTCCTTTGTACTGTATGCAAGCCATTTGTTATTCTGCGTGTTGTGTTTTTGATCCTGGCAAAAGTTTTTCTCATCGGAAAAGAACCAGATTGTTTGTGGTTCCGCAGGATGTTTCACTTTGCGTAGAAGTTTCATCGCGTTTATCAAACGTTTTTCACGGGCCTTTTCTGTGAGCAGCTGATGTTTGCGGCGCTTGTATGAGTAGTAGCGAAGGTCTTCATTGAGTGCAAGCTTCATAGTAGAGACTGCAACATTCATTTCACGTGACAAAGCCCGAATTCCACTACCAGGGCTCTTCATCACCATCACGTCTGCTAGGGATCTTTCTTCTTGCTACATCCTCATAATCACCATTGCAAGCCTCTAGTTCATGCCTGATTGTTTTTACTGTGTTCAGGGAGCATTGGGCAGCAGTCATAATATCCTTATTTTGATGGCCGGCACGAATCATCGTGATGCAAGTTATTCTCTTCCATGATTCAGGTGGGTTCCAGTCATCTATCTTTTCTGACATCTTGTATATGAATGAAGAAGGGTTCAAACTTTTAAATGAATAGTAGTGTGTGTTAATACCTCCAACCTACGGAAAATAAAATCAATTATAAATATGTCAACTTTATCCCGAACACCCTGTACATTCTCATGTGTTCATGTGCAACAATGTTGTGTTGCATTGATTGTAACTCCAGCTTTACAATAATCCGATTGTAATATAAGGAAAAACGATAAACTCTCTGAACCTTGGCCTGACAAGACTGTTAGACGTCTTAGAACTCACAAAAACAAACTTTACAAATTAATGAAGAATCAAGTTGACGTTGGCCATCATACTAAAGAAGATTTAATTGCTCATGAATGTTATACGCAGTCTCTTAAAGCGTATGCCGATGAATTAAAACTGCAGGTGCGAAAATAATCTGCGACCCCTAAAAATTTTGCTATATTGTTAATATGAAGCGGAAAACAACCGAATAATCTCGCTTCTCTCTCCCTCTACTCTCTCTTTCTCTTTCTTCTCATCTCTCTTTTTCCCTCTCTCCCTTTCTCTCTATCCCCCTTTCTATCTCTTTCTCTCTCTCCCCCTTTCTCTCTCTTTCTCTCTCTCCCCCTTTCTCTCTCTCCCCCTTTCTCTCTCTTTCTCTCTCTCCCCCTTTCTCTCTCTTTCTCTCTCTCCCCCTTTCTCTCTCTTTCTCTCTCTCCCCCTTTCTCTCTCTTTCTCTCTCCCCCTCTCTCCCTCTCCCCCTCTCTCTCTCCCCCCTCTCTCTCTCCCCCCTCTCTCTCTCCCCCCTCTCTCTCTCCCCCCTCTCTCTCTCCCCCCTCTCTCTCTCCCCCCTCTCTCTCTCCCCCCTCTCTCTCTCCCCCCTCTCTCTCTCTCCCCCCTCTCTCTCTCCCCCCTCTCTCTCTCCCCCCTCGCTCTCTCGCCCTCTTTCTCTCTTTCTTTCTCTCTCTCTCCCCCTCTCTCTCCCTCTACTCTCTATCTCTCCCTCTACTATCTCTCTCTGCTACCATATTGGCCCATAAGATGATGCCTCCATAATAGATTTATCCTGCTTGGGCAGGAGCACCAGTATCTGTTGCTTCCATTGCTTGCGGAAAACGCTTTCCCGTAGGCATGTTGTGAAAGTATCAGCGAGGACTTTTAGTATCCCCTTTACCGCCACTTTAAGTGATTTGTTCGGTATCGGATCCAATCCGGGCGCTTTTTCGTCACCGATTTTACGTATCGCTGCCAATACTTCTTCTCTGCTTAGGGTCTGCCTGTATTACCGGTAGGCTATTTTCTCGAGCATCTTCGAACACTTTATTTATTTATTTATTTACTTACCAAACAAGGTATAATAATAATACATATAAATGAAATAAATATAAAACATAAAAAAACTAGACAGATTTAAAAAAAAAACAGGTTCAAAATAGGTATAAAATACAAACAAATATAAATAAATAAACATTCGATAAATAAATACATAAAGCTAATTTACATGTAGGTCACAATATTAAATACGCAAAACGCAAAACGAAATTGATTAATTATCTAATTAAACAATTATAAAAATAGTCCTAAGTCAAAGAAGATACTAGGCCGGTAGACTAGGGAGGGTAGGATAAGAGAGCCTTGGTAACTCTATTTTTAAAGGCCACTTTGGATATCGTGGGGGAAAAGTGTTGGCTCATACTGTTGAATATTTTGCAGCATCTGTTAATTGGCTCATTATCAGCATATGCGGTGCTATGCTTATATTCAACTAGCATTCGTCGGGATCTAGTGACTCTCAAGGGCTGATTAAGCACAAATCTTTTCTGTATATAGTCGACATTAACAGCGTCTCTAATGACATCGAAACTGAAGTAGGCAGATAACATTAATCTTCTGGATGCAAGAGGTAATAAGTTTAGAAGTCTAAGGCGAAATTGATACCACGGTAAATTGCTAAAATCACTTGGATAGTAAAGACCTCTAAGAGCGAATAGCAAGAATTGCTTCTGAATAGATTCAAATCTCTGGCTGTGAATTTCGAAAACTGGGTTCCAGATAATGCAAGCATACTCAAGAAGAGGGCGAACGAGCGCGGTGTAAAGTGATTTTGTAACCCAAAGGTTCTGAAACTCCCTGGCGCGTCGCTTAATGAAGCCAAGTCGTTTACTTGCTTGAGAAATCATTTTGTCGTAATGAAAATTAAAGCGGAGCTTTTCATCCAGCACCACACCGAGGTCTAAAATATTGTCCACTCTACTAAGTGCCGTATTGCTTAAAAGGTACGTATAATGTACGCGCGCACTTTTTCTAGAAAAGCTAATCACATGACATTTTGCGATGTTGAGAGGTAGGGTATTCACGCTGCACCAATATTCGAGGGAATTTAGTTTTAATTGAAAAAAGCTGGCATCTGAAGATGACTTTATAGTATAATAAATTTTCAGGTCGTCCGCATAGAGTAGATGAGGCACATCAGATAAAACTTCTGACAAGTCTGATATAAAAATATTAAAAAGTAAAGGGCCAAGATGGCTACCTTGAGGTACACCTGAATTGACATTAATTTTTTTTAAAAATAAGCCTTTGGAATTTCACATGTTGTGAGCGGTTGTGGAGGTAAGAGCTAAGCCATTTTAGTAGAAATCCGGCAATTCCGAATTGCTGTAGCTTGGAAATCAAAATGCAGTGGTCAACACGGTCAAATGCTTTGCTAAAGTCAGTGTAGACTGCGTCAATTTGATCACCTTTCTCCATTTTACAAAGAACATGGGAAACCAGCACCATTAGGTTGATAGTGGTAGAACGTCCTTTCCTAAAACCATGCTGCTGTTCGTTAAGTCGAGACTCGACCAGAGGGTATAGTTTAGCACGTATGATTTTTTCGAAGAGTTTAGGAATAGTTGATAAAATGGCAATACCTCTATAATTTTGAATTGATCTTCTATCGCCATTTTTGAATATTGGTGTCACGTAGGAGGATTTCCAATACGACGGAAAGTACCCAGAAGAAAGAGATGTATTAAATATAATTTGAAGAGGAGTGATTAACTGTGCGGCACATTTAATAAGAAACGTTGGAGGAAGAATATCAGGTCCAGGGCCTTTTTTACTATCAAGCTCCAAGATAGCTTTAGAAATATCGTCTCTGAAAATGGTTATAGCCTCAGCGAAAATTGGTCTAGTTACTCTTGGGGAATGACAGGATGATGAAGTACTTGCTGGATTAAAAACTTTTTGGAAGTTATCTGCGAAAAAGTTGTAAACTTCTTGAGGAGAAGAAGACATTGAGGTGTTATAACACATAGAAGAGGGATAGCCAGTTGTTTTTCGCTTCTTATTCACGAAGTCAAAAAACTTTTTGGGGCTGTGGATTATATTCTCGCCGGTAATTTTAATGAATCTGTCATATGCTTCATGAGACTTGTTATGGAATCCTTTGGCCACTGCATTGTATTCTTCTTTAATACGATGGCTAGAGTCGACATTATTTTTTATTGATTTGTAAAGCTTATTTCTATGATTTCTCATACACCTAAGAGTCTTATTGAGTCAAGGCTCAGAAAGTTTTTCCTTTCTCCTAAGTTTAGGGACATATCTTTCGACCGCGTCAAACAGTATATTGTAGAATGAATTTACATTGTCGTCAATAGATTGGAATGCAAGCGTATCTGTCCAATCGACATTGTCAAGAGAATGGTGAATGCTATAATAATCAGCATTACGGAAATCGTATACAATAGTATTATTGTACGTTTGAAAGATATTAGAATCAGTAGTGGATAATTCAATAGTAAGAGCAGAATGGTGAAGGCTATTAGAGAAAAGATTCTCCTAGTCGATAGTAGGGCTAACCACTACTTTGTCATAAGCGTTTGTAAATATAAGCTCTAACCAATTACCATAACGATTGGGACCATACAAAGTACTCACAAGGTTATAATCAATTTTAATGATGGTTAATAGGAATTAGGTAATTATCAGTTTCATCAAGAACGAAACGTAAATTAGGGCGATTAAAATCTCCTAGTAGAATAATTTGATCCTCAGCGCTACGAGTTGCCATGAAAGTAGATATAAATTCGCATATATAATCGTAAACAGAGTCATCAGATCTAGGCGGGACATAAAATAAACCGATATATACCGATGTCCTGTCGAATGATATTCGAATAATTTTGTGCTGAAACAATTTATGAGCGGTTATGTTGACAATTTCGCATGAGAAAGTGTTAAAGTGTTAAGTGTTAAGTGTTAAGTTGTCTTAATAGCAAGTAAAACACTACCTCCTCTTGTCTGGCCAGTGGCGACACAGTCACGGTCATTTCTGAATATTGTCCGGCTACTATCGAGGATCTCTTCATTAATATGGGAGTCATTTAACCAGGTTTCAGTAAAGGCAAGTACGTTGAAATAGCATGATTTGGCGTCAGTGGCATGATTTGGCGTCAAAGCAGGAGAATTCTTTCGCTTTATTGTTGTCATGACGGCTTTGTACGCTCCACCCCATAGATCGGAATCGGCCTCGTTACACAATTTTCTAAAGTGCTCCCTCTTGCTCTTAGCGGTCGCAAGCTGTAGGTTCTTCCGTGCGTATTTGTACTGGTTCTGCAAGTCCTCGTAATCTGGAGTATTCCTGCGGCGCTGGCTACATTGTCTAGCTTTAAGATACTTTTTCCGGAGCTCCTGAATCTCTGCATTCCACCAATAATTTTCCTTCCTGGTCCTGTGGTCCGCCGTATCTCGCTGATGATTCGCGCGGCCTTTGTCGACGCCGTTCCGTCCATTTCCATATCAGGAGGTTGCATTTTCCGGAACATTTTTTCGTCTAGCTTTTTTGGTGACCAGCCAAAAATGTTTTTTTTTTTGGTAACTAACACATGTATTTTTGCTACGTACGCAGCTCACCGTAGCTATTATGGCCTGATGGGCACTGTGCGTGTAGTGCTTGCTGACTAACCACTGCAAGTCCTTGACTAGAGCGTCGCTCACAAAAGTGAGGTCTACGATGGATCCTAGCTCTCGCCTACTTAAGGTGTTGCATTCCCATAGTTTGCGAGGACGATATCTAACTGCGAAAAAGTTTCCAATAAAACTCGTCCCTTAGCGTTGGTTTTTTTGCTTCCCCACTCCTCAGACCAGACGTTGAAATCGCCGGCTATGAGCTTCGGATTGTGCCATTTTGCTTCCGTTGCTATGCTGTCCAACATCCGTTCATATTCTGCCTATGTAACAGCTATACACATAGATGCCATCAATTTTAGCCCATACGTATCCATTCCCCGGTTGTTGCATTACATCCTGGAACACCCGATTCCCGCACGCCCATACTGCTGCTTTACCAATTGCATCCATCGTCGAGACGCCACTATGAAGATTTCGATGGTACTCGCAAATTATTGCGACGTTGGCTTTGAGCTCGTAAACCGACTGTGAAAGCAGATCATGCGCTGCTCAACAATGATTGAGATGATCTTCAATTTCGTCTAGAGTTTCGTCCTTCTTGAAAACTGGACATTTGCTGCTACCCGCTACGAGCTTGTTATTGCAACCTTCGCTCCCCTGCAGAAGCGACAATTCGGATCCTTGTTGCAATTTTTGGCAACTTGACCTTCTCCAGATCTTCGACACAGCTTTGATCGATCCTGCGGGTTTCTGCAGTTGTTCGCTATGTGTCCGAATTCGAGTCATTTAAAACACCTTTTCGTTGAAATCTGCTCCCGTAATCGACAAATTATCCACCCGATTCAGACTTTGCCTGCTGCTAAGGCCGTACGTGCTTGGTCAACAGCAAGATGTATAGTGGCTGTTTGAGTGCCCTTGAAAGATCTTCGAAGACCCGCTGTTTGGTAGTAAGCTGAAAATATAAACCAACTTGTTAAATGGACAGTGTGTGCACACCAAACCTTACTTGGGTCTTGTCTCAACTTAAACTTGACGAACCATGTAGTCAGCTGAGATGTAGTGTATTAAGATAATTAAGAATGTATTCCAATAGAAATTTATGAAATTTGGACAAGTTCATAGTAGTCTGAAAGTATTGTTAATGTAAAAGTAGAATTAACCGCAATTTTCACTAAAAACTCAAAAACGTGGAACATTTGCTCAAGTATTCAGTCTTGTTGTGTAACTCGCCTCGAAAGCATGTAAAGTGTAAGTTCGGTCTCGTGCGTTACATATCTTAATTGAAATTTAAACGGTGTAGTATAATATTTTACAGTAATAAAGATAAATGTAAAATCGACAAAGTGTCTTTCAATTAAAAGTTCGAAAAGAGTTTATTTGCAAAATATTTTCTGATCCTTCGAACCGGATAGTAGTTTTCGGTGTTCGGTAGTTGCGGTGAAAATTATAGTGGACATTGCGGTTTTTTAAATGTGGAAATGTTCTAGACTTTCGAGAAGAATAGAAAGTCCGTTTTTTGGGTGAGTCCTTATTGAGTCTTTATGCACGCATACTTCTCTACTAAAATTGCCAGTTTTAAACTGAAGAAGCAATTCAAACTCGCAAATTAGTTGTTGATTAATTAGTACATGAAAATTATGCAAATCAAATAACATTCAAATTTTCATAAACACATGCATACACATCATACAAACTACATAACAGAAATTTTCATAAAACACATACATACACATCACACAAACTACATAACATAAATTTTCATATAATTTACATAACATAAAGTTTCATAAAAACACGTGCATACACCTCATGTAAATTACATAACATATAAATTTTCATGAAACACATGCATACACCTCATACAATTACATTACATATAAATTTTTCATGAACCACATGCATACACCACATATAAATCATATAATTTGTTCATGAAACACGCATCTACAACGTGCAAGTGCAGTGAAAATACATATATTGCGCGAGTGCCAAAAAAAGGGATGAAATACGAGAACGGATTTGGAAATTGTCAATCCCAAGCGCTGCTGTTAGTGGCTTCATTAACCGATATTCCAAAAGCGAGGCATAGCGGTATTTTATCATATTATGTCAAATGTATAGCGGTATTTTATTACATTATGCCAAATGTATAATTTCCAAATAGTGAAAAGTTAGAAAATGTGCGAGGCAAAGCAGTACAGTGAACGGTATATAGTCAAACAGCATATCAGTTCCAAATTGTGAAATGGTAATAGGAAATTTGATTGAAGGAGATTTTGATTGAAGTAGAAGAAGGGTAGAAAATGGCTGACGCTCGTACTTTAATTTTGCAACAGCAAACAGCATTTGATCAGTTGAGTAAATGGCTGGTTAATTTTCGTAAAGATTCGAAGGCTCGATAAACCGTCATTGACCATGAAAATTTGGTGGAAAGGGTTCGCTCACTTCGTGAACATTTTAACGAAGTCCATGAACGGATTCTTGATCAAGTGGATGAAAAACTAATTGAGTTAGCACATTTTGCTGAAGATTACGACAAATTCCAAACTCTTCACTAGAATTTTCAATCAAAATTAGAAGATTCTTTGAGAGGGGCACAAATGGTCGAGGACAAAACATCGGCTAAGAAGCAAGCTGAAACCAGGTCAGACGAGCTGGAATTAAGGCTCCCACGTATCAATTTACCTTTAGAGATTTCTTTAGAGATTTGTTTCGATCGCTTATACATGATCGGACCAATATATCGAGAGTCGAAAAGTTACACTATCTGAGATGTAGCTTAGGAGGTAAAGCTGAAAACCTACTTCGACATCTTTCAGTCACAGACGCAAATTACGACATAGCATGGAACCTATTGAACGAGCGGTACGACAATCAACGATTGCTATTAAGTTCTCAATTTAAAAAATTGTTTAGCATTAACAATGCATCTGAATCATCTTCTGCACTGAAGATATTATTAAATAGGACAGTTGAATGCGTCCAATCCGTTGAAAATTTTAATGTGGGTGCTTTGTGGCAATCAGTTGTTATCTATATGACAACGCAACGACTTCCGCAAGAGACTAGGCAGCTTTGGTAACAAATTAAGACTTCGAACAACGAACTACCATCTTTTGAGCAACTTCGAAATTTTATTCATCAAGGCTTTCGTGCTCAAACTCATAACATCCATTCAGACACAACCTTCAGCATCTTGTGTTCATTGTAAAGGTCACCATCGGCTCATATATTGTGCTCAATTCAAACAATTGTCCCACGCTGGTAAATTCGACATTGTCAAACAAAGTAAATTATGTTTAAACTGTTTAGAGAAGGGCCACCTAGTAGGTAACTGCCCAAGCACTTTTACACTCAGAAAAATATGTTTCCGAAAATCAAAGAAAATATTTACTTGTTTACGAGATCTGAGATCTTCCACAAATCAAATAAACTTTTATTTGATATCAGTAATTTGTATACATATCATGTAAACATTTCTTACATTCAGCGGAACACAATTTTTGCTTTACCTTATTTCAAGTAAGTAATTTTCCTCAAATCTTGTAAATTATGTCTATGAATTTAGTAAATTATATCTACAACGCAAACATTTTTTTCTGTTTCAACAACAACCACGCTTCAATATTCAACGAAAAAATTGATAGGTTTTCTGACTTCTATCAACTTTTCCTCTACACAAATAAAGGGTCGATAGCTTAGCTCGCTAACGTGTCAGTTCAAAGCAGCGATCTACCGCTGGTGGGTTCAAATTCCGACGGGTTAATGGTTGACTTTGTTTGTCTTCAGTTGTCCGAACTTCATTGATTAAGTGTCACATTATAGCTTAAAGTGGCGACTAGGCATCAATAATACTAGCGCTTCAGAAAATAAGAAAAAAAAATGTGGCACTTAAAAAAAGGAAAAATGGAAAAAAGGATAATTACTATTTTTTCTACTTATTTTTAATTTTTTCACTCCCTTGTAAGTAAGCCACTCTTATGATATGAAGGGAGGGAGAGTTTTGGCGTGCCAACATCATGCGATGCTTTCAAAGCGGTCCCCCATCTAAGTAGTACCGCGCCCAGACAGCTTAACTTCGGTGATCGTACGTGAACCGATTTATGCCAGATGTTCTTGAAACTTTATCAAATTTCACTCAGGGCAAATGCAATATCAGTGCTTTGAAATGAATAAATTCCTTTCTTTCGATTGAGTAAATATTTTTTTAAAAATACAATATCAGTTATTTGAAATGAAGAAATTTCTTTCTTTGGGTTGAGTAAATATTTCTTTGGCGCAGAATCATTACCAATTTTCTTTGATAATGTGTTCATTTTTCTTCAAAAAATAGAAGTATTTTTTGAGTGTAGGTGTTTGAAATGCAAAAACTCCCATCATACACTTCTGCATCGAGATACTTTGCAAAGCAACAACGTATCCATTCCCCTAGCATCAACACCAGTGAGAGAAGATGTTAATGTAAGTGCTGTTAATTTGACATCTAAGCGGGAGGTTCTTTTGGCAACGCCTTTGGTTAACATGAAAGCATCGACTGGTCCCATTACACGACGAGCCCTATTGGACCAAAGGTCACAAACGTCATTGATAACAGAAGCAGCCACACAACAGCTCAGGCTTAGAAGAAAAGCTACAAACATTAATGTGTCTGGAATCGGGAATTCTCGCATCACAAATGTAAAATGGGCTATAATACATACGATGCGAACAAGAGATCGGACCACTTTAGATTTTGAGGATCTTATTTTGGATCGCCTAACAAATGAAATACCAGCTCGAACAATAATTACTTCGGGTTGGGATCAGCTCAAGAATCTACAGTTAACAGATCCGTTTTTTGATCGTCCTGGTCATATCGATCTTCTTCTGGGTGCAGACGTAATAGGGTAATTCCATTGAAAATCGACCAATTTTCAGATAATTTTTGTACTCACCTCCTTGGAATTTGAAAATATTTTGGTATCCAGAAGGTCTGGTGAGCTTATTATCGAAAATCAAATATTTTTGGAAAATATGGTCTATTTGCGGAAATATAGCCACTTGAAGTTTTTGAAAAACATCGGTTCGTGTTGCATTCGAAAAATTGTATCAAATTTTCTACTTTACGTAGAGCCTTCAAATATAGTTTGTTGGAAAGCAGAAGGTGTAGATATTCTAGAAAAAATAATGCGAGAAACATCCTGGCCAAAAAGGATAACAAGGATCATTACAGTGTCCTTTATCCTTGAATATTTCAAAATGCGCACCTTCGATTTTCTTCATTTTTTTATATATTGTAAACAATTATATAAACTACAAATGTGCGAAATTTCAAAGTGGAGCTCGTAAGAGTACAGCCGTAAAAATTTTTAAAGGTGTGGAATACTGTAACCACTGAAGAAAATTTATAGAAAATGAAACCAAAACAAGGTAAAACTTACAAAATATCGTCGTCGTAGCACTACAGCCCCTCTCGGGCCTTGGCTTCTCGTAGGTGACGCCTCCAGTTGTCTCGGTCCAATGACCGCGTCCTCCAATTCCGAAATCCGAGCAGCTTTGCGCAGTCTTCGTCGACAGAGTCAGACCAGCGTTTTCTGAATTTTCCCACTGGTCTTCGACCCTCGACCCTTCCGTCGAATACCTTCTTAGGTACTCGATGCTCGTCCATTCGTTGCACGTGACCAGCCCATTGCAGCTTCCGCAGTTTCACGATTGTAGCAACCTCCGGCTCATCAAAAACCTCGTACAACTCGTGGTTGTATCTTATCCGCCATTGGCCGCACTCTTGTTTAGCTCCAATTATACGCCTGAGGACCCGTCTTTCGAAGGCGTTCAACATATTTGCGGATGCTTGGGTAAGGGTCCATGTTTCACATCCGTAGCACAACACAGGTGTGATGATTGATTTGTAGACTTGGAGCTTCGTCTTCCTGTGTATGCAGCTGGTCTTCAGTAGGGCCAGAACGGAGTAGAGAGCTTACAAAATATGGTACAAAACAATTTTATGTTTTCAAAATAGATTTAAAAACTGTTTTGCAACGTTGTTTTAAGCCCGCAGAAGATTCTAATCCAGTTTCTAACGTAGAACGATCTGTATAATTCCATTGCTTATAACTAATACCACTCACGCAATTTTCATCAAATTTTTTTCACATGTACTTAGAACAACGGCTGATTCAATGCTGATCTAGCAGCTACCAAAATACCAATCTGTTTGTGGAGGAGAGCATATCATCAGAGATAAAAAGTTCTTACAATAAGCCAAGCTTATATCGGAACCCTTTGTTAGAAAATTTATTTTTGATCCTTTAATCCTTAATTTAACGTTTTGATGTATAACACATACACAGACAGAATGTGTTCCCGATGCTTCCGCTAAATTGAAGTATTTAGGCAGTCTGCTGTTTGCATTGCTGCAGTAGAATGATTTTACGAGACCAGGGATTTTCGGAGAAGTGTAACCTCGTCTAATTTTTTTTAATCATATATGAGGTTGCGTCAGGAAATGCGGGCACTACTTTGGCACGTAACGAATTCGTCAGCAAAATTGATTCCTTTTCTGTAGCTTTTGAATATTGTTCTTTGATATTATTTACTATAGATAATTCATTATTTGTTTGTTGTTTGTTCTGTAGGTAGTTCTTGCTTTATTTTAAGCACATTTTTGTACAGTACGCTAGAAAAGTTTTTTTAACTTTCTTCTTAGAATGTCCATTTTACCAAATTTTTTGTCTATATGAGCTCACGACTTTCTTTAACTTCAAGTACCTCTGATCTATACCCTGAAAGCATCTTCTTGGAATCAAAGTAAACTACAGACATTGCATTTAACCCTAATTTTAAATTGTAAAAATATACAACATCGACAAAAAAAGGAAGTAATTAAAAATATATGTACAGTATAATGTGTGGAAGAAACCCAAAATAATCCTAATTGTTCATGCCGCTAGTAAATGAAAAGGAATCTTCTTTCTTTATTTTTGTTTTATGATTGCTAACAAATGAATGTTCTCAATTATTGTAAACAATTTATATTCTAGTGCTAAAAACAAATCGAAGTACTATTCCTTTTAAATAAGAAAATCATAAACAATAATTACCCATAACTGAAGAATCTAAGACCTTGATTTTGCAACAAAAAAAAACATAGAGCCATCATCAAGTTATTTCATACATATACATATTGTAAGTTTCACCTTGTGTCGGTAGCATTTTCTTTGGCGGTTATAGTATTTTGTTCTTTTAAAAATTTCTTACAAATGTTGCTCCACTTTGAAATTTAGCACATTTGTAGCTTACATAACTGTTAACAATATATAAATTAGTGATTAAAGGATCAAAAATAAATTTTCTAACAAAGGGTTCCGATATAAGCTTGGCTTATTGTAAGAACTTTTTATCTCTGATGATATGCTCTCCTCCACAAACAGATTGGTATTTTGGTAGCTGCTAGATCAGCATTGAATCAGCCGTTGTTCTAAGTACATGTGAAAAAAATTTGATGAAAATTGCGTGAGTGGTATTAGTTATAAGCAATGGAATTATACAGATCGTTCTACGTTAGAAACTGGATTAGAATCTTCTGCGGGCTTAAAACAACGTTGCAAAACAGTTTTTAAATCTATTTTGAAAACATAAAATTGTTTTGTACCATATTTTGTAAGTTTTACCTTGTTTCGGTATCATTTTCTATAAATTTTCTTCAGTGGGTACAGTATTCCATAGCTTTAAAAATTTTTCACGGCTGTACTCTTACGAGCTCCACTTTGAAATTTCGCACATTTGTAGTTTATATAATTGTTTACAATATATAAAAAAATGAAGAAAATCGAAGGTGCGCATTTGGAAATATTCAAGGATAAAGGACACTGTAATGATCCTTGTTATCCTTTTTGGCCAGGATGTTTCTCACACTATTTTTTCTAGAATATCTACACATTCTGCTTTCCAACAAGTTATATTTGAAGGCTCTACGTAAAGCAGAAGATTTTATATAATTTTTTGAATGCAATACGAACCGACGTTTCTCAAAATCTACAAGAGGCCATATATCCGCAAATATACCATATTTTCCAAAAAAATTTTATTGGTGCACATAACTCAACTACTTATATTCACAGTGAAAATTTCATTGAAATCTGACGATAGCGATAAAAGACCGTTGGTCGATTTTCCGTGGAATTACCCAATAGGGAAACTCATCGAAGGAGTAATACGGCATTTGGCAGCTGGTCCAATAGCCCAATGCACAAAATTGGGCTGGGTCATTTCGAGTCAAGTCAATAGTCAAGCAGCTGACAACGATCGAAATTTTAAAATCGAAACCATCGCAGATTCAGAGCTAAACTCGGAATTTAGAAAATTATGGGAATTTGAAGAAATTCAACCAGATCAAACACAATCACCTAAGGCAGAATTCTGTGAATCTTACTTTGTAGAGACTGCAACTCGAGACACCACGGGCAGATTTACTGTTAGATTGTCATTCAAGGGTCAAGAACATAGAAATTCATTGGGATGTTCGAGAATGACCGCACTCTATCGCCCGTCGACCGTATTGCCAAAAAAAAACACTTGTTTCGCGATTGACAATTTTATTGAAGCTTGTATACGTACAACTTTGAATTTGTTTTACATCAACCGTAAGCACCCCCAATGCAGCCTCACACTGGGTTACAGGTAGCGAATCCAATCCCGGGATCCCGGCTAATTTCTGGTCCCGAAAATCCCGGGATTGATGAGTTCTAATCCCGGGATTTTCGGGATCAGAAATTGGCCTGGATTCCGGGGCCTGGAGTCAACCATAATCGGCAATCAAATTACGGCAAGATTCGAAAAGAGCAAATAGAATCCATATTTATGAGAAAGCAATTAGCATGCAGGTTCAGATCAAAATGCGGAAAGAATAGAGCAAAACAAACCGATGTAACAGTTAACAAGAGAATACAAAGGGGTTTGTAAATAAATAAGTATGGAGTGTTTCGCATTTAGTGCATTCGTTACTTTGAATGATTTGAGGAAATTAATACTAGCGAATGCATACACAGATTTACCAAAATCCTCAACAACAATCAAAAAAAGGCTATAGGCTATGCAAGCAGGATAAAAAAAAAAATAATAAAAAAATGAGATAAGACAGGCTAGTATCTCAGGTGAACGGTTCAGTTTGACGTTTGATGAGTGGTCCTCGACTGCAAATAGGCGCTACATAAATATTAACATCTACTTAGTAAATTCTTACTGAAACTTGGTGTGAGTAAGGATATCAATGACAGTTGCAAACTACCTAGATATATTAAAAGAGCGTTTTGCTGAGTTTGATATTTCTCTAGGAAAATACATTGTTACCATCATAACTGATGGGTCAAATGAAAAGCGAAAAGTAAGCAGACTAGTTAATACAGAGCAACATATTTGTTTGGTGCATAGCATCCTTTTGGCAGTTTGCGATGTTCTCTGGAATAGGAGATCCATTCCAGATTATAGAGTTGATGTTGCGTCCTCCTATGCATAGCACGAAGATTTGGACGCTCCTGAATCAGCTTACTACGTTGAACCCGGTCGCCTTTAAGACACGCTAGATCTGACGAAGGACATCAGCGCATGCATAAAGAAAGTTCGTAAGGTAGTTTTATATTTTAAAAAAGCTCCAATGAAAAATAATAACGATCTTCTAAACTATGTCAAATCCGAGCAAGGCATTTAATTGTCTCACTTACTGGATTGTAAAACAAGATGAAATAATCTCTTGACAATGTTTAAACGGTTTTCTATTTTGAAAAATAGTATACATTAATAGGCCTGCAATATCCAGAGCGATTAAAAGGAACTGAGTTTGATTCAATTCAGAAACTTATTGAAGTTTTACTCCTTGTTAAATTGACTGTGGAGGCCTTAAATCGCAAAGGTGCAAATTTATGCACTGCTAATACTTCATCAAGATTTTTATTTAGGCTGCTAGGAGAAAAACGGTCCATTTTTGTGAATGCTATGAAAACTGCAATATTGGACCGAATAAAAGATCGTCCATGTACTGAGCTATCTGGTTAGCTAAGCTATCTCCAGAATCTACATTGTGCCAGCAAAAATTTACCAAGTGAAATAGAATCTCTATTTTGGAAACCAAGCAACGCAAATATTTAAAAAAAAAATACTTCAATGATCTAGATGCTGAGCCCTTTGCTTGCTAGCCAAAGAAATGAGGAGAACCCAGTAGATACCCATATTGAATCAGAACAAGGTAGTCGTCAATTGATGCTACAAGAAGAGCTGAGAAAGTATGATAATAATCGATCATGAAATGCCGCAAGAAACTAATCTAATTAAAACCATTGCAAAAGAAATTCTCGACCGTTTCCGCGGCCTCCAACATCGGGAATAAATTTAGAAGCAGGCTTGGAGACGATACTTTGGATACTTTGCTTTTGCTTCAATGTTACTTCCGAAAAAACCAATGAACTTTGGCAGAATTTTTGTGTGTTGAATATTTTATATGTTAAGAGTTGTGATTTTTTGTTGTAATTTGTTGTTTTAGTTTGTAATATTGGTAATTTTAAATATTTGCTTTCATACTGTCAACGTCTCGGATAATTAAAATTATTGTTTTTATTTGCATCACTCGATAAATAATTTTAAAAAATAGATAAATTAGTAATTATTCAGTAGCATATTTTTTATACAGTTTTCAGCTTACTTATTGCTGTAGTTTTGAAATGATGGCACATAATATAATCTATTTATTAAAAACTTGACTTATTTTGTTGCGTTATATTTTGAATCTCGAATCCCGGGATCCTGGGATTTGAGATTTTTTAATCCCGTAATCCCGGGACTGCAAAAATGGTTCGGGATTGGAATCCCTAGTTACAGGGAAGGTAGGCTTGCCCGTGCTTCGCGAATCAGTGATCAAAAAGTAACAACAACCCGAGTTAGATGTGAGCATCTCTTAAATAGTAAATTTATGCTGATCTGTTGCGACAATTAGTTCACACGTTAATTGTCGCAACAGCAGACTCGAATGGTGTACATATGACACCTGAGCAATGCACTCAGTTTTCCATAATGCAGAACGCGCGTGGCGGAAATGCTGATGTTTAAGCTATTTGATTACATGCAGAATTCGTAAGAATTCTGTCTGTGGGAAATAGCTCGAGAATGCAAAGAAAAATGCAATTTAAAACGAGTTATTTAAGTTCTAATAGAGATGGGTTTAGTGAATGGAATGTAACACCCCCACCGTTAGATTGAGGCTCCGACGAAATGATAAACTTGCGGTGATTACGGTTTATGTGTACATAACATAAAATTAACAATAGTATTATTGCAAGAATTATTATATCTGAACCCAGGCTTATTATTTTATATATTTTAGTTTTTGATAGAATATTGTCTATATTATTTCCATTACTAATTTGTTTAATGTATAATTCTTCCATTTTTAAATCGGGAAATGTGTTATTTTTTTTAGTGGATTTAATAAATGTTGGTAAAACTACTTTGTCGTATATTTTTAAATAATAGTTGGAATATGTTTTATTTAGTACTTTGATTCTACAATTTTCGAATTTGATCATGAAAGTTCCATTAATCTTTATGTCATTGTTGTTGCAATTATGTTCGATTTCTTCGTAAAGTGTTTGAATATTAGAAATATCTTATCAAATATCTTTGTATTACATAGGGCTTCGCCGGGTTCTACAATACTTTTTATACATTTATCTTTAATTTCTTCCAAATTGTTTCTTAAACCTTTATTTATGTTAACATTATAGATTTTATTCTTAGGACCAACTAGCATTGAATCAATACTTAATGACAATGACCTGTTATGGATGGTTGGGATTGGTTCGAGCGAAATTTTTGTTAAGGTTTCTTCAGAATACTTTGGTATTGCCAAAATAATTGAGATTATTCTATCACTCGACGAAACAGCCGTTTTTATGTTTGAATATTGTTCGAAATTATCTATAAGGTCAATTTCTGTCTTAGTTAGTATGTTTTTGTTGACAAGTCCTAGTCTACTTCATAATATTGTTTGCTCAATGTCTGTTATAAAAGAAAGATGTCGTTATCGATTTGGTATACGTTTTGAAGGAAGTGTATATCGTCTCTAAGGGCTGCTATGCCATTTTGGTTCATGTCTTTAAATTTATTTAAATAATTTGTTACAATAATTTGTTAGGCGTTTATATGTCTAGTTATGTTTTTTATTTGGGATGAAAGGATGTTATTAGTGACTAAAGTTGTCAGCAAGGTTCTTTTCATTTCTGGAAATTTCTTTTACAGAGGCTTCGATTTCTGTCCTGTCGTCATTGTTCCTGCAACGTATTTCAGTCCTTTGCCTAGTATATTTATAAGTCCAGGTCGATTTCTATTTTTCTTTTAAGTTTTAACTTTGATTATTGAATTATTCAAATCTTGGCTTTTCTTTTTTGTTTTAATGTGAGTGCGGAAGTATTTATTCTGATTTTCTAAATCTATTATGTGATCTTCGTCAATTTTCCCTGCAATTATTTTCCTAAACTTAGAATGGTTTTTATCTCCTCTAGTTTCTTTAATAAAATTGGGTCCGGTTTCGATTTCGATATTAGCTCTATTTTCGTTAAGTTTATTGATAGTTTTCTGTTTCTTTTGTAGGATTGTTTCAAATATAGAAGTATATTCGTCTTGGTACATTTTCCCGTTAATGAAGTCTACTGGTCTTTTATTTGTAGAAGAATGGATTGTATTATTGTAGAATGATATAATTTTTAGGATTATTCCCTCAACTGTACGTTGATTATTGATTTGGTCATGCTTTAAGAGGCGGATATGTTCATTAATTGTGTTATGCAGTCTTTCTACATCTGCATTAGAAGTATGGTTACTACTGGAGGTAAAGTGGATTTCCACGTTCCCGTTTGACAGGAATTCTCTCAAGGGGGTAGCTTTGAACCCTAGTTCATTGTCTACTATTAATTTTTTGGCTGAAATAATACGCAAGTCCCCTTTTAAACTCGTTCCAAGTTCTTTCAAGAATCCTAATTACGCAGGCGTGTTTTGAAAATTTGTCAATTATTGTTAGGAATAATAGTTTTTCGAGAGTATAAAACACGTCTACATAAATTATCTCTCCAGGCTTTCGTGGGGTTTCGGTGATTTTGAATAAAGGTTTTGGTGGGTTTCTAACATATTTTTCGCGGTTACAAATTTCGCAATTATTTATAAAGCTTATTACTCTATCTGAAAGTTCGGGGCAGTAATATTTTAACTTTAATTCTTTTGAAACTTCTTCTATTCCTCGGTGGTTCTTCCTCAAGTGTTCTTCTTCAATAAGTTTTGCTAATTTCTCTTCGTCGGCTATGTCTTCTAAAAATATTTTGCATCTAATGATCTTAAATTTCCCGTTTGTCGTAAAGTTATTGCTAAAGGTTGAATGGATTATGATGAAGAATTCTTCGTTTTCTATAAGGATTGCATTTAAACCGTTTGGATTAAAATGGTTTTTTACTAAGGTAGTAGCGTCTTGTTCGTCCAACTGTTTAGCATTTATAGTAGTTCTGTTTTTGTCGAAGATCTTTTCCTTCTTTATTCTTAAGGATCCTCAATTAGATTTTTTAATAATAATTTAGTGTTTAAATATGTTAATGCATGAATCGCTTGTGGGAATGTTTGCGGAACTTTCAGCTAGATTTACTTCAGGTTTAAGAATTCTTGAGAGTGTATCGGCATTAATGTTTTTTGCGCCTTCTTTGTATTTGATTGTGTAATCGAATTCAGATAGTTCAAGTCTCCACCCTACGAGTTCCAAATTAGGTTCTTTAATAGAAAATAGCCAAGTTAAAGGTCTATGATCTGTTTCAATTCGAAATTTTCTGCCAAAGAGGTAAGGGCGGAAGTACTTTGTAGCCCAAACAATGGCTAAGAGTTACTTTTCGATGGTACTATAGTTGATTTCGTGCTCGTTTAACGTACAACTAACGTAGCTAATTGGTCGTCCTTCTTGCGAAAGCACGGCACCCAGGGCGTAGTTGCTGGCGTCAGTTGTTAAAACAAAAGTTTTGTTGAAATCTGGATACGCTAAGATGAGCTCGTTGGTGAGAAGATTTTTAATAATTTCAAAGGCACGAATGTATTCGGCATCTGATGTGCTCAATTTTGCATCTTTTTTCAAATATTTCGTCATGGGTTTAATAATTTTGGAATAGTCCTTGATGAATTTCCTATAATATCCAGCAAGACCAAGGAATTGTTTTATTTGTTTTTGGGTTTTTGGTATTGGGAATTTTTGAGTGCATTCGACTTTCTGTAGATTAGGTTTTATTCTGTCTCTAGTAACAATGTGCTCTAGGAAAGCGGTTTCGCGTTTAAAAAATTCAGATTTATCTAGTTGAACTTTCAAACTGGTTTCTGTGAATCTGTTGAAAATTTTGGTTATTGAATCAATGAAAAAATTCTTGCAATGATGTTGAGAATATAATAACGTCACCTAAGTAAACCAAACATATCTTATTTATGTAATCGGAAAGAATATTGTTCATTAGGCGTTGGAAGGTTGCAGGAGCTGTCTTCAGCCCAAATGGCATTCGCAAAAACTCGTAATGCCCACCTTCTACACTAAACGCTGTTTTATGGATGTCTTTATCCATAATTTCTATTTGGTAGAAACCTTTGGCTAAATCTAGCGTTGTAAAATATTGGCTTGGAGTTTTTCTAGAATTCTAAAAACTCTGAGTTTTTCTAGAATTTCGTCAATATTGGGAATAGGGTATTTGTCATCGATCGATCATAACTTCGTTAAGTTTCCGATAATCAATGACAAGCCTCCATTTCGGTTTCCCGCTTGCATCTAATTTTTTCGGCACGATCCAGACTGGTGCTGAATAGGGAGATTTGCTTGGCCTTATTATTTTCTTTTGTAACATTTCTTCGATCTGTCGACGTACTTCATCCTTATGAACGTACGGGTACCTGTATGTTTTTGCCACAATGGGAATATTATTCGTAGTTCGGATTTCATGTTTAATGGCATTAGTGAAAGTTAAATCCGATTCTTCATTATAAAATATGTCTGAGAAATGTTTCACGATTGGCATTAATTTTTGCCGTTCTTCAACGTTAAGATGGTCTGTTCTTATTTGGCTGGAAACAGAAAAATGGTTCTCTGATTTATTTTCGATGATATTGAAATTTTCAATATTGACGGGATTAGTACTTACTTTCTCGCGTAATTTCTTTGAAAAAAAAAAGAATCCACGGGAAGTTTAAACAACGGGATTTTTACTTTATAATATCTTTATTATAATTTAATTGTCTCGGGCGAGTTACCGAACAATTTCAGTATTCAATTGTAACTGACTATGTTTTCTTGACTTATGAAAAACGAAACCTCGGTCTACCGTGGGAGTGCACAACAATGTCGCGTCGTGTAATTGGAGCAGCGTACTCCAGTGCATACCTTTCGAATGCACGATAAGCTTAATTGGAAATGCATAATTGTCGCGACGTGTAATTGGAGCAACGTACTCCGGTGCATACCTTTAGAATGCATGATAAGTAGTGATGGGCAAAATGGCTCTTTGAAGTGAGCCAGCTCCGTAAAACTCACTTTAAAGAGTCGCTCTTTAAGAGCCACTCAAAAGAGCCACTTCAAGCAACTTTTTTATGGTTGCAAAAGTATAAAGTAAATTGCTATTTTTTGTTGTTTTATTAATAATAATAAGCTTAAATCTAATATAACATAACATTACTTTAAAAATATAATATAGCATATAATATAAATTTAAAAATAAACCATAAAATCATATCTGAAAATCTTTCCATATAAGTGGCCACTCTACTCAATCGTTGATTCACTATCTCCAGATTCTGAGATGTAAATCTTTCTTTTCCTTCCACCAATTGAGAGGGTCAGCAGTTCTGGGTATATTTACATATTGTAAATACTTATCCATTTCGTTAATGCCTACAGCTACATAGCTTTGCTGGGTTCTTACACTGTTGACTTTGTCATCAAATTTTCGCCATAGCGAATTTTGCGTTCCTTGTGCTGTGAGTACCGAAACTAGATGTATATAAGCAAGTTTGTACGTGGATTCATTTTGAAATGCTAGTCTTTTAAATCGTGGATCTAAAAGAACGCTCTCTAGGCAAAACATATTTTCTTTATATAATTTAAATCTATTTGAAAGTTCTCTTTGGATCACATTTAAAAAACTGCGTACATCAGCAGTTTTATTTTCGTTCTGACAGAGTTTTGAAATGTAGCTTATAATCGTTGATATAATAATATATATTTTAGAAATCGATACTGTTTTCTCACTGCTTATTTCTAGAGTAGCCTCATTGAAGATTCTCAATATATCAGGGGCTGTTTTCATAATATTCTATTCATCAGAAGAAGGAGTTGGTAGATTTTAGTTCAGGACACCTAAGGTGGCTAATAGTGGCTCTTCTACTTCTTGAATGCGCACAAGCATAGATTACGTAGAGTTCCACCTGGTAATAGCATCAAACTTTAATTTAAGCTCTACGTATTCCATTTGCCTCTGTTTTTGTTGTAATTTTGCCGTTATTTTGCTACCAAAATTTTTTCGGACGGTTTTCCGTCAGATTTCATGTTGCCGTATCTTCGAAACTAGTCCGCTTTTTCCCAGACTTGTATGGAAATTTCGCCCGAAACAACTCAAAAAGGTCCCCAAATTCATGCTAGTCAAAAAAAAATATTTTGGAAAAATGAACGTTTCTGCCCAATTTCCCCTATCAAAAATTTTTTTTGCCCTTGAAATATCACTATTGTACTCCCCGACCACTTCCAATCATCGAAAACGTCCTAAAGGCAGTTTTTGCCAAACTGTGGCCAAAAAACCCCTTACTCCCCTACAAAACCGAAATTTTTATATCGCAGCAATAGGTCTTGGCCCGTTATGTCCCAAACCACCTTAACCTCAAATTGGCCGATTTTGCCCGATTTCAGCTACTTTTGCCCTAAAAACTTTTTGAAGAACGAAAATATTCGATACGAACCTGTTCCATATACCTGTTCTAGTGTATACGCTTCATCTCTAAAATCTACCTATGAAATGCACCGCCTAATAGTCAACATTTGGCTACTAAAATACTCGTGAACCAGACCAAAATATACGCACGTAAACGCATACTGTGTGTTCACAAAATGTCGCCATCAATAACCGCACACGATCAGTATCCATCATTCGCACAGTTCTTCATTCAACGGAGTCGACTCTTTTATTCCTCACTCGCACAGTGTTCATTCAACGGAGTCGACTCTTTTATTCCTCACTCGCACAGTGTTCATTCAACGGAGTCGACTCTTTTATTCCTCAAAATTCCTCTTTTATTCCTTCCTTTGAGGTTTCCGATTTTAGTAATATTTGATTATGTTATACCTATATATGCTCTCGATTTAGATGCAAAATATTTTTACCGTAATAAGTCTGGTTAGCGAGCAAGAGGACTTTAAAAATTTGACTAATCGGCAGGTATACGCTATTTCGAATCAAATTATCCAGTTTGAAAAAGTTGCAATAAAATAAATAAAGCACTCGAGTTGATGCGTTATGTAATGGGCTTATTAAATGCAATTTTGGGTATTTAGAAAAAAAAAATTTCGGGGGGAAAAAATATGTTTAAATTTTTGAAACTTGAATTTCGCAAAGTTCGACCATTTACTATTTTTAAAATTTATTTTCTAAAAATAGCTTATAGTGTGTATAGTGTCCTTGCCAAGTTTCATAATGGGCGCAGAAGTCGTTTAGGAGCTAGACCAATTACAGTTTCGAAGCACAACGGCCGGCGCCCGGTTCGCGCCTACCGCCCCCTAACGCCAGATTATGGAAACTATCAATCCTATAAAATGCCTTTAGTCCGAATTCTAGATCATATTTTGTATTTTGTATTTGTGAAGCTTTAATGATGTAAATTATGTTTTGATATAATATTCAATTCAATTGTACATTCCAATTAAATAACAAATAACAATTAAATAACGTTACTAGTGTTTTTTTTTATAGTTTTGTGTGATAATTTCTCAACAAAAAACTTAAAATATACAAACTGTAAATATATGTATAAATTGTTTTGTAGCGAAATTATCTCACAAAACTATACAAAAACACTTGTAACGCGTTTGTCTAATTAAGTAGTTGCTAAGCCACTGACAAACTATCGCAAAAGTTTAAATACACAGCGTCATGGGTTTGTCTCTTATAGACAATTGACGTATTTTAATTAAAATTAAATATTTAATAAAATTGCGCTACAAAGAAATTTTTCCGATCAGCGCCATTTTAAATCAATCTTAATAAATTTATATAAAACATAATGTATAAATGATTCATTATTATTTAATTGGTGTGTACAATTGAATTGAATATTATATCAAAATATAATTTACATCATTAAAGCTTTGCAAAATATGATCTAATATTCGGACTTAATGCATTTTGTATGATTGAAAGTTTCTGTAATCTGGCGTTAGGGGGCGGTAGGTGCGAACTCGGCGCCGGCCGTTACGCTTCGAATCTGAAACTGGTCTAGCTCCTAAACGACTTCTACGCCCATTATGAAACTTGGCGAGGATTATTTATACACTATAAGCTATTTTTTAGAAAATAAATTAAAAAAAAATTAAATGGTCGAACTTTGTGAAATTCAAGTTTCAAAAATTTAAATATATTTTTTCCCCCCAAAAAATGTTTTTTTTTAAATACCCAAAAATGCATTTAATAAGCCCATTATATGACGCATCAACTCGAGTGCTTTATTTATTTTATTGCTACTTTTTTAAACTGGATAATTTGATTCGAAATAGCGTATACCTGCCGATTAGTCAAATTTTTAAAGCTCTCTAGCTCGCTAACCAGATTTATTACGGTAAAAATATTTTGCATCTGGATCGAGAACATATATAGGTATAACATAATCAAATATTACTAAAATCGGAAACCTCAAAATGTTTTACCTGTCCGCTTCACGTGGAATGCCCCATAAGCTAATACGTATAGAGGATGCGCGTGTGCAATCTGATCGGGATCGGCAAGTCAAGAATGTATATCTATATGATCCGTTTGGATCTTGTAACTCCCCCATCGTTAGACCGAAGCTCCTGCGAGGTAGTATTTACAGTATCATTTACTTCATTTTCATTTTTTTGTTTTCTCTCTTTTGCATAATTATTATATAAATTCTTATACATACGATTGCTAGTAAAACAATGATTACAATTATATTGATGCTGTTACTGGAAATAATGTGTGTATGGTTGGTATACTTTAATTTTTCTAAATATTTTCTATTATTCATGTTTTCAATTCTTATGTCAGCGAGTGATAGATTTTCAATATGCATATGTTCTTTGATCTTTGTCAAAAAATTCGGAAGCACAATTTTATCGTGAATTGTTTTTTCTATATTTTTAAATGTAGAGTTGTTAATTGTAATGCTACATCATTTAAACTTAATGAGACAATTTCCAATTATATTTATGTTTGTTTGGCTACAATTGTGAACGATATTAGTTTCTGGGAAGCCCTTTATCAGGACTATTCCATCATTTATTTGCTTAATTTCTGCTGAATTTATTGTTTTATTACAGAGTGCAACTTTTGACTTCATTATGTTATTTATACATTGATTATTTTCCGCAACAAGGTTTTTCACTAAATTGTCCTTTATTGGGTATATGTATACGGTGTTAAATTCGTCAAGAAGAATTTCGTTAGTATCTAAGAGTAATGATTTCTTTTGGCTATCTGGAAGAGGTTCAAGCAGAATTTTGGAGTACTTTGTGTCGGAGAATTTCGGAATGAGAAGAGCAATGACAATGATTTTTTTGTATGACATAATTGAAATTTTTATATTTTGGTAAGTTTCCATGTCGGGAATAGCTTCGATTTCATCTGTGTTAAGAATATTTTTAGACAATAGCCCCAGTTTACTGGTGAACAGTATCTGTTCGATGTCATCTAGGTGATTGGTCAGTAATGTTATGTGATTATTCAGCTCGTAAGCGTACTGCATAACGGTTATTTCTTCTTCAAGAGTTGCAATTCGATTGTAAAGGTTATTTGTAAAGTTATCGATGTAATTCTTGATTTTCATTTGTTGCTCATTGACATGTGCTGTGAGGTTAGCTATCTGGTTGTAAAGGCGTTTATTTACTGTTACTTGATTATTGTTTTGTTATATTAATTTATTGCCTTGCTTATATAATTGCTCTAGTTTGTCCTTCATTTCGACTTCGTCGTCGTAGTCCATTGTTCCTGCTATAAATTTTAAACCTTATCCAAGTATATTAACAAGACCCCGTTTATGTTAATAATGTGGTGCCAAATTTTCGTTCTTTGCTTCTAGTATTATTAAGCTTTGATTTAGCGTATTGTAAATCGTGTTATATATATTATGTGGACCTTGTAGGGTGGTTTGGGGACTAAGGGATATCAAATTGGTTTTTATCAAATTTTGAGACTGTTCGAATTCAGTTAGATTAATAACGTGCAAGATTTTATCATAAGTTTCAATTAGATTAATTTTTTCAAGTTCTATTATCGTGTATCCATTGTTATTGTTGAGATCGTGAACATGAATTTCCTGGGCTATCGTTTTAATTGCTTCTGCCGTCAGTATTAATACGAAGGGTAGTATGGTAACCATCTTTTATGTCCTGTAATATTAATTTGTGTTTCCAAGCACTGTAACGTTTGTAGAAAAAAGTATTGGGAATGAAAACTTATTATGCCTTCAGCACGTCTATGATAAAGAATTGGAAATGTCGGGCCGTGTGTGGGTGATGAGTGCCTAAAAGTAGTCAAGGATTTTTTTTAAGTTTTGATTTATATAACTTCTGACAGAAGGATCATCGTTAAATTTACAAAGTGCGTTGATGTTGACTAAAATTTGACACACATGGATTTTCAAGACAGTGCAAGTAACCCTAAAGCTACGGCAGGCTCCTGAAAAAAATCATTCAAATCATCGACCTTCCTGAAAAATTTTGCTTTTTGACAAAAACTTCAAATCATTGATAAATTTTAACCTTTGTCCATCATGTCAAATTGAAATTTTCAAAACTGTGATTTGCACAAGAATGGTAACCCATCACCAAATTACCTCTATTTTCAGCACTCAAAACTTCTGTTCACGAGAACTGACGACCGGATAATCCGATCATCTCAAAATTTACACGACATGTTGGTAGTAACTAGGACCAGGTCTGATAAAAGTTATTTTTAAATGCGGGCAACCCTGTGGCTGTGGTATCAACATTTGGTGAAAATTGGAATATAGTTGCCAGCTATGGTGATTTTGGACTCCTAAATATTGGAAATTTGCTCAGCAAAATAAAGCTTATTTCCCTATAACTTCCGGTCCAGTCATGAAATCAAAACGAAGTTCATGCAGCAAATGGACCTTAATGTAAACCAAATGTAGGAATTTCGTGAAAAAAACATGAAAGGGCTGCCAGCTATGACAATTTTTGTAATTTTTGGGCATTTCTTCACTAAGCGACTATGTCATTAAATTTGCAAATGCGAATGATCCTGCAATGAAAATTAACAACATATATTAACGTTTTGAACATTTAAAAAGTTTTGATGGTGGTAACCCTAAAATTCTTTCCACCCGTACAACTTCCAGCGCAGTGGTTCAATCGAAACGTAACTCACAGGGTAGGTTTAACTTTACGTGAAGCAGATTTGGTATATATTTTACTTAGCTGCTAACACAGGGTAACCAGCATCAGACATTTTTGTAAATATTGCACCAACAGATGCTTCAAATTACATTCTCATATGCAAAGCATTTGCAATAAAAATAAGGATCCAATTTTTAAATTTTCCGAGTTTTGAAAATTTTTCGGATGACAGCCTCAAACAACCTTTAACCGCTGACACTTTCGATGAAATCCTACGATGAGAACGAAAAACAAAGGATAAGTTGATTTGAGTGTGAGCTTGGTATGGTAAACTTATTGTTGCTTCGTTGGAAAAGTGTTGCCAGCACTGAACATTTTCATCATCTATGTTATAGTTGGGGTTTTTTCTTTGGGATATGGATTGGTTAATATGATACTACAAAAAGTGTAAAACGTCTTTCCACAGTTTTTTGTCACTCAAAGACAATTTCTTCGAAAATCAGTTTTCTAGCGGTTCTGATGCGCTAGATTTTTTTTTACGTTGTCTTCAGTGCGGGAAGTGGGTGGACGTCCTTCGCGGTGCTCATCTTGAGTGGATGTTCTTGCCAGCTTAAACTCCTTAGCCAAGCGTGCAACGGTAGAATATGGAGGAGCAGAGTCCCCTAATGTTTCCACCATGTCGCCGTGTATGTCTCTGGTAGACAATTTTTTCAAACAGAGATACTTATTGACAGCTATAATTTCGTTTTTCTCTATTTTGATATTCACTCTTCGACTGTTTGTATTCAAATGAATTTACTTCCCTAGAATCTTGGCCTATTTATATTTTTTTTTATGCTGACTTAGTGAGTATATGTGGTAGTAAAAAAAATGTTATTCTGAATTGTATGCGAACTGTAAATAACCGATTCTCATCAGTTATTGATCAACCCTCGTATTTCAAGCAGTACGCTTGCACCATACATTCTATGCATAAATAATTCTTGTTGAAATTCCCACATTTGATTGGAACGTGTGATTAAAGCCCCAACGATAGTCACTTAAAGTGCTGGTGTGTTCGGTTTGTTCTGCAATGTACAGTACAGCTGCTAACCTGTATTTTCGGACGCAGTGTGTTTACAGACATTTACTAAATGTCTCTTTTTCAATTCAATTAAAGTAGATTGTTGAAATGCTATTTAAACAATTCGAATGAAAATGTACAATGCTTTCTGCTATATTTATTTGATGTTGACGGTGGGATGCAGAGTTTTGTAAAAAATATACTTAATAGATTTAAAATCGAAAAAAAATCAAAATATTGTAGTTTTTATAAAACCATTGGCTTGAGAAAAAAGTTCAATAGTCTTTTTGCGGGAAAATAGTTATTTTGTAATTAAAAATTATATCCATCTTTAGTTTTTTAAAAAATATCCTTCGTCTCTGTACTCTCTATTCTCATCGAAGATATCGATCGAATTCTACAAAACTAATCTATTTCAAGCACTTTCAGCTTAAAACCATTAATGCCAATGGAGTCAAATCCAGCAGATCCGATAAAATGAATCTTCTACATCTATCACATTCGTACATTTAAATAAACTACTTCTGGCGCAAATCACAAGCAATGTGGTTTTTGGTATAGCCGCAGCAGTAATAGTATACACTGCATGGAGATTTTTTCGAAAATCTATTTTCGTAGCAAACGATTCAAACTACAGATCTGAACGTAATCAGCAAGTGTGTGTGTATTTTGAATTTTGCGTTAAATTATAAATAAAATAATAAAATTAGGAAAATCCAGTTGGCTGCCCAAAGTCTATGTAGACAAAGAGGGTAATGAAGATAAATTTGGCAAGTTCAATAGCAGCAAAGACGTAAGAGTATGACTCGATGAAAGTTGCATTTTTTCGAAAAGACAGATTAATCATAAGCCTAATCCGAATATCAATCGCGATAGTAAATGAAAAATTGCCAACGATAAGATAAATACATATTAAGTCGCTCGAATGACAACTGGGCGATTGTAAATATATTGAAATTAACAAGATTAAGAATCATGCATGTAACTTAGAACAGACATGTGAATCGATAAAAGAAAAAACGTGCGAATTTCACAATGCCAGCAATTGCATAATCCTCTGGCATTAAATGATTTGAAAGTTAAATACAATTTTTTTTGTGTGGGATGGTAGTTTGAAATTGAAATGCGCAAATAGTCATTTTTAGGAGCATATGATTAAAGGAAGAGCGATAATAAAGATATGCCGGCGGGTTGGTTTTGAGATACATTTCAATGGGCGTTGTAATTTAACGAATAATCATATTTGCTTTCCTTTGCTATAGAAAAAAAACAGTATTCTGATTAACAGTTTGATGTCAACTTAGCGCGCTAGTGGTTTGTTTACACACACACAGTCCATAGAAAACACTAAAACTAATTTCAGTAGAATGGTTAAAGTTGGTGTTTGAATTCAATTTTGAATTTAGAAAATGATGAAAAATTAAATTGAGTGAATTTTGCGGCTCATGCCGCATGTGTGGCCGAGTATTTTAGTTTGAATTTTGCAGTGTTGCTTGTTAGGTTAAAATGATTGAACGAAGTATAATTTTCGTACCGCGAACAGTTTTCCTGGGTAAATGAATGAAAATGTGGTTTAAATTTTGCAATTTAGCTCAGTATTTACATATAGGTTGTATTCTAAACTTAAAATTACTCAAACATACTCTTATCCGTTTGTTATGGCTATATTCGTTAATGTGTTTTGTTTGTGGTCATATTCGTTAATGTGTCCCTTGGCAGCATGTTTTCAAAAATGATATTATTTCGAGATATCGAAATAAATCAATTTACCTCAGATCAAAAACAAAAATTATTACCTCACGAGGCTTATGACAATTACATTAAGACAATCGGCGAAAATATAATCTGCGATCCGAAATTTTTTTATGATTTTGTAGATGTGAAGCGTAAAACTGCTGGTTATCCATCGTCGATGTTCTTTAATGATATCACTTCTACCTCTGCTAATGAGATTTGTCATTTATTCGCAGATAGTTTCCCGAATATTTTTAATGCACCAAACTCATCAAACTCACACCCCTCTTTCTCTCATTCTGCTGCTACAGCTTTTGCCGGCCAATTAGAAATTACACGTGACGAAATACGTAAAGCTATTTCGGAACTCAACTGCAACAAAGGCCCTGGGCCTGATCTTCTTCCTCCAACTTTCTTGCGTAAGTGTGTAGAGCAGCTTATAACTCCCTTTCATATTTTTTTTCAACAGATCACTTTCGTCTGCAGTTTTCTCATCTTGCTAGAAACTGTCATATGTCACACCCATCTTCAAAAATGGTGATAGACGCTGGATCGGAAATAATAGGGGCATTGCCATCTAATCTTCAATTCCGAAACTTTTTGAAAGAATTGTCTTCGATCAACTTTCTTCACTTGTTGACTCCCGTCTGAACGAGCAACAACATGGTTTTAGAAAAGGTCGCTTAACGACCACAAATTTGACTGTCCTAATCTCAGACGTTATGTGTAAAATGGAGAAAGGACACCAAATTGACGCAGTCTATACAGACTTTAGTAAAGCTTTTGTTAGAGTTGACCACCCAACCTTAATTCCAAAGCTTCAGAAATTCAGATTTGCCGGATCTTTGCTTAGCTGGCTGACTTCCTACCTTCGAAATCGAACACAAATGGTAAAATTTCAAGAACTTTTATCGAAAAATCTTTCTGCTACCTCTAGTGTACCACAAGGTAGCTATCTTAGCCTTCTTTTTTTTAATATATTTATTTCTGACCTATCTAACGTCCTAGCAAATATACCTCATCTACTTTATGCCGGCGATCTCAAAGTCTATCACATCATTAAATCTAAATCCGATGCACTCTTTCTCCAATCCAAACTTGATTCACTTGATCATTGGTGCAATGTAAACAAACTCTCTCTCAACATTGTTAAGTGCCAAGATATAAGTTTTTTACCGAAAATACACCGTCTCACACAATACGTACTTCCTCGGCAATAATTTGTTAGCTCGAGTTGAAAATGATGTTGACCTTGGTGTTGTCTTGGATGAGAGACCCCGCTTCACCTCGCATTATGATAAAATACTATCCCGTGCAAACAAACAGCTGGGCTTCATCAAAAGACGTGCCAAGGAATTTTGTAACCTATAGGTGACAAGATCCTTATACATCTCACTTGTACGCCCCATTCTCGAATATGTTTCCATTTGCTGGAATCCGGCTTTCGAAACCCACAGTAGCAGACTCGAGTCCATACAAAAGCAATTTTTACTTTTCGCATTGAGAGATCTATATAACCCTTACAATTTTAATGCCCTTCCTCCTTATGAGTTTCGACTGGGTCAACTAAACTTATTGACACTTGCATCCAAAAGAAAGATGATTTCGGCCTGCTTCACATTGGACGTCATTAGAGGCGTTATCAGAGTTGAATTCCTGAGAAGTAAAATTGTGTTAAAAAACCCTGTAAGGAGCACCAGGTCCTCTCGTTTACTTAAGGAATATCCACATACCACTACCTACGCAGCTAATGAGCCAATAAATAGATGCTGCAGGATATTCAATAGCATAAGTAATCTGTATTCTTCAACTGTCTAAAATTATCCTTCAGCTCTTCACTTTTCCCCTTATGCTAAGCTATTTGTCAATGATTTATTTATTTGTTATTTATTTATTGTGATTGATCTACTTGTTAATTATTTAATTTATTTAATTTTTCAATTTATTTTATATAGTTATATTAATTTTCAATTTTCAATTTTGATAATTGAATTTGATCACGGTTCCCTTCTTGTCTATAAATCAGCATAGACAACGTATATCATTTCTACAGCTTATCGAAGCCGAGCATATTGAAACGGGAAACTCGATCGTTTTGCGGAATCAGCCTCCGAAAGCAGAATCAAATTGGAATTGTTTTTGCGGGATGATTAAAATTGAACAACTTTTTATTAACATTAAAAATTTTAATCTACATTGAAAATTCTATTTTTGACTAAGTGGTTTCGAAAATATGCACTGCTTCTCATCAGACACCAGCACACAGTGATTAAAATTTTTAATGTTAATAAAAAGTTGTTCAATTTTAATCATCCCGCAAAAACAATTCCAATTTGATTCTGCTTTCGGAGGCTGATTCCGCAAAACGATCGAGTTTCTCGTTTCAATATGCTCGGCTTCGATAAGCTGTAGAAATGATATACGTTGTCTATGCTGATTTATAGACAAGAAGGGAATCGTGATCAAATTCAATTACCTTTACTAAGTAAAATTATATCTATGGATATAAGTCGGAGATGTTAAAATTTGTCACAACTAGCATAAATAAAAATGTAATGATTTCCACCTGCAAGTGGTCACGCCAGTCAAGTATGCACTGTGTGCTGGTGTC
>OZ022263.1:150571612-150594112 GCA_963978885.1 Nemotelus pantherinus
CTTGAAAATTTCACTCGCGGATTTTCCACACTTATGTAGTGCAATCACTGCAATTCGGTTTTCTATTGCACCCCATTCCATCTTCACACGTTAACGAACAAACTTTAAATGACCATCAACTCTCAACAACATTATGACGTTTATAAAACTGGCCGATGTTGAAATGTCAGTCATTAAATAAAGTTGTTGCCAATGTGAGTGATATATATATATATATATATATATATATATATATATATATATATATATATATATAAATATTTATATATATATATATATATATATATATATATATATATATATATATATATATATATATATATATATAGAAATATATATATATATATATATAAATATATATATATATAGATATATATACAGTGGCTCACAGCTTATATGATACAGTGCTTCTTTAAAAAATTAAGTTGCAATAACTCAAAACATAATAACGATATCAAAAAACTTTGAACACCATTTTGAAGGCAATTGTTTGTTGTTTATTAAACAAGTTTAAATTTGTTACAAAGTTGCTGTTTTACATCTTCAAAAACAAAAAAACGAAAAATAATAACAAATTTCATGTCACAGCTTATTTGATACAGTTTGATTAAACATTAAAATTGTTGTGAATTATGAGGTTTCCAGTTGATTTCAATACTTCGTATGATAGCCCTTAGCCTTAAGCAGAGCCTGGAGCCTACTCGGCATTGATTCAACGAGTTTTTTTGTGATGTCAGGAGTAATTTTTTGCCATACTTCTAGCAGTGCTTTCATCAGGTCTTGTTTATTAGAAATCTTGTGTTTTCTAATGTTGTTATCCAACAAAGTCCACAGATTCTCAATGACGTTCATATCTGGTGACTGTGCCAGCGGAGACATCAAATGAGGGCAATCCCAAATTGGCCAGGACTGCACAATTTCCAACTTGTGGTTTGGATCGTTGTCTTGGTACAACCGAAATTGGTCGCGAACACCCAGTTTTTTAGCACTTTGCAGCAAATTATTTTTGGGTACATCAAGGTACTTTGTTTGGTTCATTGTTTCCTCAATACTCTTTAAATTTCTGACTCCGGCTGCGGACATGCAGGCCCAAACTATCACATTACCACCACCATGCTTCACAGTAGATTTGAGGTTCTCCTTGTTTAGCTCAGTGTTTGCCTTGCGCCAGACATATGACATTCCGTCGGAGCCAAAACTGTTAAACTTGGACTCGTCTGCAAAAATAACCGTATTCCAGGACGCGGGTGGCTTTCCCACATGCTCTTTGGAAAAGGCAAATCGGCTTATTGTATTTTTTTTTGGAAATGAAAGGCTTCCTACGAGCTACTCGGACCCTGAAATCATGGTCGCGAAGCACTCGTCGGACGGATTCAGCACTACATGACTTCCTTAACTCACGATGAACCTCAGTAACCAATTTTGGAGCAGAAATCTTTGTGTTTGCTTTCACTTTCCGTACAATGTATCGTTCGTCGGATACGGTGAAAATATTGTTTGGCGCATTTCTCCTCTTATTTTCTACCCGATTTTCGTGTACGAAGGGCTCAATTATGTGTTGCACTGTAGAGACACTCAAATTCACACTTTCAGCAATTTTTCCAACACTTTGTCCTTTTTTAAAGTGGTTTAATACCAATTCGCGCTGTTCAATTGTGGTGCGATGACCCATTTTACAATTTTGGCTCATTTTGGCACTTCAGCTTACAAGATCTTGCTAAAAAATTACCTAAGCCAATGTCTAACACAATCAAAAATTCAAGAAACAAAAACAAGACAGATTAAGGGCGCGACAAATAGAAGTTTATTCGCATTGAAGTGTCTGTATCAAATAAGCTGTGAGCTGCAATTTTTCTGCGCCAGTGGTATTTCTCTTTTACCGGACGCCGAGGAATATTGCTGGAACATTTTTTGTTTGCATTGCATTCGTTGAACATGCATCTAGTCAAATACGTTTAAATTTTTTGGATAGGGTTCTCAATTTCAAAGTTACAGTGATTTGCATTTTTAAATAGTCACTGTATCAAATAAGCTGTGAGCCACTGTATATATATATATATATATATATATATATATATATATATATATATATATATATATATATCTTTATATATATATATATGTATATATATATGTGTATATATATATGTATATATATATGTATATATATATGTATATATATTTGTGTATATATATATATATATACATATATATATATATATATATATATATATAAATATATATGTATATATGGGTATATAGATATATATATATATAGATATATATATATATATATATATATATATATATATATATATATATATATATGAATATGTATATATATATATATATATATATTAATATATATATATATATATATATATATATATATATATATATATATAAATATATATATATATATATATATATATATATAAATATATATATATATATATATATATATATATATATATATATATATATATATATATATATATAAATATATATATATATATACATATAAATATATATATATATATATATATATATATATATATATATATATATATAAATATATATAAATATATATATATATATATATATATATATATATATATATATATATATATATATATATATAAATATATATATATATATATATATATATGTAAATATATATATATATATATATATATATATATATATATATATATATATATATATATATATATATATATATATATATATATATATATATATATATATATATATATATATGGCGTACAACTTTCCTTTCGCCGTTTTGCAATAGATGGCTGTAGCGGTAAGTGGTAGTTGAAATAAATAGATCATAAATGCCATACAATAAGCTTAGGTATTTGTTAACATAACGCCATCGAAATATTATTCGGTTTGTGTGTGCATCATAAAGTTATTCTCGATTAAACATGTCAGCTTACGAGCCAAATTCTCGCCATTTGCGGGAGGTTTTAATTTTCTTCTTTAATATGAAGAAATCTGCGGCTGAGGCTCATCGAATGTTCTCAAATACCTATGATGAGGCCGCTTTTAGTGAAAAAACATGCCGAGAATGGTTTCAACGCTTCAAGAACGGCGATTTTAACGTCGAAGATCAGAATGGCGGTGGAAGAGAGAAGGTTTTCGAATATGCAGAATTGGACGCATTACTTGATCAAGACTCGTGTCAAACGCAACAAGAATTAGCAGGATCATTAGGAGTGACGCAACAAGCCATTTCAAAATGCCTGAAAGTCATGGGAATGATTCAGAAACTAGGAAATAGGGTGCCGTACGAGTTGAAGCCGAGAGATGTTGAACGGCATCTGTGTGTTTGTGAACAGATGCTTGCAAGGCAAAGACGGAAGGGATTCCTGCATCGCCTTGTGACTGGGGACGAAAAATGGGTTCATTACGATAATCCCAAGCGCAGAATATCATTGGGATATCCCGGCCATGCTTCCACTTCGACGGCCAAACCGAATATTCACGGTTCCAAGGTCATGCTCAGTATTTGGTGGGACCAGCTCGGCGTAGTTTATTATGAGTTGTTAAAACCGACTGAAATAATCACAGGCGATCGTTATCGAACGCAATTAATGCTTTTGAGCCGAGCATTGAAAGACAAACGGCCGCAATACAACAAGAGACATGATAAAGTGATTTTACAGCATGACAAAGCTCGACGCCATGTTGCGACAGTGGTGAAGACATACTTGGGAACTTTGAAATGGGAAGTCCTACCCCACCTGCCGTATTCTCCAGACGTTGCTCCCTCGGACTATCACTTGTTTCAATCAATGGCACACGGCCTGTCTGACCAGCACTTCCGGTTTATGAAGAAGTAAAAAATTGGATCGATTTTTTCAAAGCGGGATTCGTATGCTGCCGGAAAGATGGGAGAAAGTAGTGGCCAGCGATGGACAATACTTTGAACCATAAATGTATAACCAGTTTTTTACAATAAAGCCTCGAATTTCGGAAAAAAACGGCGGAAGCAAAGCTGTACACCTAATATATATATATATATATATATATATATATATATATATATATATATATATATATATATATATATATATATAAATACATATATATATATATATATATATATATATATATATATATATATATAAATATATATATATATATATATATATATATATATATATAAATATATATATATACATATATATATATATATACATAAATACATATATATATAGATATAAATATATATATATATATATATATATATATATATATATATATATATATATATATATATATATATATATATATGCATATATATATATATATATATATATATATATATATATATATATATATATATATATATATATATATATATATATATATGCATATATATATATATATATATATATATATATATATATATATATATATATATATATATATGTGCATATAGATACATATATATAAATATATATATATATATAGATATATATATATATATACACTGGTGGTCAAAATAATAAATACACCCCAAAGTTTCTTGTAAAACATCTATTTTTTCAGCTGGCAATGCTTTTCAAGCGACACAATCAGCTGCAATGAATCATTAGATTGGGAGGAGAGTTTTGTACGTAGTAAGCCTGTACATATGGTGGTTTCGCACGTGTCAAATTGAAATTGATGGTCAAAGGACCATTTTCACATTGGACAAAATAATAAATACAGTGTTTATAAATAAGTACTATCGGGTCACTTTTTAAGTTTTTTTCCAAATCTATTTTCTTTCGAGTAAGTATAGTGAAAACTTTTCTACTAAGTTCAAATTATCTGATTTCGTAATAATTATTTAGTTCAAACATGGGCCGAAATAAGCACTGCTCCCCAGAAAAGAGAATCGAAATTCAACGCCTAAAGGACGACGGCTACTCTCTTCGAGAGATTGCACAAATTTCTCACTGCTCTTTGGGAATGGTCCAGAACGCCATGAAGGAGAAAAATGATAAAGAAAATCGCGGCCGGCCACGGAAAACCACTCCATCATTGGATCGAAAAATTGTGCGCGTCTGTAAAAGGGACCCTTTTGCATCTTCGGTCGTGATTTTGCGGGAAACAAATGCTAACGTGAGTGCTAGAACAATTCGTAGAAGATTATTGGACGCCGACTTACCAGCCCGATCGCCAAGAAAAGTGCCTCTCCTAAGTAAAAAAAACATACGGAACCGACTAAATTTTGCAAGGGCCCATTTAGATTGGAGTGGAGAAGAAGGCATGAGAAAATGGCGAAATATTCTCTGGAGTGACGAATGCAAATTCAACATCTTTGGATCGGACGGAAAAGAATATGTTAGGCGTCCTCCTAAGAAACCATTTGATCCACACTATACCAAAAAGACCGTTAAGCATGGCGGAGGTAGCATAATGGTGTGGGCAGCATTTTCTTGGTATGGTGTAGGCCCAATTCAGTTAATTGACGGGATTATGACCAAAGAAAGGTATTTAGACATACTAAAGGACATAATGCTGCCATTTGCAGAGGAAGACATGCCGCTTCGATGGACATTTCAACATGATAATGATCAGAAGCACTCTGCAAAAATAGTGAAGAATTGGTTGCGGCGCAAAAAAATTTCGGTTCTCGATTGGCCGGCGCTGTCACCGGACTGTAATCCTATTGAGAATTTGTGGAAGCAAGTCAAGGATAGGGTTTATGTACATAAACCCAGAAATAAGTTCGAATTGTGGACTGCAGTAAAAAGAGAGTGGCACCTGATTTCAAAAGAAAGCTGTGAACGTTTAGTGGATTCTATGCCAGCTCGTTGCAAACAAATTCTTACAAATAAGGGTCACGCAATAAATTATTAAGCTGATATTATAAAAAAAAATAAAACTGAAAACTTCTCTTGAAAAGAATTAAATTTTTCAATATAATTCCTCATACTGTATTTATTTTTCTGTCCAGTCTATAATTGGGATAATGAATCCAAATCGGAATATATTAAAAACCCTTACCAGGTATTATGCTTTATTTGCTACTAATATATTCTACACATTTCAACGAATCCTTTCAATAGACTGGCTTAACTTACAAGGTATTGAAAGCTGAAAAAATAGATGTTTTCCAAAAAACGCAGGCGTGTATTTATTATTTTGACCACCAGTGTATATATATATATATATATATATATGATATATATGAAAAGATATATATATGTATATATATATATATATATATATATATATATATATATATATGTATATATATATATATATGTACATAAATATATGTACATATATATATATATATATATATATATATATATATATATATATATATATATATACATATATATATATATATATATATATATACATATATATATATATATATATATATATATATATATATATATATATATATATATATATATATATATATATATATATATATATATATATATATATATATATATATATATGTATATATATATATATATATATATATATATATATATATATATATATATGTATATATATTTATATATATATATATATATATATATATATATTTATTTATATTTATACATATATATATATATATATATATATATATATATATATATATTTATTTATTTATATTTATATATATATATATATATATATATGTATATATATATATATATATATATATATATATATGTATATATATATATATATATATATATATATATATATATATGTATATATATATATAATATAAATATATGTTTTATGGTTGTTCACGATCAGGTTTCCCACTTTTGATACATTTGTATCATTATGATACATTTTTATTTCAAACTTATATTTTTGATACAATGATACAGTAATTTACTGAATTATGGCAAAATGATACATTTTGTCATCCATTTATTTTACTGCCATGTGCCAAACAAATATCCTCTCTCTAGCTTTAACTACCAACTTCAATCTACTTTACACTCAGAACTACGTTTTCGAGCTATTTGAATGTCAAATCAATGTTGAAGCGTTTTGGGATAAATCTTCCGCCTTTCCTTCATTTTGACTTTAATAGCTGTACTTTATAGTTTATCTGGGATCGAGGATTTTCTGTATTAAACTTGGATGGCAATGTAAAAAGAACTGACTAGAGTTTTTGGAAACCAAGAAACCAAACAATGTTTGGGTGCCACTGTATGACATACTTGCCCAAAACATATCCTTTTATTCACCATATTCATCAAATCATCAGTATTCCGATAGCTATATGGTTCCTTCTTAAGCCGAAGAATTATTTTTTTTTGTTAAAAATTTAAAACAAAAATAGCCTGCGCTCTGTATTAATTTCATGAAAATGTTTAGCTCACTAGCAAAGAACCCATATGTTGTCATAATTTTAGTTTGTGTGGCTTCAATATTAATGGCAATATATAGATGAAAGCAAAGAGTGATTTTTTTAGGCTCTATATTATTGAATAAATATAGTAGTTCCAAACTAAGTTCTTTTACATTATTTTTATTTTCAGTACCTCGACCCAAATACACTTTTGGGAACTTTTTGATACATTTTTACCAATATTGATACACTTTTTGAAGATTTTTGATACGGCGGAAAATTCGGGAGCAAGAACAGTGTTCACGATAGAGAAGTGGACTTTTTGAGCCGTCTGAGTGCCTACGAATAGGCAAGGTTTTGTTTTACAAATTTTGATCTGTCATTAGGTCTGACAGAAACATTGGATCATCGTGGAATTTGTAGAGCGTATTGATGTTTACTAAAACTATATGAACATGGACTTTCAAAACTGTGCGGGTAACCTTGTAGCTACGGCAGGCACGTGAAAAAAATCCATCATATCATTGACACTTGTGAAAATTTTTGCTTTTTCTTCAAATTGTTGATAAATTATAACAATTCCGAGTTGCACACAAACGGCAACCCATCCCCAGATTACCTCTATTTTCAGCACTCGAAACTTCTGTTCACGAGAACTGTCTGCCGGATAATCGGAACAATACGAAATTAACAGGACATGTTGGTATTAAATTGGACTAGGTCTGATAGAAGTGATTTTGAAATGCAGGCAGCACTGTGGCAGTGGTGCCATCTTAACTTAACTTCCGATTCAGCTATTATATTTAAACAAAGTTAACACAGTACCTGATCCTTGCTTTTAGCCGCATTTGGTAAAAATTTGGTTGAAAAATTAGGGTAGAGTTTCCAGCTATTCTAATTTTTGTTACCTAAATCTTGTAAATTTTCACAGCAAAATAAAGTTTTTCCCTATATTTTCCAATCGAGTCATGAAATCAATACGAAATTCATGTAGCAAATGATCTTTTTTTTTGTAAACCAGCTGTCGTAGGAATTTCGTAGAAAAATTATAAAAGGGCTGTCAACTATGGTAATTTTTGTCATTTTTTGGCATTTCTTTACTAATCGATGTTGTCATTAAATTTTCCAATGGGAATTATCCTACAATGACAATTAACAACAAATATTTACTTTTCGAATTGAAAAGTTTTGAGGGTGGTGGCAACCTGTCGCGGTCGATCACGCTCGCGAGTCGTATCGGTGGAAGATGAACGTTCTTATTAATCAATAGCCGCGGACACGCTTACGGTATAGGGACGAAGGCTGTATGTTGTAAACAATGAATTAATAGTAGCGAGTCATAGACTAAGTGATAATGTATGATAGAGAGAATGAATACAAATAGTAACGAATCGTAGATTAAGCTTTGAGCCTCAGCGAATTCTGACAAAAACGGCCAATATCAAAACCAAGGCGCGCATTCGGCAGGACCCGGTATTCCTCGAAGCTGATAGTGGGGCCGAGTCACCCCCATGACAGTCTTGATAAACAACATCGTCAAAGTACTCACCTGACAGAAGTACAAGTGAAATTTTCGTCACGGCATCGTTAAAATACATAAGTTTTTGATCCAGATTTTCTACTTGCACATGTCACATACTTTCTAGCCTTATTGCGAGAGAGCTGAAATTAATCCGCTATGAATTGCCATATGTTTCTTTAAAATGTCAAAAGCACCTGCAAGCGATCTGCAGCTCAAGGGGCAATATCTTACAAATATGTCGAATCGAGAATTGTCCGATGGCACAGCGAGGGATTCTGTGGAACAACTGCGCCTGCTGTGTCTTGGCCAAGGTGCTGCATCGGTTGATGACATCAATAGTTTAAAGCGTGGCGAGTTATCCAGGCTATACAAGGGGCGATTTGTCGAAGGATCAAACGTAGACAATGTTCTTGGCGAAAGGAAAACACGAATTCGACAGTTCAAGTGTCAATTACAGCTTGGCGGAACGCCAGAGGAACGGACCGCGTTCCGGGACGTACCAAAACATTGCCATGCATGTCTCTCGTAAGACCGAGCGCAATGCCAGGTGCAAAAGTGCAATGATCGAATGCACTTGGGCTGCACATGCATATTACGGCAATGCACATTAACGAACGTTAATGCAATTGAACTTTTGAAGAAAATACGGATTCCCCGAAATTCCGCAAAGCCAGTTTAACAAGTGGGATCGAAGGTAGCCTGCGAGGTGGACAGGCGATGGATCGGTCTCTTTTGAAATCTACCTCGGTAAGCAACAGACTAGTTGGCAGAGTGTGTGATAGCGAAATACCACAAGACGAATCTTTCTATTTTTCCATGTACATGTCGAGATAAAATTTGGGTCATTTGGCGGATCGGAAAAAAATAGATATCGAGGGCGACGACTGCGAAAGGAGAAAATCGAAGACCAGCAAAGAACGAATGGATTAGAGAATCGAAGCTGCAGAGCGAAAAGGGTTTTGTCGAAGAAATCGAATTTCCCGAAGGGATTAGTTTGAAATTTCGTGCGAAGTGGAATTGAGTCAGGCGAGCTGTGGCGAGTACATCGAGGGAAGAACTTAAGTTGTAAGTAGGTTAAGTTTTTTTTTAATATCGAAATTCGCAATCCAAGTAACTATAGACGTTATACGTAGAGACAATTAGTGAATTTGTTAAAGTCAAACTTACGCGGCGCCGTTTATGATAGTGCATAAGTGCCAAGAGTGTGAAACTAAAACCTTCGTCAATAAACGGTTGTGTTAAATTTTGGAAACCGCTAGCGTGTATTTTTGAACTCTAAATTTAGCGCGAAACCGTCGCATTTTCTCGCTTCCAAGCGTCGGTAAGCGTAATTTCGGGGTTGTGAAGCGAGTGGCGCCCGGCCCACTCCCATCTCCGGTGAGCATAGGCCCCCGAAATTATCTGCTTGGGGTTCAAGGGAGTTAAAAGGTGTTAAACACCACCGTAGAAGAATAACGGTGATAAACCCTAAAATTTATTCACCTCTTTAACTTCCAGCGTAGTCATTTGCTGCATTTTTTACTGCGATGCTAACAGAGGATCGCCAGCACCAGACATTTTCGTAAATATTGCAATATTGCAATAATTGCAATTTCGTATTCATATACAAAGCATTTACAATAAAATAAGCAGCCAATGTTTAATTTTTCCGAGTTTGGAAATTTTTCGGATGGATCCCAGACATAGTTTAATCGGTGGAACTTTCGTTATCCTTCGGATGAAAACAAAATTCAAAGGATAGGTTGATTTGAGCACGAGCTTGTAATGTTAGACTTATTGCTGCTGCATTGGAAAAATGTTCCAGCACTGAAAAATGTTCATCATTTGACTTATAGAAGATGCTGTCAGGAAATGATTTTTGTCACTTTGAGTAAGATATGGTTGATATTATTCTACAAAGAAGTGTATTACGTATTTCGACATTTTTGGGTCACTCAAAGCTAATTTCTTCGAAAATTAGTTTTCTTGCGGTTCTTTTGCGCTAGACTTTCTTCATTTTATGTATAAAGGAAAATTCGAAACGGATACCGCAGGGATCAATCCCTTTGCTTGTGTCGGAGTCCAATCTACTAAAAAGCACATCCTTGCCTCAAGGGCATTTCCACGACGCAAAAGCTCGGGTATTTCTTCAAGGGGCCGATCAATCGTCACTTCATTGGCTCGACTATCTTGGTCGTCTCGATTTTCTTGTTCTGCTGGGTTTTATTCAGCGGCTAGATTTTCTTTATGGGCCCGATTTCTTTCACCGGATTGCATCTTCCTTGTGAAAGACTACACGTATCTTCGTTAAGTTACTCATTACCACTAACCATGCTTCCTCCGTTGGCCGCATCACATTTACCACACTTTCCGCACATTGACATTCCTTTCACTTTTCTTCTCGATTGTATGAATCACTTACATTGAAATAAGGCATGTTCCGGGTCATATTCAACGTCGCAGCTTGGACAGTTCGGAAACTCATCGATACTAAATCGGTATAGATATTTTCTGTATCTTTCACGATCGGCTAAAAGCTGCGCTAGGTCGCAAGTTACTTCATTGTACTACTGTTTAGTCCAATTAACGATATTGCTAATAAACAAATCAAAAACTGTTCCCATATTCTTTGCCATACCTCTTCAGAAATTGGCCATTCCATCTTCAATTTGCGATACCGTTTTTATTTAGTTTCTGCATGATATATTGATTAGAATCAGCAAGTACGTATGCAGCCGCTCCTAATGTTCTTCTCAACGCGTTGAGTCAATAGACTGAAGGCATTTCGTGTTTGTTTGTTTTTGCTTTCATGTAGTAGACTTTATGACGCTTCATATAAAGCGGTAAAAGTTAGGCTCTTCCAGCAGTTTGTTGGGTTTTGGCAACAAAACAAGCTTTTGCAGGGTTTCGGGAAGATTCGTTCCGCTAATCATCTATTTACGCTATCGGCAGAAAATTCAAGTTTACTAACCATCTTAAGCAATTTGCTCGTGATACTATCTAATCTAGGCGCTTTGTATCCTTAAGTCGGCTAAACACAGCCAAAAGTGCCATACAAGTAACTGGATAGATATCACCTTTCGTATATTGCTAAACAAGTTCTACAATCCTTTCACAATTGTGGGGAACAACGTTTTCACTATTTTTTCCAGGAGACCAGGGCAGCTACCTTGTAGTACTTTTGAGTTCTTTACATGATTACACAATATGCTCCTTTCTATGGATCAATACCACGGCACAGTTTTCGACGATTTCATTTTGTTTATGTTTTGACTTTTGATTTTTTTAATATTTTTGACTGTTGGTTCCTATCGGCTGTCACAATTTCTTTTCCTTCACGCCAACAGTATTACTCTGCCTGTACAGCTGGGTGAGGTTGTCCCAGCGACAGTCACTTCAAATATGTTATACTACGAAATAGATATATGGTAACTTACACCTAATTAAAAATAGCTTTCCATAATTAGACATAAATTTTAAATTTAGCCACGGCTGTTCATAAATGAATAGTGTTCATTGGAGCTAGCTATAAACGGTACGAGGGGTCTCTCTGAGTGGCTATGTGCCTCCAAAACTTGTTAGTTTATCTCCCCAAATTTCGGCCCCAAACAGCAAGAGGGAATTGACCGTCGGCATTAACAACCTCCATATCTCTTCATTGGGTCCGGTGATGTTGGTCATTAGTATATGCAGCAAAGTAAGGACATTCAGGGAACCATCAAAGAGTTTGCCCTAGCTCAGCTTGGTATCTAGGGTCACTCCCAAATATGACTGACTTGCTGGTCTGAACATCGACATCGCTTGGCAATCTCTGTCTTTGAGACCGCCAGCTGAAGGGTATGCTTGGTCATCACTCGCAGCGACGTCATTAGCGTAGACTACCAAAAACACATTCAGAGGCATTACCAGGCGCAGCAGATGATCGCACATAATGTTCCATAGACCAGGTCCTAATATCGACCGCAGTGAAACGCTTGTCCAGGGCAGTTTGGTGGTCTGCTACTGGACGCTTCTCCAGGTGGCGGATAGGGGCAACCCACTTCTTTTGAATTCGACGCTGCACGAATTCAAAAGAAAGGATACATGGTATGCAAAATTATCTAGACAAAATTGTGTAGACATGGAGGTCGCATTATTTCGTCCGTAGAAATGGTTGAATTTGATGACCTCCGTATATTGAGATAAGACACAGATATTATGTTTTCTGTTGATTTTGCCAGGAATGTTTGATCTCATGATCCTAAAAAACTGCGCACCTGTGCCCGGGTAATGTTTCCAGCATTATTTGACAGCTACGGTAATTAAGCTCCCCTGTTCACCATTGATGCGTCGTGGAACTACCATCACCAAGGCAGCGATGCAGATATGGTGTTCCGACATTGGTACAAACTGGCTCTAAACGGACAAAGATCTCGACTAATGATTTGGAATTGATGCATTTGGGGTAGGGGCTATGGTATTCTGAACCTAGTAATACCGGAGTGACATCGGAGTGCCAACGGCTCCAGGTTAATATCATACCGCCTCCGTCCTGTCAAAACCTTGGCAGGCCTCAGAGTACATTAGAAGTTCGCGCTGTTGAGTTGGCGGGACAGGTTGAGTTGAGTTGCACTCCTGATTAGCGCTGATCTGGCTCTGCGCAGACGACCCCATAAGGGCGAACAGGCGTAGCGCACAGCGGTCTATTGGACGACTAGAAGCGTTGCTACTTGCCGCCACGCACAAAAGGCAAAAAAAGAACTGGGAAGAGCTATAAAACGGAGGAAAAAGCCAATGTGGCACACTCTATCCGAAGCAGTAGACCGGGACCCATAAGGCCAAGGCTAACAAATAGTATCGGGTAGGCTGGGCCGCATGAGTCCCGACCCACCCATGGAGGCGGATGTCCTGGGGAATATTGTAGATTCGCTGTTCCCAGCGCACGACGTTCACTTTGTTCACTGAAGAAGAACTACCAAGCGCGAGTGTTAGAATGAAGAACCGGAAAGCCCCAGACCCGGATAATATTCCAGTAGAAATCCTAAAAGTAGTGGTAAAGATACACCCGTCAATGAATGCTTACTGTGTAACGCTTCAAGTGCCGTATACACTTAGTACAGTGCAGATAAATTAATCTGCTCTTTAACACCCTAATTGCAAAGTGAAAGGGAGATCCGAACACAGCATCAGTGTATAGACCTTTCTGCGTGCTTGATACTGCGGGGGAACTTCTGGAAGGGTTGCTGAAATTTCGGTTAAAGGCAGCTTTACGAAGAGCTGGTACCTTCTCGAAAAACAAACCTGGACTCCGCAGTGGCCACTCAACAATAAGTGCCATCTGTGAAGTAATTAGCGCAGTAGGACGCGCAGAGGCCGCTTGTTATCGGGCTAAACCCATAGTGTTTATGGTAAAGCTGGACGTTATGGACAGACTTATTGAATTTTCTTCAGCGACATTTTTAAATAAAGGAATACATGCTGGCAATGATACGAGACTACCTGAAGGATCGTCATTTGGTTCACGAAAAGAATCAGGGAACTGTACGCAAAACCATTATAGCTGGAGCAGCACAAGGTTCCATTCTGGGGTCAGACCTATGGAATATTGCGTATCATGGTCTCTTGCGCCTCAAAATGCCGGAAGACGTGCTCTTGGTGGGCTAGGCTTATGATATAGCCGCTGTCATCACATCTAGAAATCTTCACCTCGCCCAACTTAAACTCAATCAAGTAATGAGAAGGGTTGAAGGCTGGATGGAAAACCATGGTCTCCAGCTGGCGATTGCAAAAACTGAGATTGTAATGCTGACGAAGAGGAGGAGACCAACCATTATACCCATGACAGTTGGCTCTGAAGTACTTGAGACCAGAAAATCGGCTAAGTATCTTAGAATGATGTTGAATTCGAAGCTGGCTTATGAAGAGCAGATCCGAAAAGTATGCGATAGGGCGCTACTGGCTGTTATCTCATGGCAAACGTTTGCGGTCATAGTGCGAGTAAACGTAAGCTGCTTTTGACGGTGGCTGATTCAATGCTGTTGTATGCCGCGGAGATATGGGCCACTGCGTTAAGGTTTGAAAAATATCGAGCTTAGATGGTAAGCGTCCAGCGTAGGGGAGCGCTGCGAATTGCAAGCAGCTACAGAACAGTTTCTAGTGATAGCGGAAGCTATCCCAATTGATCTGTTGGTGAGCGAACACAGGGAGGTGTTCCTGAACAGAGCAGAAGAGGGAAGAGAAATTTTGGCTGCTCAAGCACGACCGCCAACGCTCTAGCTTTGGGAGGAACATTAGGCTACGAGCTCGAAGGGAGCATGGACGATTAGGCTAATTCGCGCCTTAAAACCTTGGCTTAATCGCGACCACGGTGAAATAAACTTCTACTTGTGCCAGTTCATATCGGGCCACGGCTACTTCAGGAAATACCTTAACAGAATGGGGAAAGTCAGCACGGAGCTCTGTAAGTACAGTGATAAGGAAAGTGATGACGCTTTGCATACCTTTTTTCCATTGCACCTGCTTCACAAGGAAGCGACAAATGCTTTTCTCTGCAATTGGCCCTGAGACGCCGGAGTCAATCGTGGAGATGATGCTACAGTCAAATGACGCCTGGTCATCTGTGTCAGCATATGTGGAGCTGATATTGCGTTTGAAAAAAGAGGAAAGATGCGTCACAGAATCCTGAAAGCCTGACAGAACGGAAGTAAGCGCATGGGACACCTGATAGGTGGAAGTAGCACGGCCTAGTTGAAGTAATGCGAAAGCGGTTCAGGATCGGACCTCCGTGGTCGGCGGGTGATGTTTTTTAGTGAGTACGAATCTCACACAATCTTGTATCGTTCGCAGGATTCTTGACACCCGCCCCCTAAAAAAATGACACGCTTGAGGTGCGAGGCGTCTTTCTAACACTGTCTTCTATGTCGCACAACAAACATCGGTCCTTGAGGTTGCCCCGCATTGTGGCCAGCAAGTAACCAGAAATAGGGAACTTTTACGGAAGGTTCCGAAAGATTTCTCAGCCCGTCAACGATCCAAATCGCCGTGTACTTCGTGGATCTTACAACCAAGTTAACGATTTTCTCTCTCTTAAGGTTCGCTGATCAATACCATCTGAACCCTATGTTCGCAGAAAAGCTGCGTGATGTTGTCCGCCGCTTTGCAGCCCTGCAGATTTCATCGGAGGACTTTTATGTGTTTTCTTGCTTTTTCTCAAAAACTCGACACACATTCGATCCCATAAAGTGCTTGGCTTTTCTATGTGCATAATATGTACTTAGGCGGCACAGAGAAGTCTACAGCCCAGTGGCAAACCTGACTACACTTTCAATAGTTGCTGCTCCGATCCAGACCATTGCAGCTATGCCTTGTGAGGTTGTAGCCCAGGTATCAGTAGCAGTGTGTCATCTGATCCCACCTTCGCACGCAGGCGCATATCATCTCCATCCGAACAAACTAAACCAGGCTCCACCACGGCTTTTCGCTGTTCCTTTGATTTAGGGGGGAAGAGCGTAATTTGCACCTCACCAGCTTTTTCACCAGTCTTGGGTTTCATGGCAGATGTCATCTCTTCGCTAACTTTGCGACAATCAAAATCCAGAAGCTCGATCATGACTCTAGGTGCTATAAGTTTCACGTCCTCCTGACCATCTTCGAAAAATATACGAGGCCACGGGAGGTAAGGGCCCCTGGACTCATGTCCAGCCTTACCGACGAGGTTGGCCCCCTAGTGGAAGCATCGCGGTAGTTGTGGTTGAGAGCCTAACCAAAGGGCTGCTGTATTCCATCTAGGCAGCAGTGTCCTTGGCGCTTGGTTAGCCTCTGGAGCTCTATGCTCCAGAAGCGACGTGGAGCCGCGTTTCAGGCCGGGCGCTGCACCCCTCAGTGCAGAAGAGGATTGGATAGGCCTCGCATCCGCAAGTGTGGTGTCTGGGCCTGCCCCCAACACGAACTGGTAGACATGGCAGCAAGGGCTTGCACTTGCTGCTCTGTCGACGTTGGCTGACGATTCAGCCCCTGCCCTAATGTTGGGCCGTCTGATAAGCTTAACCGCAAGTGCAGACGTTAAACAACAAAACGGGCTCTAACTGACCATCTACGGTGGTCCAGCAGTCCGTGAAAATATTTTGGCAGATTGCCTCCAAGACTTTCGCTTAAGTCTTTCCCGGAGCTAGTTTTATCATGACAGAATCTAGTTAACAACGGGGCTCTCTCTGCCTGCTTCTTTCCTTTGCACGACATATATTTTTTCCCTCCCTGTGGTGCGTCCTTTTTCTACACCTTTTTTTTTTTTAGATCAGTGAGTGCTTCTGGTAATTTGGCATCGTTCTTCTTATTCTTCTTGTGTGTGACCTTATATATATATTGCGGTATACACAGTTATTATGTTTAATCGTCCAAATCATCTGATCCTGCCAATTAATATTACAGACTCTCCGCTGCTTTGAGCGGCTCTTGACTCGACGCAAATAAAAGCGTGTCGTTGGTACATTGGAAGATGTAGAGTTAATCGACTGGAATGGACAGGCCAACAGTAACTTTGGTACTTGAACTTGGTATATTAAAAAAGGATATAGTTTCTATTCATTCGTTTGTAGATCCTGTATTGCGTTCAATGTTACCGATTGGGTACTAGAATTATATCCGATTAAATGCCAGAAAATATTCCCTTGTGATGAAACTCATCCCTGTTAAAATAGCAAAATCTTTGCAAAAGATCTAAATCCAATAATATTCGGTCTTTATGCAAAATGTAAAAAACCATCTTGAAAAAGCTGAAAAAATATTTGAATTTTCTAATTTACGCCTCTCCCATAATTCATAGTCGAATATTTGCATTGAAATTGGCAAATTAATAACAAAGTTCACTCTATTACACAACAGCAAAAAAATAACGAAATGATAATCAATTCACTAGCAAATCGTACAGGTCAATAATGCAAGAGAAAAAGTTATCACTACCATACGTTTCTAAAAAATTATAATTGTTACCGCTTTGCCTGCCAATTTCGATATCTCTCATTACATCACAATTCACACCAAATAATATTCGAATTTCATTATTAATCTCATTTTTTCGGGGCACGTTTTCAGGATTTATAAAAGAAACTAAGAAGATTGCATTATGTGATTTCGCCTTGTTTTTTATTTCTTTATTCTGTTTTGAAAAAATAAAATGGTATCAACGTTTATTTCTGTGTTTTCCTTGCATTCAAATCAAATCACATAATACAATCTCCTTATTTTCTTTGTTTTGAATTCCATTCAGTTCTTTTAATAAATTCCTCGGCTACAATGTGACCCACTACACACTAACATAATCACTGAGATGATACTTTTATACGCTTGACTGAATCGAAAATAAATTGACGTAAGTCTAGAGATCGTTTTTTTATGAGATTTGACTTTGTTCCTTTGAATAAGTTATCTTAAAATGAATAACAAAATAAGAACATTGTTATGGTAGGTTAAAATTGCATTCTCTTTATTTTACTGTCCTACTGTTCTATCGAGAGCTGAACGTTCCGGTTGATTGGGAGGAAAACGAAAATCTTGATGGTAAAATAAGATATATATAAAGCGATGAGAGATTCAGGGGGAAAAATGACATATTTGAATCCTATCAACGTAAAAAAAATCTCTAGTGAACCTGAACCGCTAGAAATACTAATGTTCAATGAACAGTAGAAGAATCGTGCAGATTTTGAGTGCATATTTGACCACACGTGCTCCAATCTGTTTCGAGTGCAAAATCACTGTGGTCTTAACAATGCATTCAATTTCATAGCGTGAAAAGGATTTCAAGATTTTCAAGATTTAGGAAAGCCCAAACACTGCACAACTTTGAAAGCAGCATAACATAACATAGACAAAGAAAATGCTTAAAGCTTGCAACACTTTACCAGCACTGCAACTAAAAGTCTCCCACAATTGCTTCACGTCAAAATCAAATAACTCTGTCGATTTCGATTTTATCCGATGATTTCGTCGAAAGTTACAGGGATAGAAAGATGTTTAGGGTCAAAAAACGAAGGATGTTTGGAACCAAAAAATTTCGAGGACTTAGAAAATCAAAACATCGGTAACATGTTTTCAGTGTAAATGTTCGCGATATAAATACTTAATGCAAGCATTTATTGATACGAAAATAGCAAAAAACGCCTCGCGCTGGCAACCCTTTGCTATCATCAAAGCCAAAAATATATCACACCTGCCTCGCATTGAAATCAACCGACTCTGTGAATTTCGTTTTGATTCGATGACTGCATTGGAAGTTATAGCGGTACAAAGAAATTTAGTGCTACCAGGGGTAAAAGTTTTCAAATTTTCGAAAACTTATTATTTGTTGTTTACTGTCAATACAGGATTATTACCGTTTGAAAACTTGACTATAAAATCGCTTAATAAAGATATTGCAAATAAATACAAAACCAACAATAGCTGGCAACCCTAAAATGATTTTTTTACCAGATTCCTTCTGAATAATGCCTATAAAAGTTCCATATATCATATGAAATTCGTTTTAATTTCATGACTGCACTGAAAGTTATAGGGCCAAAATCTTTATTTTCCTGAGCGAATTTTCAAAACGCAAGACACCAAAATGACCATAGCTGGCAGCGCCAACCAAATTTGTCAACCAAATTTCCACCAAACGCGGCTTAGAGTAAGGTTCAGCTACTGTGTAAATTTCACGGTAGCTAAATCAGAATTAATAGGGCAAAAAGCAGATTTTGTTTTATAATTTTTCAAGGTGGCACCACTGGCACAGAGTTGCCCGCATTTCTAAATCGCTTTTATCAGATCTGGTCTTACTAAATATCAATACATTCTGTGAATTTCATTTGTATCTGATAATTGGATCGTGAGTTCTCGGGAACAGAAGTTTTTGATGCTTAAAATATAAGCAAATTAGAGGAGGGTTACCGTTCTTGTCCGATGTGAAATTTCAAAAGTTTTCCATTGGTTGTATAGACAAAGCATAAGATTTCTATATAAGTTGGTTTTCTCTGTAAAAGACGAAAATTTTTCAGGAGAGTCGATGGTTTGAAGGTTTTCACTTTCAATGCCTGCCGTAGCTGTAGGGTTGCCAGCACGTTCATAAAAAACTATACGAGTCTACAACTTAGTAACGAAAATATGGTCTGTAATTTAACATTTTTTATGTAACGAAATAAAGGATTGATATAATGGATTTGTCCAAAAATTATCTCTGAAATTATTACACCAAAATAAAATAAACAGAACGCTAGTGCTCTAGAGGTTTTGGTTCAGAATTGTCAGACACATTTTTCTCATGTTATTGAATTTTGTACTAAGATATGTTTTTGTAATGTTCTTGGTAAGGATGCCTTTAGAAAAACTAAAAAACATAACTTCCTAAAAAAAATTGTTGCCCGCAGAAACTAAAATTTGGAAATAAACCACTGAATGATAGCTGCCTTCCCCGTCATTATTTTAGGATCTTTTATTTTTCAGTATCAAATTCACTGATTCGCTCAACGACTGCGCACCTTCTATTGAGGTCATCTAAAGCCCATTGCGCTTCTTTCTTGACCGTCGTTTTTGGTGTGAAATTTTCGCTTCCCGCTTCTTTTCATCAGGCAATGTGTCTTCTAGACTTATGCAAAACAGTTTTTTAGAGTGACTCAATTCATTAAATATAGCAAAACGTGTCACTTAATACATATAATAAAGCTCACTAGTTAAATTCGAAGTCATTTCATAGGGATATGATGTTCGACGTGGTGAACTGTGACATTTCTTTCAAACAACATTTCTTTCATTAGTGACTTTTAATTCGTGTTTCGGAACAATCGATCAGTCCACCTATTATTCTTTCATGCATGATATTTTCCAGTGCATTTTCTCACTCATTTACATTTTCTAGTTCCCATAGTCATAGTCGACACGAGTATAGTTCAATGCCGATTTTACCTCGATTTTGATACGCGGTGTCACTCAAATCTTCACGCTAAAAACATGTTTCGTTTCGTGTCCGTATTCGTACCTGTATATACAGGCACGAATGGAGGCAGCAAAAGTAGTCCAAAATTTCATATGAGATATGTTGAGATGTTCGGATATGAAATGGTCGTTCCGTTCGTATCAAAAAACTAAAACGTATCTTTTCTTTCATAAATAACCAACATCTAGTATTGTCTATTATCCCTGCATTGGCGGTATATGCGCATACTAGTCGAAAACCGCTAAACCTTCTTCAAGGTATTCAATTTGTACTCCATCTCCGTTCATCGCCAGCGATATCATCAGTTGGGATTTAACCACTTTTTTAACTGCTTCAATTATGGAATGTGTGATTTTGTTAATCCATATTGGCGGTCAGTGAGGGCCCTAGTTTTTGCTACAGAATGTTCCTTGTGCTTAACGACTGTTCCTGCCGAGAAGGCTTAACCAGTCGACCCACTGAAGGGCAGGGTTGAATACGTCAACCGACGGCGACCGAGCAATAAGAGCAAGCCCTTATTACTCAGTCTACCAGTTCGTGCTGTGGAGCAGGCCCAGACACCATACTGGCAAATGCGAGGCCTATCTGATCCTCTTCCACACTTCAGAGTGTGGCACCCGGCCTGAAACGCGGCTCCACGTCGCTTCTGGAGGATTAAGCTCCAGAGGCTAACCAAGCGCCAAGGACACTGCTGCCTAGGTGGAATACAGCAGCCCCTTGGTTAGGCTCTCAACCACAACCACCGCGATGCTCCCACTAGGGGGCCAACCTCGACGATAAGGCTGGACATAAGTCCAGGGGCACCTTACCTCCCGCGGCCTCGGTATTTTACAACCCCGGTAAGTTGGTTATACCCTCGTGACGACCTGCAGACACGAGGATACCTTAGCACAGCCAGTGAAGCCAGCAGGCGAACCAAAAAGGATCTCTCAAAAGTGGCGTGAAGCCGAAAAACAGAGATCAACAACCGGAAAAAATTGTCCAAAGGACAACTAGAAGAAACCTGAAAAGAAAAATAATAAATAAAACCCAACACCATATAAATAAACTAAACGTGTACTTACCATCACAGTTTTTGCTACAGTAGGAAGTAGCCTTTCATAAGTGATGCGCTCAAAAATCTTACTTCTCGTGCCCAGCAGGATACTGGGCGGTAAGATTATGGTTCGCCAGGGTGTTTATAGAAACTTTTGCTGCTTCCATTGTCTTCAGAATATTTCACGAACCAAGCATTTCTAAATGATTTCCCGAATACTTTCGGTTTTTTCTTTGTGGCTACTTAAAGAATAATATTGGGAATAACTATCTGCTTCCGGGCCTCCCTGCCCGGCAGGCTTCGTTAATAAGTCTTCTGTTATCTTAACTCTTTCCTCGATCGTGGCTGAACTTATGTTTTAGGATGCATCACGGACTGGGTGTTGTGTGCAAAAGATTCATTATAATTAAACACAGCAAATGACGTGCTTATCCATTTTGATTTTCCCCCTCTATGTTTCCGTTACTTTATTCCTTGATTGCAACCACTTGCTGAAATTTACTTTAGGCTCTTACTCAGTAATGTTCAACGAAGTATTTCAAACGGCATTTCCTAATTTTTGGAAAATTAGGCAAATCTGTAGACGAAATTTGAAGCTAGTTTAGTCTAGATTTGAAAAATAGCCTTTAGATGTGAAAAAATGGTCAGAAAGTTTATTTGAATTTCAAACT
>OZ022263.1:150599112-150626612 GCA_963978885.1 Nemotelus pantherinus
CTCATGTATAATTGATATCTTAATATTGCATTCGCTGCGGTTGCATTCTGTATATGAAGTAGCGATGCATTTGTTTTAATAAAGATTTAATATTGACCGGATATAGTTTCATGATATGAGATTTTTATGCAATGCTTATGAGACAATTGGCCCTATTCCGAGAGTCACCTCACGTGAGATCTCTCGTCACTTGAAAAGTCACGTCACCTACGAATCAATATTCTGAGAGTCATGTGAAGTGGCTCTAGGTGAGGTGACTATGAATTTGTGTTTGAACGTTTGAAATTTACCATGTCATTGAAATTTTTCATCGCTTGAAATCTTCCACGTCCATAGCACACTGGCATCGACCGGTTCTTGTTCGATCACCGAAGTTAAGCAGTGTTGGGCGTGGTCAGTACTTATATATATATATATATATATATATATATATATATATATATATATATATATATATATATATATATATATATATATATATATATATATATATATATATATATATATATATAAATATATATATATATATATATATATATATATATATATTAGGGCGGGCCAAATTTTGTGTCGATTAGACCTGCCCCCTAAGATGATTATATGGACAATTCTAAGCAACTTTGCCGAAGGAACCATAGGTCTATCTCGATTTTCGAGTCTCCCACTTTTCAAAAAAAGATTTTTTCCCTATAACATCATTTTGACTCAAAATTCGTTTTTTTATTCATCGTTATATTATCTTTTTTATGTGTATATGGGGGGTTTTTGGGGTCGAGAAATTCATTTCTGATCTTTATTTTTACCTATAACTACCGCCAGAGGGCGTTTCATGCATATTTTAACTATTTTTCGTCTATTTTCCGAGAAAAATTACAAGTTTTTCGGTAAAATTGATCTTTATTTTATTTTTTTCAACAAAAATTCAACTTAAAAAATAAGAACATGTGTAAAAAATAAAAAAAAAAATGAATTTAGTGGAAGAAAAGCGAAATAACTTATTTTTGAAAGTCTTTTTTGCTTTCAAGTCGGGGGTATTTTGCACGGCTTTCTGATGTAACTGCCATAACACTGTGTCGACTCTTTTCTAAAACACGTTTAGAAACGCTAGCCAGCAATTGAACATGTCTTTCCGTTGCTTGTATGTGTACCGGAATTCTTGGATCAGGCAATGGTGGATCATCGCATTCTAAATATTGTTCCAAATGATCATACGGAATGCTATACGTAAACGGTGGTTCGAATAAGACATCATCTCTATTTAAATCAATCATATTCGTATAATCTGTACAATTGAAGTTTATCAAAGGTTTTTGATAAACTCTAAGATGTGCCGGGTCGTACAGATTTCTTCGGTAGTGTAAAATTTTCTTGATTGCGATTTTTCGTGTCTCTTTTTTATCATCAAATAACATCGCTAACAAAATATTTTCGGAATGTGCGTAATATGAATTGTTTTTAATGACATTATTCACAACTCCGCGTAGATTTGTATCCAAATATTGTGTCCAACGAATGAATTTGTAAAATAATACACTACCGAAGACCACCGAATTATAGTACTTGATGTTGAAGTACATCGGCACATACACTTTCATTATGTATGTTGCCAAAATTTTCAAATTCCTTGATAGATTTTCAGTTGACACATACAACCGCAACAATCTATTCGCCTTGGTGAGCCAACGTGAATGTGCTATTGGTCCTGGTTTATTGTGAGATAAATCCGCAGGAACAACACCATTCGAAATTGCATTGGCCATTTTGTATAAGTACTTTGAATCGGTGGATAATTCAAATGGATCTAAATCAGGTGGCATGTTCTCTAGCACGATTATCTCGAATTCATCTACAAGCTGAAAAAAAAGAAATGAGATGAATTAAATTTTACCATTTAATAATGGAAAAAATCGATGAGAAAAATGACAAATGATACATACCGGAAGATTTTCACAAGTTTCAATTTGTTTGCCCAACGTTCCAGTTGTTGTTCGTGGTCCAGTGGTCGATGATCTTTCCAAAGTGTCAAACAAATGACGAAATGGCAGCTCGTTAAAGTGCAGCATGCACACAAACCAATGCAGCGGTCTATTCAAATGCAATTCAAATCGACGCAAAATCCCATTTCTTACGCCAGTATTTGTTGGCTCACCATCACAGCATATGCCGATTAATGCATCGAGAGCAATTTCTTTTTCGACGAAGAATGCATTAAATGTCATCAATTTGTGTTCAGCATCTTCATTTTCGACTTTTGTGTAGCCTATCAATTGAGAATTTGGTTCCTTCAAAACAACTAGATGTGGTTCTTTCACCATCCTTGCATGCAACTTCTCATCGATTTTTTCCATTGCTAAAGCATCATTTTTTCGGCCGTCGAATGAAAATGCTATCAAATTGGATGCATCATACTGCTTACGAAGCAGTTCTTCTCTGCATTTGGCCTTTTCTCGACGCACTTTATTTTTATCCATGATGATAGGATTGCCATGTGCATCTTTTACGTCAATGTCTTGCATAAGAGATGTTGCGAGTGCTGCTGCTATTCTATCAGACACACCAAATCGATCACACATCGCAGCGAAGTTCGAAGCATCGTATCTGGGAGTATACGGTCCTCGTATCATTGGCGGAATATCTTGTGGATTTGAACTTGGCTGATCTATATCAGTACTTGGTTCATATGCTGAATGGCTCTGTTCAACGCTTGTTGGTATTATTGTTGACGTTGGTGCTGGCTCTTCAACTTCTAGCACGAATTCCGGTATCGTCAATCTTCTGTCATTATTTTGATCTCGCATGAACTCTTTCAAATGATCTGGAATCAATCCACATGAGCATAATTCTGCTTTCAAGTCACATTGACATTTGCCGATGTAAAATAATTCTTTTGTAGATTGCTCGAACGTTCTGAATGAGGCGATATTTGAATGTTTAGTTTCGATTTGATACTTGTCAATCAATGTACCCAATTTTCTAACAACACTTTGTTTGGTTAGAATTTCAACATTAAGTTGACTCCAAATTTCAATCAATTTGTCTGTTACGTGCGGTACGAATGTTTTATACGAAAACATTTTGATTTGGAGTTTAGCACGTTCGGCCAAGAAAAAAAAACATCTTAAAATATCCTGTTTCGTTGGCAGATCGAGTCCACTCAAATCACAAGATGCACCAAAAACAGCAACATCGTGCGAAGGCAAATGCTTCAAATGACTTTCGGTACTTGTTGATGTTGTTGCGGTTTGAGATGTAGACGGCAATGCATTTGGATCCATTGTATAATTTTACTAAAAAAATTTTAAAAAACTGAAATTAGTATATTTCAAAACATTTGGTTCGAATATATTTTTTCCACCTACAAATTGGCATAACTCATATGTGATCAACAGCATTTACTCATATGTCAACCGACATTTCGCCTCTAAGGACCAGTTAATACATTATTCCAACGCACATTATTCCTACATGCTATACATATAAATACATTACAATGTATTACATATTTCAGAAAAAAGTAACCAAGCAAGAGAACAACATCGATGCCTATGTGTATTAAATTACAAAATTTTAACACATACCTTTTAATTCTTTTTGAATTTCACAATTATTCACTGGCAGGAAATTTATAATTCACTTTCACTGAAATGATGCTCAAACACTAATGAACTGAACTTTCATAAATGTCATTGTGTTGTGCTCTTTCACAAAATATGTCGGTAATGATGTTTTACCGATGTTTTTTTTTTAAATAAATGCGTTGTTGACTTGAAAGCAACAACACTTTGTCGCTTTTTTTCTCACTAAATTCATTTTTTTTATTTTTTACACATGTTCTTATTTTTTAATTTGAATTTTCATTGAAAAAAATTAAATAAAGATCAATTTTACCGAAAAACTTGTAATTTTTCTCGGAAAATAGACGAAAAATAGTTAAAATATGCATGAAACGCCCTCTGGCGGTAGTCATAGGTAAAAATAAAGATCAGAAATGAATTTCTCGACCCCAAAAACCCCCCATATACACATAAAAAAGATAATATAACGATGAATAAAAAAACGAATTTTGAATCAAAATGATGTTATAGGGAAAAAATCTTTTTTTGAAAAGTGGGAGACTCGAAAATCGAGATAGACCTATGGTTCCTTCGGCAAAGTTGCTTAGAATTGTCCATAGAATCATCCTAGGGGGCAGGTCTAATCGAATTTTTCGGCTCCATACAAATTGGCCCGCCCTAATATATATATATATTTATATATATATATATATATATATATAAATATATATATATATATATATATATATATACATATATATATATATATATATATCTCATACGAGTCTATACGAGTCTACAACTTAGTACCAGCAATATGCCCTGTAAGTTTCATAATGATATGACAATCTGGTCAAAAGTTATCGCAGTTCAAAAATTTTCAAATTTTCCCAATCTCATTTCAGACGCCTAGCGCACACATAGGGTTAAAAATGTCATAAAAGCTATCATATTCACATTTGCAACACGTTCGAAATTCATTCGATAAACTTTATTTTTGCGAAAGTAATTTACTGATAGAAAATTGGTATATATTATATATCACCAAAATGGCAGCCGGCCCCAACCTGAAAATTTCAGCTCTATCGGATGTCGCGCTCCTGGGATTTTTTTAATACTAATGTTAAAAACATTAGTAAAAAGGATGTAGCATCTTCGATGTCAATAATGATGAAGGCACTTGCAAGTATGAAATAAGAGTATGAATTAATATTAAAATATTTTTACGTCGCTGTTTGATCGAAATGAATCAAATGGAGGAAATTGATTGGGTATAATCTTGATTACATTTATAGTTCACAAAAATACTCGTAACTAGTATTTTTGAATTTCGTGTTAGTCGTGAATGTCGTTTCGTCGTATATAGTCAAAGATCCCTAAATAGGCAAATATTATTTTTAGAACGTACATTACGTGATTCAATTATTCTTAAATTGACTTGGAATCACGTGCATAGGTGAGTGTGGCTATAGGGAGAAAGTAAAGAATTCTGTCACTCCGTCGTAGCCGGTGTTTTGTCGCATCGGGCTATGGTATCGTCATTTGGGAACTATACATTATTCTGGCATGAAGCCATTTGAAATTGTTAGTTAAGTTGATTGCATTTAAGAAACTTGAAACTATTGTAATTTCAAGATTGACTAATCGACGGGGTTATTTTTTAATGAACAGTGAATTGTTTGATGATTTTTTCTTACCTTGTTGCTGCTCGATATTGCGTTGATGTAATGTGTAGTTTTTTACGTAATCTAAATGATGAGTAAAATTTGCAAAACTTTTACAGTCAGATTTGTATTTCGCGATAAGATAATTCAGATAAACTCATTATGGTAAAATAACTAATAGAATATTAGCGACCATTATGAATACAGCAGACACTATAACCTTTAAATATCGTCAAAATATCAGCTAGTGTTAATTTTTTTTGTTTTTAATAGATTTACTTACTAACGCTACTTAATAACGCTACTTTTAGGTGTACAAATATGATTTCACCTACTATTTTTAATAGATGCCGCCCAATGCCTTTTTTATATACGGGCCGTCATCAATCATCGTAGTTGTGACGTCATCATGCCTAGTCAAACCTAACATTACCACCAAACAATATCGATATCCTCGTAAATGTTTCACCAAAATTACCATAGAACGTTAGTTATAAACATAATAATCAATCATAATGATCATCTTCACTAATGTTTTTTCACCTACTGGGGCGTTGCACAGAATGTAGACAACATTTCCAAAAATTTGCTCGATTTACTATCGATGGTAATAACGGAGAAATAGCCACATAAATGCCAACTAACCTATTGATTTTAAAATACCAGTTATACATATGCGGCAAGTTCCCAATCAGTTTACTTTGGTAATAAACCAACACGAAACATCACATAACCTACTTAAAACTGATTCACATTTCGTAGCGATTTTCTCACACATTTCGCCGCGCACGGAATTAATTTTATTTTTCACTAATTACTGTCATCGTTACAGTTTCCCAGATATAGTTAACACATAGCCCGTATAATCTCGTTTTTCCCGCGGAACATCCATTACTCCGCGTACGAAAGTTAGATGACACTTTGTCGGTCGGTAAAAATCCGCATGCCAAATCTCGCTGAATATCGGCACTGCCTGGTGGAAATATCAAAATAACCAGACATCATTACGTCATAGCCCGTATTGGACCAATGCTTTGTAGAAGTACGGGCCGTCATGCTCCGTCATCCTTTTAGCTTTGACGTCATTGTTCCTGGTCATTTTGACATTTCCACTAGGCAGTGCCGATATACACGGAGATTTCACGTGCGGATTTTTAGCTAAAATATAAATAAAACGTTAGTTTTTTGTGCGTGGATGCGTTGTAATAATATTTAGTCATAACTTGCATTTTGCCTAAGGTTTTTCCTCATACAGTGGTGTTGCACAACCTGTAAACAAAACTTCACATACACAATATGCTTTCAAAACTTCCACTAATATGCTCGATTAACTGTAGGTGGCGATGATCAGGAAATAGCCGCATTAATGTCAACTGGCCTATTCATGTTCAAGAACCAGTTAAATATATGCGGCAAATTCTCAATCAATTGTATCGACAGTAAATCGACACGAAACATCACATAACCTTTCAACATACTGATACACATTTCGTAGCGAATTTTTCACACTATACCGCACGCATCGCATTAATTTTTGTTTTCACTGTTCACCAGTTCCGCAGATATCACTTTATTTTCACTTCACTCACTTTAACACAACTCGTACAATTTACGTTTTCCTGCGGACGTCCCATAAGACTGCGTGTGTTTTCGCGATACTTTGACCAATTAATGTGACGTCACCATTCTGCATGACGGCCCGTACTTCTAGACGGCATTGATTGGACCAGTGACAATAAAGATGGCATTGTGTCGCCGATATGCTACTTATTTTTGTTGCATCTGGCAACACTTGTATTTGACAGATATGGCAGTAAGCTTTCATTTTAAGTGTATGACATTTGTTCTAAGGCGTTTCTAAGCTGCAACAAATTTTATTTTTTTTATTCATTACATTGTACATAGATAACTTAACTAAAGGGGTATTTAACTTAAAAGAACTTATACTTAGCGGCTATCCTATTCTGGCCTGCTGGCTCTTATTGGGTTTTAACTTTTATTGTTTTTTATCAATCATTAATTTTCCGATTTACACTTATTAACTATTATCCAGATAGTACAATACCTGGGGTTGACTTAGCAATATAGTGCTTAAATACTAACTTAATTTACTAAACTAAATCTAGCTTAAGTCTAAATACAACTAGCTTAGCCTACTTAGACCTAAATTTAACCTAGGTCTTAACTATCCTCTCCGATTCGTCGTCCCCATCCATCAAAATAAAATTTAAGGTTGACCAAATAATCTTCAACGCTCTTCCAAGCTTTGAGCGGGTCTTGGCTCGACGCGAATAAGAGCGTGTCATCTGCATATTGTAGGACTTTAACTTGAGGATTACCCGCTGGAAGAAGGAGGTCAACAGTGAAAATGGTATATAAAACAGGACCAGTGACAGAACCTTGTGGCACTCCTGATGTCACAGGTCCCAGGGGTGAATTTGCTCCATTAACGCTAACATAAAATTGTCTGTTGCTAAGGAAGCTTGCGGCGAATCGTATTACTATTTCTGGAAATCCCAACTTGATCAACTTGTATAGAAGACCTCCGTGCCATACACTATCGAAGGCCTTCTCGATATCTCTAAGCTGCAACGAGAAGCTGTAGTTTAACAATTTTATTTTTAAGAGCAACACAGTCAAACAATTAAATAGACTCTTTGTAAATAAATGCTTTAATAACAAGAAATTATTTAACATGAAACTATTAAATAGTCCCAAATGTAAATTTTGCAATGATGTAGATGATATAGATCAGGGGTGGGCAAACGGTCGATCGCGATCGACCGGTCGATCGCAAACAAATCGACAGTCGATCACAGACATTTTTAATAATTTACTAGGTTAATTTAAAATGTGAGCTAAAAATTTAGTAGACGATTTATTCAGTACATTTTGGAATGGGCCTTGGCTTAATAGATCCAATCGGACAGTCCACGCAGTTTCAGTTCACACAAAAGCTCGCAGAGCCTTGGTGGCGGAGAAGCCAAAGGGAAAATCCGAGATAGCTATGCTCTCGATTTGTGCAATTTATAGATTTATATCATTTTAGTAAAACTGCTTCACTAAATCTCGTATAGGTATACGGTTGTTTCATTTCCTTAAATCTCTCTGTTCTAAAGTACACACTTTATATTTTTGCTTCCCGCTATACACCTTGCCTGCATTTCCCTGCTACCGAAATAGTAAATGGTCACACGCAGGTTAATCTAAAAGGTTAATCTCAATTTTATATAAAATAAAATTTTATTTTAAAATCTTTTCACGCCAATTTAGTTTGTGCAGTTCATTCTTTCGAGCTAAAAAGTGGCATTTGGTGTTTGAATTTGAAAATTGAATTGTGTAAATGTCTTTTCAATAAAAAAACCGTTCGAAAATTAAAATTCTTGACATCTTATCCGTCAGAAATTATAAGTGTCCCCGCTTTTCTCCATTGACAAAATTTTCGCTCGAAAGAATGACCAGACAATGGAAACTTGTCAAAATTTAGCTTCACGATTAACTCAGTACTAGCCTAAAGAATGAACTGCACCTACTAAATTGGCGTGAAATGATTGGAGACATGCACCAAAGCTATTTGCATTTTCAAAGCGAAAGCATCTTCCAAGTAATTTTTGACGCTTAAAAGTGAGTACAACTCTTGCTTATTTTCAAGCTAAATTTTCGCCGAAATAATAATAATAATAATAATAATAATAGCTTTATTGATGCATTTGGTAATTTAGTGCTATACAATATCTTAAGTTTAGTGTTTAGACAGAGTCTTTACATCTAAGTTGTGATAACTAACAAATACTATAAGATTGTATACATACGGAAGTTTAGTAGTGTATTTTAGGGAAAAATAGCTTAAAACCTAATGTAGCCCTAAAACTAACTTAAGGGGTTATATACAGTTAGAAGGCCGGAAAAAGACGTTTTTTTATTAATTTTTTGTGAAAAGGTATTTTACTTTACAAAAACAAAAATTATACATGCATTTAGTGCCAACATCTAAGTTTATAATGGCAATAATAAATTGTTAAAATATTGATCTGGTGCGCTCCTCCAGAAGATCTCCTGAAGGTCTTCCAAAAAAAGGTGTTCGGCGGTGACCACGATTTCTCCGGTATAATTCATCTTAAGTTAAAAAACCATACAGATTTTTTTAGTAGATAGATAAAACTAGGTATTGAACGAAGGAATAATCGAAATTTATTTTTTTTGACAAAATGGCAGCTTCGTAAAAAAAAAATCGAATTTTGGGCCAAAATTGCCATTTAAAATTGTTTAAAAAAAAACAGAAATAATTATCCAAAATCTTATTCCTTCGTTTAATACCTGAAAAATATATCTGAAAAAGTTGTGTTAAAATTTCAAACCGTTTGGTTGAGCCGTTTTTTAGAAATCGTGGTCACCGACTTGGAAACATAGTTTTGAGAAAAACGCGTTTAAAGTTTCGGAAGAAATTAACACATATATCATATTTTTTTTTAGTTACATGGAGTCATCTGTTTTAGGGCCATAAGATGTACCTTTTGTAGCCTCACTAGCTTCTAATACCTCGATTTGATGCTGTCAACGAGCCATTCTTCCCTCTCGCTTACTCACATGCGCTTCGGTCTGTACTCCGCCTACTTTCTAACAGTCCGAAATGTGATTGCAAATATGCGTATATCTCGGAAAAAACTTGTCGGATCGATTTGAAATTTTCAGGGAATATTATCAGTTAAATATACATTCTGAAAATGCAATAAATAAAAAATCGATTTTAACTGTATATAACCCCTTAAATGTAACTTAAGATAAACTTAAAAACTAAATTATTCACGGTAATTAGAGTATTAAGGCTACCGGGCTATCTGTGGACAAGTGATGCAACCAAAGGATTGTTAGAGTTTTGGCAACTATCGGAAAATTTTCTGTGGAGAGATTCAGCGGATTCCAAGACGGTTTTTAATTTTGCCAGCTGGTGAAGACGGTGAGTGGAGAAGAAAAACGGAAGGTTAAAAATGATTTTCAGACATTTGTTCTGCAAAATTTGCAGCTTACGTTTATGCGCTAGAGCGCAGTTGTTCCAGACGGAGCAGCCATATAGAATTATAGGTTGCAAGGTGGATTTATAAATGAGTAATTTGTTGGCTACAAAAAGCTTGGATTTCCTATTTATAAGGGGGTAGGCTGACAGGATGCTTTTCAGGATCTTCGATTTTATAGATTCTGTATGTTGCATAAACGTGAGTTTATAGTCAAGGTGAACCCCTAGATACTTAATATCTTTTGTCCATGAGACATGAGAGCCAAGAATTTGAATATGTGGATTCGGTAAGTATCTCGTGGCTCGTTTTTTGGTAAAGAATATCGCTTGAGTTTTCCCGGCATTTATTTGAATCTTCCATTTGCTGCAAAAGTCATTGATTAAACGCAATTGTTGTTGGAGATTATTGACAATACGATCAGGGTTATTATCACTAGAGTATATTGCAGTGTCGTCAGCATACATTGCAATGTTGCAATCCTGGAATTGAGCCAAGTCTGACATGTAAATATTATACAAAGTCGGACTTAGAACCGAGCCTTGCGGAACTCCCGCGGGGATATTATGTTTTTTGGAAAGACATTGTGCTTTAACAACAAACGATCTGGAAGACAGAAAAGAACGTATAACTGTACATAAGTAGATGGGAAAGGATAAACGAAATAGTTTATAGATGAGGCCATCCTGCCAGACAGTGTCAAAGGCCTTTTCAATGTCTAAGGCTATCAGACCGGTGGAATATTTCAAGGAAAATTGTTGCTGAATATGATGGACGACTCTAGTTAGCTGATGAGTTGTAGAGAGCCTTGGTCTAAAACCAAATTGAAAGTCCGGGATAATTGAACATTCTTCCAGTTTACTTCGTATGCGAGACAGAATAACGCGTTCAAATAGCTTGCTTACTGACGACAACAAGCTAATTGGTCTATAGCTGCTAGGGAGTTTTGGGTTTTTGCCTGACTTTAGAATTGGGATGACAATTGCGTTTTTCCATGCGACGGGGAAGTATCCTACCTTGAGACAGCAGTTGAAAATGTAAGAAAGAGCAACGATTGCCTTTCTTGGAATAGTTTTCAAAAGAATATTGGTGATACCATCATCTCCCGTAGAAGACTTCATTTTAAGTTTTTTAAGTAGAGCTCTCAACTCTATCGGAGAGCAGAGGCAGCAAGGCTTAAAATCAGAGGAGTAGTCTGATAGCTTAGAGGTTTCACGTTGCACAACGTCATTGGTTTCGGGGTCATTAATACGGAGAGTAAGTGTGTGGGACTTGTAGAAGTTAGTTGCCAAGGTATTTACTTTTTCATTTGCAGAAATTACAGTAGAGCCATCCTCAAGTTCTAAAGGTGGAATGAATTTAGATTGGCTATTTAAAGCTTTTCGAATTTTCCATAATTTTTTAGCGCCGGTTTCCTGAACTGATAGAGTATCGTTCCAGCGTTTGTTGCGTATTTTCAGAAACACTAACCGAATTTGCATATTTAGTTCGTTCAGAAAGGCTTTAAGGTGAGGATTGCGAGATCTTTGCCATTGTCTGCGAATGTTGTTGCGGTGTTTAATTAACGCAGAGGTGGCGTGGTCGATTTCGAATGCTACAAGTTTCCGAGTCAGTACAGGAGTGGCCCGGTCTCGAGCTCTGAGGATATTATTTGCGAAATCTAAGACAAGTTTATCGATTTGACGGGGATTCGTAATTTTGGAAAGATCAGTATCACGAAGGTCAATGTTGTCGTTAAGAAATTCACGGTATTTGACCCAGTCTGTTTTACCATAAGAGAAAAACTGATGCTTCTCTGCATTGATGTATTTATCGATGATAAAAGATACAGGCAAATGAATAGACGAAAGCTCATTCAATACTGTAGGTTGCTGTAGGGGAACTCTGCCGTTACTGATTATTAAATCTAAAGTAGACGGGTTTCCTCGCGGAGGATAACAGGTAGGACCATCAGAAGTGTGGAGAAAGAAGTTTCTGTCCGTCATTAGTTCAAATAGGATTTTGCCAGCTTTATTGGCTTTCGAACAATTCCAATGCCGGTGTCGAGAGTTCAGGTCTCCGCATATTAGAAAATTATTTTGAATGTTTTTTCAATAATTTCAGATCCTCTTTAAAAAGTTTTAATTTTTGGGCATTCAAATTCGTGCCGCTGAAATAGACAGCGATAATTGTTAAGTCAAGTTGTGGGATAGTTATTGCTACATGCTCTATGACTTTAGTGGCTAGGCTTGGGAGTCTACGGTAGTTAATGTCTTTATTGATGAGAATGGCGACTCCTCCTCCAGGTGCATCAATCCTGTCGTTTCTAATAATATTATAGTTAGCATTAGATAACTTATCGCCTTGCTTAAGCCAAGTTTCGGAAAGTATGACTAAGTCAACTTTATTCTGGATGACGAAGCTAAAAGTTTCCAGGTGTTTGTTACGGATGCTCTGGCAGTTCCAGACCAAGCAATTAATTTGGCTTTTATTTGTATACAAACTTAGTGGCAAGTTCTACAATTACGTTAAATTGATCATTACGTGACTGGCACGAAGCAAGTCTCGTGATGAGTTCTTTAGCTAAATTTACTAATTCAGTAGCCGAAAACAAACTATTAGCCTCAGCGGCCGGAGATAAATTATCTGCGCTAGGAGTATTTACATAACTATAATTATTACGAGTTACTGCGCTATACGAATTTGCGCGAATTTGATGCCCCGGGCTTTGATTAGAACAATGCTGAGAGCGCGCACCAGGCAATGATGGAAAATCCATGTTGTTCAGTACAGGAACTCGAGCTTGGACAGGTTTGATGCTGAACTCAGCATTACGTGTTAAACGCTGAGACGATCGCTTGCGAATTTGTAGGTATTCGTTGCGTTTGGGGCAAAGAGGGCTGTTGGAGAGGTGATTCCCCTTACAAAGAGCGCAACATATTTGAGAAGTGTCATTCGTTGGACACTTCGATTTGTCATGCTGCTGGCCGCATATCAAGCACTTTAATGGAAGAAAGCAGAAAGATGTCCCATGTCCGTATGATTGACACTTCCTGCACTGAGTCGGATGGTTTGATTTCTTTCGTTGAAAGCTCCACTTGATCTTAGTGTGGTTAATTGAGTGTATTTTGATAAGCTCCTTATACTTCACTGAGCCATGAGCGAAATATACGATAAATCGTGTCTCGTCACTATAACGGCGTGCATCATCTGGTATCAGAATTTTCTTGACGTCAATGCATGCCAAGCCGTGCTCGTCGTTTAGGAGCTTTTGGAGCTCAGTACAGTCCATATTGTAGAGACCGTTTAGAATGAACTTTTGCGGTTTTTGGTCAGCTCGCGCGTAAGTGAAAAAGTGCACATTCTTTTCGACAAGATAAGAACGAAGCTTATCGTAAGAATCCATATCATCCAACAAAACTTTTTTCTCTACGCTGTTGTATTGAATGTTGTAGTTTGTGATGTTCACAGCATCAATTATTTTGATTATAGTATCCCGATCTAACTTGGGAATAACAATCGGGGGAACTTTTACCTTTTTAGGTGAAGTGTTTGGAGTAGCGAACCCGTTGCTGGTTGTTCCTCCATCGTCGTCGACGAGATTTTCAAGCGGCGTAAACCGGTTAAACCAAAACCGGTAAATCCGGTAAATCGAAAACAGTACTAAGCCTTAGATGGCTTAGCTGAGGAAGCTTTTTTCAAAGATTTCTAAATCTTTTGCCTGAAATTATTGCATTTTTGGACACATTGGGAGAAAAACATGAACAATTGGAAAATCCAGTATGAGTAAAGAAATTAGCATTTCTTATGGATTTTATGGGCCGTTACAGCTTGCTAAATTTACAATTACAAGGAAAAGGAAAATATTGTTGACTTGTTGAATTCGGTAAATGTTTTTTAAGTAAAATTAAAGCCTTTTGCTTCACAATTAAATAGGCAAAATGTTTGAATATTTTTTTCATATATAGAAAAACATATTAAACTTACTGGTGAATGTAAAATGCAAAATTTGAAAGACATCCTTCAGTTCGCGAAAAAGTCCGGGGCCTTCGATGGCCGCTTGGACTGAATTTTTTTCTCCTGGCCCATTTATCTGGTATCACTATGTACCAATAGGTTCATGTGTGGCCTTGTGCCAACTGGTACAACCTAACCTAATCTACTGGTGAATGTAATATTGAAATGTTTTGTCCTGAACTAGAAAATTTTAAACAATAATTTGAGAGACGATTTGCAAATCTCAATAACCTTCAAACGATTTTTGAATTTATTTCATTTCCTTTTAGAGAATCCGATAACGAGGACATTTCATCAAATCTAGCTCATACTTTACAATTGAATTCATCGGATCTGGAGTTAGAAACTTTAACAATAGCACGCGTAAATGAAAACTATTTTAGGATTTTATTACCATAAAAAATATACATTATTAGGATTGGTGGCAATGAGGATATTTGAATTTTTTTCGCTTCCATTTATCGATGTGAAGCAAAGTTTTCTCAAATGAAAAACATTGAATCGCAACTTAGGAGTCCTCTGACTGGTGACCGCTTAATGGCATCTATTCGATCCTGCATCAGTGCTTACAAGCCTAACTCTACAATACTTTTTGATGAAATGGAGAGTCAAGCATATACATCAAAAATTAATCCAACATATTTATTAATAAAGTACATTGTACAAAGTAGAAATAAAATGCATTTAATATATTAATATGAATAAAGACCTTAATTAGATTTTTATTTGTTTTTAATTCAACCTATTTTTCGAAGTCGATCGCGCATAAACTTAAAAAACTCTAGCGCACCTGAACCGCTAGAAACACTAATGTTCGAAGAACAGTAGAAGAATCGTGCAGGTTTTGAGTGCATATTCCACCACATGTGCTGCTTATTACGGCCAAACTGTTTCAAATGCCACGTTTTACTTTCGTCTTAAGAATGCATTATAACTCATATGGTGCAAGGTTTCAGATATTACCACTGGCATGAATTTCAACGTTTATGAGAGCAAAACACGGGTTAATTATATTCGTTATCAGTTGCTTATTTCACATAATTTTGAAAGCAGCATCTCATATAACATCAATGAAGAAAATGCTCAGTGCCTGCAGCACTGTAACTGAAGTTGGTGTTTGGGGCTGCGATCCGAAAAATTTGCAGAACTTTGCGAATTGTAACATCGGTTATTTATTTTCATTGTAAATGTTTCCGGTATGTATACTAACTGTAAGCATTTATTGATACAAAAGTAGCACAACCGACTCGTGCTGGCAACCTTTCGCCAGTATCAAATCCAAGAATATATCAAATCTGCTTCACGTTGTTTAATTACATTCGAAGTTATAGGAGTATAAAGAAATTTAGGGTTACCTGCAGCGAGTTTTTTCAAATGATCGAAAGCTTAATATTTGCTGTTTATTGTCACTACAATATCATTACCATTTGAAAATTCTACGATAAAACCGCTTAATAAAGATATTGCAATTAAACACAAAACCAACAATAGCTGGCAACCCTATCGTGTCTTTTCAACCAAATTTGGCCTGAATAATGTTTATGACAGGTTTCATTAATTGTATGAAATTCGTATTGATTTCATGACTGCACTGGAAGTTATAGTACAAAAAGTTTTATTTTCCTGAGTGAATTTTCAAAACCAAAGACACAAAAATTACCATAGCAGGTAGCACCAATCAAATTTTTCAACCAAATTTCCACCAAACAGAGATTAGAGTTAGGTTTAGCTTCTGTGTCAATTTCATGAAAATCTGGTAACTTATTCACATTTCATAGGGCAAAAAGCAGTTTTTTTTCTTTGTAATTTTTCAAGATGGCACCACTGGCACAGAGTTGCCCACAATTCAAAATCGCTTCTATCAAATCTGGTCTTACTTAAGTCCAATGCATTCTGTAAAGTTAAGCTGTATCTGATTATTGGTTCGTGAGTTTCCGTGAACAGAAGTTTTTGATGCTAAAAATATAGGTTAACTGGGAGAGGGTTACCGTTCTTGTCCGACATGAAATTTCCAAAGTTTTATTTTGAACGTGTAGATAAAACATAAGATTTATATACAGATTGGTTTTATTGTAAGAAACGGACATTTTTTTGAATATTCGATGGTTTGAATGTTTTTACTTCCAAATTTTTTTTTTCAAAATGAAGACACCAAAATTATCATAGCTGGCAGCTCCAATCGAATTTTTCGACCAAATTTCTACCAAACGTGGCTTAAAGTAAAGTCCAGCAATTGTGTAAGTTTCGTCAAAATCGAACGATTCAATCAGAATTTATAGGGCTAAAAACAGTTATCTTTTTTAGTGGTTTTTCAAGATGGCACCACTGGCACAGAATTGCCCGCATTTCAAAATCACTTCTATCAGACCTGGTCCTATTTAAGGTCATTACATGCTGTGAATTTCAAATAATTCTGCCCATCGGATCGTGAGTTTCCGTGAACAGAAGTTTTTGATGCTAAAAATATAGGTAAATTGGGCAAGGGTTGCCAGGCGTGCCCGTTATACCATATCTTTTTTTTTTTTGGTTATGTAAACAAAGCACAAGATTTACATATGAAAGGCTTATTTTTGAAGAAACTGCATTTTTTCAAGAGAGACGATGATTTGGAGGTTTTCACTTTCAGTGCCTGCCCTAGCTACAGGGTTGCCAGCACGCTCATTAAAAGCCACATAAATCTACAACTAAATAATATCAATATGTCCTGAAAATTTGGTAATGATTGAATAGCTCTGTCAAAAGTTATCGAAATTTAAAAATTTTCAAATTTTCCCGTCCTCTTTTTAGGCACCCAGCGCACACATAGGGTTAAAATATTCCAAAGCATTATCCGACTCATATGTAAAACACGTTAGAAATTTATTTTATTAACTTTATTTTTGCGAAAATCATTTGTGCACGAAATAATAGGTATATTAAAAATATCACTTAAATGCCCGCCGGCGCGAAAAGGTTTACAATAACTGACATTTAAAGAGACCTGGACCTATTCTGCATATACACCAATGTATCCTGAAAGTTTCAGCTCAATCGAATGGCGCGTTCCCGAGATTATCTCACTGAAATTTTTTGTACATATATATATATATATATATATAAAGAAATATGAATTTTTGGCCGAATCGATTTTAATACTAATGTTCTTCGAACATTAGTAAAAATTAATGTCGATCATACCAGTATTAGGTTTGCCCACCCCTGATATAGATCATCAAATATTTTTCTGTCAATATAAATATTTTTCAACCAATACCAGAAATAGGTTTCAAATTTTCAATCATTATAGATCAGTAGAATCAATTTTGGTCACACACAATAAAGGTAACGTCACTGAATTAGCTAGTTTTCTAGATATAGCAAAAATAGATATATAAGTTCAAAAAGCAATTTAACAATGTTCACTGTTTCAATTAAAACTCTAACATAGCATTAAAAAGATCAAGAAGTATAATGTAGTTAGTTTGCAGGATAATATAGTTTCTTAAGTTAAAAGGAAAAATTAAAATAAAAGGATTAAAGATTTCATGTACTCAATTTAGTTTTTTTACTCATGTTCGAAGAACATTAGAACTAAAATCGCTTCGCCGAAAATTCGTTATATATACATATATATATATATATATATATATATATATATATATATATATATATATATATATATATATATATATATATATATATATATATATATATATATAATATATATAATATATATATATATATATATATATATAATATATATAATATATATATATATATATATATATATATATATAATATATATATATATATATATATATATATATATATTTATATATATATAATATATATACATATATATATATATATATATATATATATATATATATATATATATATATAATATATATATATATATATATATATATATATATATATATATATATATTATATATATATATATATATATATATATATATATATATATATATATATATATATATATATATATATATATATATATATATATAATATATATAGATATATATAATATATATAAATATATATATATATATATATATATATATATATATATATATTTATAATATATATAAATATATATATATATAATATATATAAATATATATATATAATATATATAAATATATATATATATATATATATATATATATATATATATATATATATATATATATATATATATATATATATATATATATATATATATATATATATCACCAAAATGGTTAAGGGAGATAATCTCTGGAGTGTCCGACCCGATTAAGCTGAGATTTTCGGAACACATAGATGTGTATAACAGGTAGGTCCATGACTTGCTAGAATTCAGATATTATAAGGCAACATAGCACCTCCAAATTTTTGAAAAATCGATTTTTGTTTTTTGATTGAATATGTTAGAATAGAGCTTTAAAAACATGATTTTAATAATATTAAGTTGAAATTCTAAAAAAAAAAAAAATTTTGTGAGTATATATGCGAAGCGCCCCAAGGTCATTTTTTCTATGATTTTCGTTGAATTGGCTATATCGCTACATCGATTTAACCCAAGTGTGGACAGAGATAAGTGAGTCATCTCCTTTAAAAGAAGCAAAAAAATAGTTAGCCTTGGCAAAAAAAAAACAAAAAAAATTGCTGTAAAAAAAGTGTAGAATCTCCAAAAAAATCCGAAAAAAGTTCAACTAACACTAAAATTAATGAAAAATTTTGCCACATATTATGACCTAGCTATACGACGAAATCCTGATTCAGTTGAAAATATGCTCAAGTAAATTTGCGCAGCATATTACCACAAAATTTCAACTGATGAGAACCCTCAACACTCTCATTGTCCTGTTGGAGAAACGGCTTGGTGTAACTGGCGCAAGGTGGAGGCAGCTGGTGATAATGCATTAAAAATTTTAAGCATCCTCCATCTTCAGATGATGAGGTAAAAGAAAATTTAAAGCCTATTTATGATGATTTATCATCAAAAGATTTATTAAAGCGCTGCTTGGGCAATGTTACGCAGAATAATAACGATAGCTATAATTCTTATGTTTGGAATTTGGCCCCCAAACATACTTTTTGTGGGAAAACGTGCTAAATATGGCTGCAAATATTTCTGCATGGACATCTAATGAGGGATTTATGGCTATCTTGAAAATAATGCAAGCAATGGGAGTTACAATTAGCGAACGTGCGCTGAAACATGCAGAACATAGAGATGCTGCAAGTATCAACCAGGCGGAAAAACACTCGACTGAGGCATCTAAAGAGGCCAGAACTGCTTGAAGGGAGCAAAAATCTTATGAAAAGGAGGAGTATGAGCAAGAAGAAGGTACATTCTATGGTCCAGGCATCGCAGATTAATTTTCGGTAAGATTTATTGCAAAAAAATATTGAATTTTAACTTTAAGCGCGATTTTCTCGAAACAAAGTTTTGCAAGTTGGCGTGCATGATTAAGAAAAACAATATTATCCAATCGTTCTGAAATTTTAACACGTTAATCTGCACATGTTGATGCTCAGAATGAACTACGAATGAAAAAATCGGCACAAAATTTCTTTGCTTATAGCTTATTTCTGGGGAAAAAAACCTCGATTTTCGGAAAAAACGCCGCCATTTTGTTATTTTTCAACAAAATTTTTTTTTTTTAGTTCATTCCAAGGCCGCTTTGATGTTGTTCAAAACAACGTTTTTGTTTGTTTTTTTCAGACTTTTCTGACGACAGTTATCATGCACGCCAGGTTTTTTTGGTGTATTTTCCAAAAAATTGTAGCAGACGACAGGGGGCCACAAAATATTTTTAACATTTTTTTTAATGTAGTACAAAAGAAATTAAGTATGTGTAAAAAGTTTCATTAAGATGTTTTTTTATTCAATTAAAAACAAGCCTTTGAAAAAAAACATTTTTTTTCAATTTGAAGGTGCTACGTCCCCTTAAACCTTTTAGCGGCGGCGGGCATTTAAGTGAATTTTCAGGTACTCCTATATTTCCAAGCAGTGTAAATTTTTGTTGAAAAAAAGTACTAGGAATGAAAACTTATTATGTTCTAAGTTTGCTTATGATAAAGAAGCGGTAATTTTGAGCCTTGTGTAGGCGTGTAGTGCCTAAAAGTAGGCAAAGATTTTTTTTCAAATTTCGATTTGTCATAACTTCGCAGAAAAACAATGGATCATCGTGAAATTTTTAGAGCGTATTGACGTAGATTAGAATTTAACACACAAGACTGCACAAGACAACACTTTCAAGACTGTGCGGGCAACTCTGTAGCTACAACAGGCTCCTGAACAAAAATCCTTCAAATCATCGACCTTCCTGAAAAATGTTTGATGTTTGAAAATAAATTGAAACTATTGATAAATTTTGACTTTTTTCCACCAAGTCAAATAAAATATTTCAGAATTCCCTGGTAAACAAGAACGGCAACCCGTGATCAAATTACCTCTATTTTCAGCACTCAAAACTTCTGTTCACGAGAACTGATGATCGGATAATGCGATCAATATGAAATTTACAGGACATGTTGAAATTAGCTAGGACCAGATCTGATAGAAGTGATTTGAAAATACGGGCAACACTGTGGCAGTGGTGCCATTTGGAAAAATCGCGGTTAAAAAAAACTGGTTTTTGGCCTATAGCTTCCGAGTTAGCCACTCGATTTTAACAAAATTCACGCAGTAGGTGAACCTTACTCTAAAATAGATTTCAAATGAGTATAGAGACGTCAGCTATGGCAATTTTGGTCTCCTATATATTGTAAATTTGCTCAGGAAAATACAGATTTTTTCCCTATAACTTCCGATGCAGTGACGAAACCAAAACGAATGTGATAAGCATATCTTGTTGCGTTTCTAATTCTGTAGGAATTTCGTTGAAAAACCGTGAAAGGGTTGCCAGCTATGATGAATTTCGTAATTTATTGACATTTCTTTATCGAGCGATGTTGTCATAAAATTTCCAAATGGGAATGATCCTGCAATGACAATTAACAAAAAATATTTACGTTTCAAAAATTTAAAAAGTTTGGACGATGGTGACCCTAAAATTTAATTCACTCATATAACTTACAGCGCAGCCATTCAATCGAAACGAAATTCATATGGTGGGTGGGTGCTAGCACATGATTGCCAGCACCGGACAATTTCATAGATATCGCATCAACAGATGCTTCCATTTTCTATTCATAAGCAAAGAATTTACAATGAAATACGCAACCGATATTTAAATGTTCCGAATTTTGGAAATTTTTCGGATGGTAGCCCCAGACATAGTTTAATCGCTGAAACTTTCGATGATGTCCTAGGATGAAAACGGAATTCAAAGGATAGATTGATTAAGCAAGAGCATGTTCTGGTAGACTTATTGCTGCTGTGTTGGACAAATGTTGCCAGCACTGAATATTTTCATCATCTGTGTTATAGAAAATGCTGTCAGAAAATGATATTTGTTCCTTTGAGTAAGAAATGGTTGATATGATACTACAAAAAAGTGTATAACGTCTTCACACACTTGTAAATTCCTCAAAGACAGCTTCTTCGAAAATTAGTTTTCTAGCGGTTCTGATGTGCTAGACTTTATTTTTAAATTTATTGACATTTTGACTACTAGCTGATAAGCCTATTGCTTGATATTGTTCCTTACGTATATGCTATAAGTAATCACTAAATTGTATTGTTACTAGTATTAAGATTAGTGAATAAGGTCTAACCCACACCATGGTGGTGTCGAATCCCGCTGGCTGATACGCATCGTTAAATGCCAACCCAATCCTGGTCAAACAGGATTTAATATAGGAACAAAATACATTTTTTAGTCATTTATTTATTTATTTATTTATTTATTTTATTTACCTCAGTGTTTTGTTGGTTGAAGGTTTCCACATGTAAAAAAAGTGGCTTTTCACTGTAATTGAGCGTTCGCAAATCAGTACTTGACCGACGTTATATCTTGATAACTGAAATAAATACTTCTTGAATATCTTGAAAATGTTAAATTCGGTGTAAAGTTTAATGTGTAAAGTTATTAGAGCTGCGAGAACAGAGTTCAACAGAGCCAAAAACACATTGAATTTGGAGACGTAAAAAGAAACTCTCAAATCTCTACAAACAGCTAAGAATATCCAAACGAAAAGTTTGGAGTGTCGTCTATGAGAGTCTCAATGGCATACCAGAGGCTACAAGGATACATAAAGCTCAGTCCAAATGCCACCAATATGTCCTACTTCGCAGATGGAGGAATGATGACAACTTTCCGAGGGCACATTGAAATTGAGCCTCAAAACACACTTCGATGGGTGCACAATTAGTAATTATAGTGAGGTCGAGAAAGATGATTAATATCTTGACGCTCTCACACACCACTGATTAAACAAATCAACTCGTATGAATTGATTGGATGAGCAATAAACCCTTTCAAACTCTTTAAATCACCAGGACCAGATGGGATCACCTTGTTTTAAACAGCCAAAATGAAACTAAAAACCATCCTAGCACACATTTTTTTAGAACGAAGTTGAAACTCAGCTACATACCAGAACCGTAAAAATGGGCGCAGGTGGTGTTCATCCTCAAAGGTGGGATGCTAACAAACCCACTGACCTTCGAAAATCATACTGGCCAATTAGCGTCAAATCCTTTACATTGAAGGCTATGGAGAAGCTGATCAACCTTTACATGCAGAGTGATATCATAGTGAAGATGCCAGTGCACGAATTTCAATTTGCCAAATAAAAGAACACACATAAGCTGATACAAATAATAGAAAAAATTGTGGATGACACGGAAATCGTGCTATGCGCCTTCATGGACATAAAAGGAGCCTTTGTTGGTTGTGGATAGTTTCAACGATTTAAAAACTATGAATGGCGTTGAGGATAACGAGCAAAAAATTTAAGGTGCTAACTTGGAAACATTTTTTCTAACACAATCGATGTTGGCTGTAGCACTAAATGTTGATCGATCAATTATTGTAAAACGTTTGCAAAAAATGGGAACGGTTCAAAAAATTAATAACTGGGTACCATATGCATTAAAAGAAAAATACATTGAACGTCGAAAAACCTTTAGTGACGTGATGCTTCAAACACAACAAAGGCATGGTTTTTTTTCATCGAATAGCTACTGAAAATAAAATTAGATTTATTATGAGAATCCCAAGCGTAAAAAAGCTGAAGTAAAGCAGGTCGATTGCAACCAATGCAAGATATTCATTGAATAAGGTCATGCTCTGTATCGAGTAGGGTCAGAAAGGTGTGGTATGTAATGAACTGCTGGCATCACGTGAAAATATCAATCGCAATGTCTACCGATAACAAAAAATTCATTCGGAGCAAGTTATAGGAGGGAAACGACCGATGAAAAATCATATGTTGAAAGTGCAGAGTTTAGAAGTTCCACCCCACTCGCCATATTCACCAGACCTAGCATCTTCAAATTACTACTTATTTCGGTCGATGCAACCAACTCTCTCTCTCTCTCTCTCTCTGAACAGTGATTCAATTCTCGAAGACAGATCAAAAATTGGCTTAATGATAGGTTCACATCCAAAAACCAGGACTTCTTCAAAAAAAGAATGAGAAATGGGGAAAGTTGTAGTTGGATCATAATTTCGATAAATAATTCTTTCATTTTCTAAACTAGCAAATGTGTTTAGTTTTACCAAAAAGAATTAACACACCCCATACTAAGAAGTCCTTTACGTAAGGGAGGAGTATTATCCCCTGCTATGATCCCGGCTGATTGAAAACCTTCTTGGGATCTTCAACAGTAAAGGGTTAACAGCTCTCGGATACGCACACATTACGGTAATAATAAGAGAGTCACATTCAATGCTTTCAGATGCGGAATGAAGAAGGCCGTAAATGAAACTGCAGAAGGTTGGGAGGGGAAAGTGTCTATCCATAAGCCCTCAAAAAGCCAACATTTTGCAAACACCAGAAAAAGGAAAATGGAGATAGAGCAGCTAAAAGCTAAGGGCACTGAAATGCGTCTACAGGAAGCGGTAAAATATCGGGAAATCCATCGGGATAGGATTCAACTAGGACAGTCATCCAAACAAAACGACACTGAAGGCCACTAAGGCACTTTGGGCGATAAAACAAATGCTGATACGCAATTCGCTATTTATAATATATATCAATAAGCTCTACCCATCCAGATATGGATGCTCTTCTAAACCTGGAACCGCTACACTTCAAAATTCAAAAGGAAGCGGCAAAGCGGCTATAAGCCTACAACATGCTTGCATTTACAAAGAGCCATCTTAGTATTCTGGAGGACATCAGGCCCATAATGGAAATTGCTGAATTTCAGCGATCAAATAAAGAATAAGGTAATCTTCTAGAAAACATTCAATGTCACAATACCGTGAAGAAACAAATGGCTAGCACCCCTTACATAAAAGGGCGCAAATATGGTATACGAATGGTTCGAAGTTTTTTGTGAAGTGTGAGCAGAAACCGTAGGACCCAGGTGCAAGATTGACTTTCCTCAGCCGAAGGATACCAATATCAAGCCAATTTATGCTGCTATACTTAAGGCCACGCTTGAAATAATGATAAGGAACACTAAAAGAGTCAGAAGTAAGATCCTATCGCATATCCAAGCATATCGCGATCAAATAAACTGAGCTGTGCTCTTAAATAAAATAGGCGCACATAACAGCCTCGAGCTTATATAAGTTCCCGGTCATGAGGGGCATCAAGAGAACGAGGATATCGATACCAAAGCCAAAGAATGGGTTAAATTGGCCTATATCTGTCCTATTCCGTCATGTGGCTTTGCGAAAAGGTTGATATGCACATGGAAATTAAAACATGGACCAAAAAAAGATGGAAAGCTGCTGACTAAATCTGGAAGGTTTGAAACGCTCCAAAGATTACCTCAGCTTCGATACAGAAAGAGCAAAAGAAGCAGCAGCTTCCCAGAAAAGTGAAGTAAATTCCTTGCAAAAAGTTTCTCCACAGGATAGGCAAGCAGGCACACACTGTCTGTCACTGTCATAGGCTCACATTGTTCACCAAGACTTTTTGTATCCTTCGAGCAATATCAAGCCAATTTATGCTGCTATACTTAAGGCCACGCTTGAAATAATGATAAGGAACACTAAAAGAGTCAGAAGTAAGATCCTATCGCATATCCAAGCATATCGCGATCAAATAAACTGAGCTGTGCTCTTAAATAAAATAGGCGCACATAACAGTCTCGAGCTTATATAAGTTCCCGGTCATGAGGGGCATCAAGAGAACGAGGATATCGATACCAAAGCCAAAGAATGGGTTAAATTGGCCTATATCTGTCCTATTCCGTCATGTGGCTTTGCGAAAAGGTTGATATGCACATGGAAATTAAAACATGGACCAAAAAAAGATGGAAAGCTGCTGACTAAATCTGGAAGGTTTGAAACGCTCCAAAGATTACCTCAGCTTCGATACAGAAAGAGCAAAAGAAGCAGCAGCTTCCCAGAAAAGTGGCGTAAATTCCTTGCAAAAAGTTTCTCCACAGGATAGGCAAGCAGGCACACACTGTCTGTCACTGTCATAGGCTCACATTGTTCACCAAGACTCTGTTCTTTCCATCATCTGGGAAATAAAAAAAAGTCCCGTCCAGGCACATACCCAAGTTCTCAAGGAGTTCTAAAGGACATAGCGCTGATGAGTTACAATAGGCACAGGATGTCCCATAGTTAGCAGCCATCTGGACCTGCTGCATACATTCAATTCGAACCCAATGGCTTATACCTAATGGAGAAAATCAACCCTGTTCATTTGCTCTAAGCGTAAACAAGTATTTCTTTTGTTCGGTTCAAAATGACAAATTTTATTCCAACAAAAAATTGCTAGAAAATTACCACGGAAATAAATCATTTGTTTGCAGAAAATTAACGGTGAGAAGATCAGAACTGGAAAGTGCTACCTCACCCGTCGTACCCACCTCACATTGTTTCCATTTCTTCCGATCAATTAACAATGTTAGAACTAGATTAATACATAGAATGTCGTGAAGTTCAATTTAAGCATGACCAAAAAGTATGTATAATTGGCAATTTGCAACAGCTATCGTTAATTAACATCGGCAGTATTTTTTTCTTTCTGATGACGCAAATATCGATTTCGTCTACAAGTCAATCAAATTGACCATTCAAAATGCAAAACATGTCAATAATTATAAATATGTAAATAGATGTGCAAGAGCCTAGACAGACAGCGCAGCCTTAATGATAATTTGTCGTAAATGATGAATTAAGTGCCGTGTGTCATATGCTAATTTGGACTAATCACCATTAAATGACCAAATTATCAATCATTAAGCAAATTGCTAATGATCATCAAACTTCCGTAATTTATTCTTAATGAAGTAGAGTTGCCCGATATCATACAAATTTCCCTTATAAAAAATCGCTTTTCCCATTGAAAAATAATAAGGCAAATTTTTTGAAATGTCAGATTAAATACGGCCATACCATACTGGAACAACCGGTTCTCGTCAGATCACCGAAGATAAGCCGTGTTTTGCGCGGTTAGTACTTCGATGTAGGACCGCTTGGGAATATCGCATGTCGTTGGCACGAGAAAAAATCTTTTTGCTGTCCCTGTGAAACATTATACAAAAAATAAATAAAAATATTTACAGAATTTTAATGTAGTTCTTGCGCGGTTTGAATTCCAACTTTATTAATTAGCACATAAGAGAGGCAACATACATTTAAAATACCTTCAATTTCTCTATTTTTCAAAAACTAGTTCCTTTGAGTGACAGACAGTCTGTGACAGTATTCATCATTAACGCAAGGGCTGTGTGTCAGCTAGTTTTAAATTATTAATTTAAATGATCATTAGTAAATTATAAATTTAAGTGCCTCTCTGTCTAGGCTCTAAATGTTTGCTACACATGTCATTCGTTATAAAATAAAACTATTATTGCAAACTATCTTAATTTTATTTCTAGATGAAGCAATGGAAGATTGTGGGTTCATGAAATTTACGGACGAGAAAATGAACGCATCGTTCTTGCAATCCTTGCATACGATGCGAAAACATCGTCTTTTCTGTGATGTTATCATAAATGTAAGTTGATCCAAGAATAATAAAGAAACGAAGGAGATAAGGGCAATATACCAAAATTTTTGAAATTTTCATTTGGGCACATTTCATGGAAAGTATTCACAAAAAATCATTAATTCAATTAAAAACTAATCAAAAATTACAACGCTTTCGAGGTGCTCCCCATTGAAATTCGCAAACTCAAATCAGATTCGATTAATAGAATTCTC
>OZ022263.1:150634112-150672892 GCA_963978885.1 Nemotelus pantherinus
CGAAGCAAAACGTCATTGTGGTGGTTAGAAAAAGACAGCAACATCGAAAGAAATATTTCGAAAAGTGAAGAAACGATTTGAGCGAAATCCACGACGCAGTGGCAGACAAATGGACTGTGAGCTGAATATATCGCCCCGTTCGATCCAAAGAATATTGCAAAATAAGCTCAGCCTAAAGCCTTACAATTTAAAAAAATTGCATGAACTTACCGACGCACAAAAAAAGCTAGACTCGAAAGAGTGGAAGAGTTGTTTCGTTTGGCCGAAAGCGGTGAGTATTTGAATTTGGTTTTCTTTGATGAATCACCATTCGTAATTTAGCAGTATGTACACAAACAAAATGACTGAGTTTACTTGTTAGATCAGCCAAAAGCTTGAACGGTCAGATGGCCACTAAAAAGCGAGGGGTGCCATTGGAGATGTTGTGGACCGCCGCATGCGCCAATGACCGCTCTCCGGTCTTAGTTGTCGACCGTGACGTCAAAATTAACGTGCGAAATTATCGCGAAAATGTTTTGGAGGGAGCATTGAAGCCTTGGGCCAACAAACATTTCGGCCGCAGAAGCTGGACATTCCAACAGGACTCAAAACCATCGCACAAAGCACGCGCCACCTAAGAATGGCTAAAAAAAAACAACGTTCCGTGCAGCATTTTATTATCTCAATGGATGCCAAAGTCTGTGGGTAATACGTTGGATCTTTCTATTTGGGGTATTTTAAAGGTTGGCAAACGCTTCGCCGAGAATGGGCCAAAATACCCAAGAGCCACTTGCGGGCAGCAAGCGATGCTTTTATTGACCGACTCAAGGCTTTAATCAGCGCCAAAGGCGTCCATATCGAACGTTTGGATTAAATTTTTAAATTTAAGGCAGTATTCTGGTCTAGAGGCTTGATTTTGAGGCGATTTTACGGACGCAATAAAAAAAAACCATAAACATTTTTGGTAAATATGTTTTTACCAGTCTTTTATTAACAATTTGAAAGTACAAAAATGTATTCAAAAAATAAAAGAAAATAAAATTGATGTAGATACAGGCCGACGAATTGAAGGCTCAAAAAAAAACTTGTCTCATGGTTGACATGATTCCAACCTTCCTAGTGGTCTGAAACATAAATTTTTGGTGAATTCTGTAATAAGGAAAATGTAAAATTCCTCTGACGTAGGCGATTTGAAAAAAACTCTTTTTTCACAAAATGGCGTCCATGTAAAAAAAAGTCGTGTTTTTGCCTCATGTTTTCAACTTTGCGGATTTTTAGTAAATATTAGAAAAAAAAAATGAAAAAACCCTACGTCAGCCGATAACTGATAGTGTTAAGAGGGTTTGTGCAAAATTTCACGTAAATCGGTTCATTAAAAGTAGAGATATTATATCAATCCTATCGCGAAAAGTAGTTCCGAGAAAAACGCGTTTAAAATTTGGAGTCTCGTTTCGGGCAGTTAGTTGACGTGTCACAAAAATAGCTGTAACTCCAAAAATAGTTCGAATTTCCGAAAAATCCTTTTAAAAGATTATTCTTAAAAGTCGAAACTTTGAAAATATGAAAACAAAAAAAATCGATTTGATCAAATCTCTAGACCAGAATACCCTCAATGTATTGTTTGACATTTTTGACTTTTTTCAATAAAATTCATGAAAAAATAAAAAAATTATAGCGTTTGGAAAAGTTGCCGTTCGAGTGCCTCACCGTGTATTATAATAGGCAGATGATATCGAAATTTTCAAAAAAATTATCCAATTTGTAATTTACGAGCCAACCGATTGCTAATCAGCATTGACAAGTGCTCTGTTATATCCTTTTTGCGTAAATCAACTTATTTCAAAATTGAGGACTATATGAAGAAAACAGCCTTAGCACAATCAGAAAAAATTTAGGAATATTTCTCAATAGCTCATTGACTTTTGACGATCATATAAATATCATTGTCATAAAAGTAAACTCTGCGTTGGGCTTCGTGCGGAAGCGATGGGATGAATATAATGATATTTCTTTACCAAAAACTCTATATTGTGCTTTAGTAAGATTCTTTAGCTATATACATGTTTGATTTGGGCACCTTATCAGCATGTACTTATTAACCGCATCGAATCAGTTCAATTAAAATTCTTGTGTTTTTTGCCTACGTGAGTTACCTTGGTCTGATTCCCTTCGATTACCTCGCTACGAATTATGAACACACTTGAAACTGGACGTCATAATTCTCAAAATTTTCTTTGTTGCTAAGTTTTCCGAGGAAAGTATTTATCTTAAGTCAATCGGCAATAAATTAGAGAGCATTGAAAAGTTTCAAAAAAAGCTATATATGGAACTTGGGTTGTTTAATCCTATTATCAACGAGCAGTCGCTTCACGAAGAAATGAAGAAATGCCAATATCAACGCTAACGCGTCAAAGGAATTCGCTACTCAGGATGCAGCAACCTCGCCCATTAAACAGCTTGTAACGAACATGCTAGTTCTTCGCCACGGAAATTACAGTTTCAATCCCAAGCAGGGGAATCCTCGAAAATAATTTTTATGTTCGGCACATAGTGGTCTGATATGATTGGTTAAAACGCATCGAAAAAATCAAATGCTCCAACACCAGTCACTACGATTCTGAACGACCACTCATTTACAAACCAAAAAAAAGTGCCATTTTTCGTCGAAGGAGCCCTTATTTCTACCAACGTTTCTCGGCTTGAAAAACCCATCAAAAGCTATTTTCGTATTAATGGATTTCATATTCAGCACATACCTCAACATAACAATAGAGCATCTAAGCATTATAAAGTCTGGATCCCCGATAAATACGCCTGGCTTTTTTTACCAGCGTGGATGGAAGGAGCAGGAGCTATGACTGGAAAGGCACCAAATTTTCCCCTTGGAAGTCCACCAACAGCAGCAACAATTTTAGAAGTATAAGTAATAATACTAATGTAAACAATAATTATACAGTCCGCAAATTAGGAACAATCCAGAAAACTCCTAGGAATCGTCAGAATAATAATATACCCATATCCGAAGCTTCCACCACTGAATGTTTTAATATTCCAGTCCATAATATCCATAGCTTTGAGTCCAGACATTCGTCTACGGACATATCTCCTCAAACTCTAACGTATAGCTGTAGAGCCTCTTCTATAAATAATCCCTCGTATTCCACTCTATCAAATACAGCTTCGGATAAAAATCATCCGAGAAATGAGAAATCATAGAAATAAGCTTTACAAATCAATAAAAAATAATATCGACTCTAGCCATCGTATTAAAGAAGAATACAAAGAATTCCATGAAAAGTCTCACGAAGCATATGACAGATTCATTAAAACTACCGACAAGAATATAATCCACAACCCTAAAAAGTTTTTTGACTTCGTGAATAAGAAGCGAAAAATAACTGGCTATCCCTCTTCTATGTGTAATAACACCTCAATGTCTTCTTCTCTTCAAGAAATTTGCAACTTTTTCGCAGATAACTTTCAAGACTTTTTAATCCAGCAAATACTTCATCATCCGGTCTTTCCCCTAGTATAACTAGACCAATTTTCGCTGAAGCTATAACCATTTCAAGAGATGATATTTTGAAAGCTATCTTGGAGCTTGTTAGAAACGAAGGCCCTGGACCTGATCTTCTTCCTCCAACCTTTCTTATTAAATGTGTCGCACAGTTAATTTCTCCTCTTCACATTATATTTAATATAAATCTTTCTTCTGGGTACTTTCCATCGTATTGGAAATCCTCCTACGTGACACTAATATTCGAAAATGGCGATAGATCAATTCAATATTATTGAGGTATTGCCATTTTATCCACTATTCCTAAACTCTTTGGAAAAATCATATGTGGTAAACTATCCCCTCTGGTTAATACTCGACTTAACAAACAGCAGCATGGTTTTAAAAAAGGTCGTTCTACCACTACAAACCTTATGGTGCTGGTTTCCCATGTTCTTTGTCAAATGGAGAAAGGTGATCAAATTGACGCAGTCTACACTGACTTTAGCAAAGCGTTTGACCGTGTTGACCACTCCATATTGATTTCCAAGCTGCACCGATTCAGAATTGCTGGATCTCTACTAAGATGGCTTAACTCTTACCTCCACAACCGCTCACAACATGTGAAATTCCAAGTGTTAATCTCTGAAAAAATGCATGTTAATTCAGGTGTACCTCAAGGTAACCATCTTGGCCCTTTGCTTTTTAACATTTTTATATCAAACTTGTCAAAGGTTTTATCTGATGTACTTTATCTACTCTATGCGGACGACCTGAAAATTTATTATACTAGAAAGTCGCCTTCAGAGGCCAACTTTTTTCAATTAAAACTAAATTCCCTCGAACATTGGTGCAGCGTGAACAACCGACCCCTCAACATCGCTAAATGTGATTAGTATTTCTACAAAAAGTACGTGCGTACATTATACGTACCTTTTAAGCAATACGGCACTTAGTAGGGTCGACAATATTTTAGACCTAGGTGTAATGCTGGATGAAAAGCTCCTCTTTAATTTTCATTACGACAAAATGATTTCTCAAGCAAGTAAACAACGTGGCTTCATTAAGCGACGCACCAGGGAGTTTCAGAACCTTTGGGCTACAAAATCCACCGCGCTCGTTCGCCCTCTTCTTGAGTATGCTTGCACTATCTGGAACCGAGTTTTCGAAATTCACAGCCAGAGATTTGAATCTATTCAAAAGGAATTCTTGCTATTCGCTCTTAGAGGTCTTTACCATCTTTGTGATTTTAGCAATTTACCGTCTTATGAATTTCGCCTTAGACTTCTAAACTTATCACCTCTTGCATCCAGAAGATTAATGTTATCCGCCTGCTTCAGTTTCGATGTCACTAGAGACGCTGTTAATGTCGACTATATATAGGAAAGATTTGTGCTTAAGCAGCCCGTGAGAGTCACTAGATCCCGACGAATGCTAGTTGAATATAAGCATAGCACCGCATATGCCGATAATGAGCCAATAAACAGATGCTGCAAAATATTCAACAATATGAGCCAAAACTTTTCCCTAATCCTACCCTCTCTAGTCTACCGATCTAGGATATCCTCTTATGACTTAGGACTAATTATTTTTATAATTCATTAATTAATTATTTAATATCATTTTGCGTGTTTAATATTGTGACCTACATGTGATTTAGCTATTATGTATTTATTTGTTGAATGTTTATTTATTTGTATTGTATTTACTTGTTTTTTATACCTTTTTTAAATCTGTTATTAAATTTTTTGGTTTTTTTTTTTTGGTTTTTTATATTAATTTCATTTATATGTAATATTATTATACCTTGTTTGGTGAAATAAATAAATAAATAAATGAATACAAATTGACATAGATTTTGGCACGCAAGCTTTCTATCGATCAACTACTGCTGTAATGAAACTGCCCCATCCATTAAAAGACTTTTAAAAATTTCGACTTCAATTTGTTCATAGTGTCTTTCAAAACTGTTTGTGCAGACTGTTATTGAAATGTTGTGCAAGTAGTCTGTAATAGACGAATTTTCAAGATAGCTTGCATACCGTCTCTATTTATCTATTCTAAAATACGTCGTTCAAAGTTATCAAGCTTGCGGGGTTTTGCCCTCCTTCTGGAAACCCTCCCATCTGACGCTGATTTTTAAATGTAGTGATAGGCGGTCAATTGATAATTACAGAGGTATTGCAATACTATCAGCATTGCTTAAACTATTTGAAAAAATTTTCTGTGATAACCTCAATACTCTAATAGAACCTCTTCTGAATGAATAACATGGTGTTAGAACAGGCAGGTCAACTACGACCAACCTCGTGATTTTCGTCTCAGTTGTTCTCTGTGGCATGGAAAAAAGACATCAAATGGATAGCATCTACACAAACTTCAGCAAGGCCTTTGCTCGCGTTGATCATAATGTTCTTCGCATTAAACTTCAGAAATTTGATATCTCGGATCTCTTATTAAACTGGTTATTAAACAGAACGGAGTACGTTGAATTTCAGGGTAACTTAACAAAAAATCTAAATTTCATCAGGTGGTCACTTGGGACACCTTATATTCAATATTTTCATATCGGATCTTTCTAAAGTTTTATCTGACATTCGTCACCTTTTTAATGCAGATGATCTGAAAATGTACCTCTTATCACAATTAAATTGAGCAGTGGCGCAAACAAAATAATCTTGACATTTATGTCAGTAAATGTCAAGTAATTAGATTTTCCCGCAAAACTAATAGTATAAATTTTAATTACCGCCTCAATAATGTTTTATTAACTAGGTATATTTTTATTTCTTTTAAAATAAGCACAACAGTGTCTGCCTGAGAGAACTTTGTTTTCCTGGAGCTGGTGCCGAACACCTTTGCTCCCTTTTTCTGGGCGAGTGTTTTATTCACTCGGCTAGCATCTTAACAATTTCGGTTAAAACTTTAACATTGTATTTAAATAATATCCCTTAGGACGGGGTAAGTTTTGTTTCTATCATTCCTGGGCTGAAGATGATTCATGTTGGGGTTCGAGTGTCGGTCTATTGTGTCAAAATGTTTTAGTGCTTTATCTCGTATATATTTGTCAATTGTTTCAATTCTTTAGTCTTTGTGGATGTCCTTATTTCTTACGTACCATGGAAATTGAAAAACCCTACGATGGGATATGTTTTGACAGATTTGGAGCTGGTGTTTCTGAGTTTTATATGTTTGTTGAATTATTGTGCTACCGTACAGTAGAGTGGGTCTTATAAGGAGTCTGTTTTTGCCATTGAGCGTTTTGTTTTTAAGGAAGGGAAGCAGGAAATTAATTTTGTAAATGCATTCAGCTCTTTTTCTTATGTGTTTTTTCCAGTTAAGTCTTCTGTTGATTTTAGCTGGTTAAATCTCGTTATAATGCGTTGCGCTACTCTTGCAAGTTGGAGTTCACAGGAATGGTTCGGTCTGAAAACATACTGTTCGGCAGGGGCTATATTCCTGGTGGAGATTTCCTGACACAGGCGTGGGAGAAGAATTCTCTCCGCAATTTTCGCTATCGAGCTGAGTAGACTAATAGGTCGCCAGTTTTGTGGAAAGGCTAGGTCTTTCCCAGGTTTGGGGATGACTGTAATTGTTGCCATTTTGCAGGCTGTAGGGTAATCTTGTTTTTCGAAAGTTGTATTTATGAGATCTGCAATGGCTTGAGTAACATTATCGGGTAGGTGTTTTAGGCAGTCATTATTAATGCCTTCCCGGTCTGGAGCTTTGCGGCGTTTGAGCCCAGTTATTGTGTCCTTAACCTCCTGTGTACTGGTTGCTGGAATGATGTATTTGGGGGAGGCTGTCGAATTAAGGATATTATTACTGACCTTAAGTACTCTCCTCTCGAATACTCTTCCGAGTCTCCGTCTGAAAAGATGTTTTCATGGAACTGTAGCTCTAGTGTGTCTGCAAAGGCTTCCGCTATCCCTTCCTTGTAGTACTGGAGTCCCTGCGTACAGTGAATAGGCACCCTGGCTACTTTAGAGTTTTTTCGGAAGTATTTTGTTAACTTCCAGAAATTATCGTCCCCTGGTTCAGACTTTCAACAAAGCTGCCTCAGTGCTCATTTTGGAATTCGTATATTTTTATCTGGATAAGGTTCGTGATTCGATTAGACTCTCTTCTGAGATTTGGATCTCCAGAACTTCTAGATCTCCTTCGAATTCTATTTCTTTTTAGAATTAGACGATTATATGCCCTGAAAGCTCGTATAGACTGTTTCCTGTTACCGGTGTGGTTGAGGTATTTGCTTCAAAGACATGTTGTATTTTTGCAGTTAATCTGCTGTTCATGGCGTCTATGCTGGTGTTTTCTGTACCTAGTGGACAGGATATGTTAGCCAGTGTGTTATGGAAGCTTTCCCAATTTGTGGATTTTCTGAGTCTTAGAGTTGATGTAGATCTCTTGAATGGTGAAGAGAACTGGCTTGTGATATGAAAGTAACTCATCGAGCACTGTGATGGATACGTAGTAATGCATATCTTGTGATATTGCTAAATCCAAATTTGTTCCCCTTGAATGTGGCCCAAAGCGTGTTAGCTCACTGGGGGTATGTAAGGCCAGGTGGTTGTTTTCAACAAACTTGCATAGCATGGTCCTAGCTTTGCTATTTCTTGTTGCGCCTCAGTCACTGTGTAGTGCGGTGAGATCACCTGCTAAGAATATTGGCCATCGACGGGCAAATAGTCTTTCAAGATCAGGCATGATTTTTTTTTTAGTTTGGTGGTTTAATCTCGAATTCGAGAGTGTCCCGCAGCACTTTTATTGCAGTTGCTTCGAGCTCTTGTAGTATGGGTATTTGGGTACTGTGATGATTAATAATATTTTTAATGAAAGCTGCTGTGCCGCCTCTCCTTCCAGTTAATCTATCATTGCGATAGAGAGTAAAATTGGGAATACGGAATTGGTAACAGGGTTTCAAAAAAGTTTCTTGAATTAGTAGGATGCCAACTCTGTGATCAAGCAGGAATTGTGTGAGCTCTCCCTTTTTGTTGATAAGAGAGTTGGCATTCCAAGAGATGATGGAGATCGGTCTCTGATTATTTCCTGGCATAATAAGAAGAGAAGAGTTGGGAGGGATGACTGAGCATTGAATAACCTCTTTAGCTTGCTGAGTGGTCTCCTCCACAATTTACGCATTTTGCTTTTTCTTCGGGTTTTTTTGGAACAACTCTTGAAGTGATGAAAACCATCACATTTCACGCATCTTGGTTGTGCGTGGCAGTTACTTGACGAATGTCCAAACTGCTGGCAGTTATGGCATTGTGCTTGACCTTTTCTTGGTTTTTGGGTTTCTACCTGAACTAGTAGGTGGCAAATGGTACGGATATTGTAAATGCCTGTTTCATCCTTGAGCAATATAACTTTTAGTAGTTTTGACGTTCCTGTTCTTGTTTTCAAGAAAAAACACTCAGAAAAAAGCCCTGTGCTTCCAAATTATCTAGTACTTCTTCAGTATACATGCCGTGTAGGCCCCCGATAATTACGTTCTGATTTTTCTCCGCAAAGAGGAGATAAGTATGTTATTGAACTTTACTCTCGGTTAGGAATTTCGTCATGTTTCAATGGTCTTTAATAGATTCGGGCTTATGCAAACTCTTAGATAAATCCTTTTTGCAGACGTGAATTTGAAGTTCAGTCTGCGAAATTCTATCTTTCTATCTTTCTGCGAAATTCTTTCTATCTGTAACCATGTCTCAGGCTGGCGGAGAATGATTGGTACAGTCTTTCCACCGGTTAGAGAATTTTGTGGTTTGGATACTGTGTTCTTTTTTTTTTTTTTATTTAAAAAATAGTGCTTTTTTACATCATTTGACAATTTTAAATTCAATAAAAAAAAATTTACAATGCACTACTCCCCCTTTTAAGGTAAATGTACCTTGAGTCAGGGGTGAGGAGTCGCCTTGTGATATTTAATATAAATATAATTCAGTTCAGATACTACCTTTTAGAATTCATTTCATTCATTCAAACGAAAAAAACATTTTGCGCTTATGCCTAAAATAGTACTGTTTATAAATAATATTTATTACAAGTACAATACTAATTAAAGCAAACAATTCAATATCAGAAATTAATGTTAAAAAGTGTTGCTCTTATCGAGAATAATAAATATCTTTCAGCTTTTTTTTAAACACATCCAAATTATATGCTCGTTTTAATTCTTGTGGTAAAACATTATATACTTTAATGCCTGTGTACAAATAATGATCCTGCCCTAATTGTGTATGTCTACGAGGGAGTATAATAGTTACGTCCGCACCACCTCTTGTTGAATTTGAATTTACTCTTAGTTTTCCTTGTTTGTATTCCTTAAAAACTTGAAATGTGGAGATCATATAGAATATTTGCTAAATTGAGAGGATATTGCAAGTTCTTAATAGCTGGTCGGTGGGAAAAAGTCTAGGTTTGTAGTATAAAATTTTTAGAACCAATTTTTGCATGACAAACAACGGCTTGAGCGCGTTCTGTGTTGCGCTGCCCCATGCAATTATGCCGTATTGGATTATTGGAAATATTAGAGCAAAATAAAAAGTTCTGATGTTTTCCCTTTGTAAGAATGATCGCACTTCGAAGCAAATTGGAATAATTTTCCTTATTTTTACTATTGTGTGGTTTATTTGTTTATCCCACTTTAAATGTTGATCATTATGATACCTAGATATTTGATTTCTGTTACTTGTTGCATTGGTTCACAATCACAACACGAATTACATTTGTTTGTGTGAATGGTAACTTTTAAATTTGTCGGTATACCGCGTTGTGTAATGCTAAATGTCATAAATTTTGACTTTTCAACATTTAATGAGAGGGAGTTAAGGTTTAACCATTCCTTCAAAATAATTAAGCAATGTTCTGCTCTAACTTTTACATCATTCCATGTAGTATCCTCTATTAGCAGTACAGTGTCATCGGCATATGAAATAATTTGCCCTTTCAACTGCAATGCGAATATATCATTTACATATATTAAGAAAAAAATTGGTCCAAGAACTGTACCTTGTGGAATGCCAAATTCAAATGTGCGCTCAGAACTTTTTGTACCTGCTATTTTAACTGACTGCTGCTTTTTCAGTAGGTAGCTACTTATCCACTTTATCCATTTCTTACTTAAGTTGAGTTTATTTAGTTTTATAATAGTTTTCTTATGGGGAATGGAGTCAAAAGCTTTGGCTAAGTCTAAGAAAATAGCTAATGGCTTATTTCCTAAGTCAATGGACTCTATTATAAATTTGTTTAAAAGTGAGATTGCGTCATGAGTGCTGCGTTGCTCCCTGAAACCGAACTGATTTTCGTTAATAATGTTGTGGGTATTAAGAAAAAGCATTAGACGCGTTTTAGCTACTTTTTCGAAAATTTTTGCTATATTTGATACTAAAGAGATAGGCCGGTAGTTTTTTACGTCATGTATACTCTTGTCTTTATGAATTGGAGTCACAATAGTGGTTTTGTATATGTCTGGAAAAATACCCAATTTAAAACTAAGGTTAACTAGGTATGTCAACGGTTTTATTACAAATCTGCTTATTTTCTTTAGACATTCACCAGTTATGCCATTGAAACCCGGACTTGATCCTCCACGTATATTTGTTATTGCTCTCAGAATTTCCCATTCTTGAACGGGCTCGATTGGTGCATCGCAGTTTGAATCCCATGAATCATTTGACTCACTGGTGTTGCTCATATCTATATTATCAGCGATACTTTTCCCTACGTTGCAAAAATGTTTGTTGAAAACATCTGCTATTTGCTCTGGATTTCGGTCAACATACAATCTTGTGTTTCCATTGTCAATTGAGCTAATAATTTTTGTTTGAAGTTTTCTTCCTGTTGCTATATTTATTGTTCTCCAAACTTTTTTTCCGTTATTTCCCGCCTCTATTATTTTGTTTTTAAAATATATAGCTTTTGTTTTCGATATTATTTCGTTCAGTTTGTTCCTATATTTACAAAAATATTGTCTCAAATTTTCATTTTCTGGATGATTTTTAAGAACAAGTCCTACTCTATCACGTTTTCTAATTGATGCTAGAAGGCCGGAAGACATCCATGGTTTTAGTTTTCTACTTTTAGAATTTTGTTTTGTTATTTTTTTACTGCTCTCTTCTATGTGTTTTTTTAATTTATCGTGAAACAAATTAGAGCATAAGTTTATATCTTCGGAGTTTACGACTTCCAGCCAGGATTCGTTAGCCAATTTTTCCAATAGTAATGTATAATCAATCTTCTTTAAACTATGTTCACTAGATATTGTGGTTTCAGTCTTCAGTGCACTATATAATAGTAAAACCGTACTCTTATGATCCGTAATATACAGTGGCTCACAGCTTATTTGATACAGTGCTTCTTCAAAAAATTAAGTTGCAATAACTCAATACATAATAACAATATCAAAAAAATTTGAACACCATTTTGAAGGCAATTGTTTGCTGTTTATTAAACAAGTTTATATTTGTTACAAAGTTGCTGTTTTACATCTTAAAAAACAAAAAAACTAAAAGTAATAACAAATTTCATGTCACAGCTTATTTGATACAGTTTGATTAAACATTAAAATTGTTGTGAATTATGAGCTTTCCAGTTGTTTCCAATACTTTGTATGATAGCCCTTAGACTTAAGCAGAGCCTGGAGCCTATTCGGCATTGAATCAACGAGTTTTTTTGTGATGTCAGGAGTAATTTTTTGCCATACCTCTAGCAGTGCTTTCATCAGGTCTTGTTTATTAGAAATCTTGTGTTTTCTAATGTTGTTATCCAACAAAGTCCACAGATTCTCAATGACGTTCATATCTGGTGACTGTGCCGGCGGAGACATCAAATGAGGGCAATCCCAAATTGGCCAGGACTGCACAATTCCCGACTTGTGGTTTGGATCGTTGGCTTGGTACAACTGAAATTGGTCGCGAACACCCAGTTTTTTAGCACTTTGCAGCAAATTGTTTTTGGGTACATCAAGGTACTTTGTTTAGTTCATTGTTTCCTCAATAAACTTTAAATTTCTGACTCCGGCTGCGGACATGCAGGCCCAAACTATCACATTACCACCACCATGCTTTACAGTAGCTTTGAGGTTCTCCTTGTTTAGCTCAGTGTTTGCCTTGCGCCAGACATATGACATTCCGTTGGAGCCAAAAATGTTAAACTTGGACTCGTCCGCAAAAAACAACCGAATTCCAGAACGCGGATGGCTTTCCCACATGCTCTTTGGCAAAGGCAAATCGGCTTATTGTATTTTTTTGGAAATGAAAGGCTTCCTACGAGCTACTCGGACCCTGAAATCATGGTCGCGAAGCACTCGTCGGACGGATTCAGCACTACATGACTTCCTTAATTCACAATGAACCTCAGTAACCAATTTTGGAGCAGAAATCTTTGTGTTTGCTTTCACTTTCCTTACAATGTATCGTTCGTCAGATACGGTGAAAATATTGTTTGGCGCATTTCTCCTCTTATTTTCTACCCGATTTTCGTGTAGGAAGCGCTCAATTATGTGCTGCACTGTAGAGACACTCAAACTCACACTTTCAGCAATTTTTCGAACACTTTGTCCTTTTTAAAGTGGTTTAATACCAACTCGCGCTGTTCAATTGTGGTGCCATGATCCATTTTACAATTTTGGCTCATTTTGGCGCTTCAGCTTACAAGATCTTGCTAAAAATTACTTAAGCCAATGTGTAAACACAATCAAAAATTCAAGAAACAAAAACAAGACAGATTAAGGGCGCAACAAATAGAAGTTTATTCGCATTGAAGTGTCTGTATCAAATAAGCTGTGAGCTGCAATTTTTCTGCGCCAGTGGTATTTCTCTTTTACCGGACGCCGAAGAATATTGCTGGAACCTTTTTTGTTTGCATTGTATTCGCTGAACATGCATCTAGTCAAATACGTTTAAATTTTTTGGATAGGGTTCTTAATTTCAAAGTTACAGTGATTTGCATTTTTAAATAGTCACTGTATCAAATAAGCTGTGAGCCACTGTATGTATCAACTACTGCAGATTGAATTTTTTGAAATGATTTTGGATTAATATTGGAGTAAATGTGATCAATGCAGCTTTCCTCACGTGTCGCCTGATTCACATATGATCTAAAACCTAGTTCGGATAAAATATTTACATATTCAGAACAATCGTCATTCAAAATATTTATGTTTATGTCACCGAGAAAGACTACATTGTTTTTTTTATTTCTCTCCAACACTTCTCCAAGCTCTGAACAGAAGGTATAGCTACATAAATTTGGAGACCTGTAAATCGCTATAATTTTAATGGAGTAATTATAACTAATCATAACCTCGATGCCAAGTCCCGTCGCGCCACTCATAAAAATTTCCTCAACACTAACGATTCTATATTCATTCTTTATAAAAACAACAACACCACTATTTTGATTTATGATGTTCTCAGTTTTGTAACCAGTATAGCCTGTAATCTGAAAACAGTCAATAGTTGCTGGATTCCAGCATTCACTTAACGCCAGTGCGTCGAATTTATGATGTATAGTGGATATAGTAAGAGCAAAGTTATCAAAATTTTTATTGAAACTGCGCACGTTAGTATGAAAAATACTAAACAGGTAATCGTTTGAGCTTATGTTATCAGACAAACTGTGTAGGCCGTTAACCGTTAACATAGGCTGCGTAGCTCATGATACAATTTGAAAGTTCATCGGTCATTAAAGTGTGCATGGCATTTTAGTCAACGTGTATTGGCTATTTAAAAGTTTTATGCGAAACATTTTGCTTAAATAATGGTTAAATATAATTTTGATGTGTTTGATATTTTTTGAAATTAAAAAATTGGCTTCTTTGTCTTTATGATTAGAAAAATACATATTCGAGAGCATTATTTTACATTTATGCGTTGGCATCGTAGTTATATGAGCAAATTTAAAAATTATTTTTCTAAAAAAGACAAATCTTCCTCTGTCCTAATGTATTTTATGCTATTTCCTTTTTGTTTACGGCACATAATTTTACCTTCTCTGCACCAGACGAATTTATAATTTGCCTCTCTCGCTTTCAGTTTTGTCATCCATAAAAGTTTTCTATTGTAAGGAGTAAGATGCTCGTTAACGTAGTATAGAGTATCACCGTTATCATTTTTCCCACGTTTAGCTAGGAAACGAGAGGCTACTTCTTATGAGCTGAAAGATATGACAATGTTTCCTTTCTAATTGTCCTTTTTATTTCGGCGAATAGAAACATTTTCAATTTCAGCCACTTCGATTTGATGATGTTGCGTGCAAATGCGCTTGACCGTTTGTGTAATATCTTGATGGTTTCCTAAGTCAAATCCACTGATTTCCGCTTTATCCCGAAGGGCATCTTGCTCTAATCCATTTATCCGCCCTTCAAGTTTTTTAATTCGCATGTCTTTCTCCTCGTTTTTCTTTTGTAGTTGAATTACCATTTCATTTAATATTTTAATTTCTGCTACAGTTTCTTTAAGCTGTTTGGTGGCGTCTTCATGTTGTTTAGCGAGAAAGTTGTTGCTCTCAATGACGTCTTCCATTTTTTTCAAAAGTTTTTCAATCTCTAATTTTTGACTTGAAGAAGAGCCAGTGGGATTTAGTTTAACTGGCGTGTCATCTGACCTAGATTGCAAACGTTGTTTACTAGCACACTTTTTGCATTTCCACGATTTCAGTCTGTTATGCTCCTTTAGATAATTTACGTCAGAGATGTTCAGACCGGCACATTTGATGTGTATCACCGCGTTGCACTCGAAGCACGTAACGCTATCCTTATGACCCCGTTGGGCGGTCTCGTTACATTCACTGCACTGAACCATTGTGTATGTAAATGTTTTTTCTCGATTTATTTTTAAGCTTGGAGAACTGAACCTGTACTCGTTCACTGTCAACTATAGACTGCGATCGTACTTTTTTCTACCAGTTTCGGTGAAGGAAATGACGGAAGTTCTTCCATTTCTACATTGTTAGCGTCAGGAGTTATTGAAAGGATACTTTCATCATCAGAGGAATCTACTGTTTTCAAGTCACTACTATTTTCGGTCCTCTTCCTCTTGATTGAAATACTAACCGCTTTGTTTTTCTTTCCTTTTTTAGCTTTTTTTAATCTCTTGGGGCCTACGAAGGAGTTTTGATGGGATTTAAGCAGTTTCTTCAAATCTGCATTTTGAGCTCTTTACTGTTCAAGTTCGGACTTGATGCCCTCAATAAGCTGGGCCTGTTGTATCATTTCTGCTCGAAGATTTATAATAATACTGTCTTTGTCTATGGGTTCAGGGAATTTAAGGTCGAAGTACGTCTCCGACTCCTCGTGATTACTCATGTTAAATCCTCTTCAGTACAGAAATGATAAATTAATATATCAAAAAGAAAAAATGACAATTTGTTGATATTTTTTTCCAAACGTCAAACCATCTTTAGTTGAAATGACTAACCTGTTATACTTTTTACTGCTCGCCTTGATGTCCACTAGTTTTCGGTTTAGGAATTTTTTTCATTGTCTGCTGCTACACTGCCGGGTGAATTCGAATCGCCCTTTGGGATATCTCCTCATCGGCTGTTGATCGCTAATATCTTTCGTTCGTCCTTATCGCTCGGCTACTCGAATGCGTCGTTATCATTTGCCTGCTAGGCAACGTCGTAATCGCTGTGTATGCAACAGTGTCTGTAACCGATGGTTTTATTTTGTAGTCACAATTATACAATAAACTACTAAAGTAACATGTGCCCCACGGCAGGTCGCTTCCTCCCTTACTCACTCGGCAATCAGTCTCTAAAATATTAAGAGAATATCTGAGCCACACACTCAGTGGTTGCAGCTAACTACACACACCCAGCTACGTAAATACACATGTTAACAACCAGCTTACTATCAGTGCTGCCATTTATTTTTTTGGAATAATGCTAGATTCAATTTTATTTAATGCTAAGTAATGCTAAATCCTGTAAAATAATAATGCTATATAATGCTTTCTTATTGGACGAAAATAAACATATACATATTTATATAATTGCCGTGTTCCATTTTGACTAATTAGTACTTCTAAGTACTTGGGAGTATATCGCAAATGGAACGCCATCTTCGTTCATACGAGCAGATTCTAGCCTGTGAAATTGTTTGCAGTTTTCAAATTTAGAATGCTTGAAAATAAAGGGAAAAAACAACGAGTATAAACTACCACAATCAATAGAAAATATAAAATCAACTAACAGAAAATTACCTCTTTTAACTTTTTACACATTATGAGGGCTATTCCTTACTACCAAAACATTCAACATGACCATGAAAAAATCAAAGCCACCTATTGACAACTAAATAACCACCTCACGGCCAAAAATGGCGTAACTACTCATGAACTACCTATATTTTTCAAAATATCATTTGGAATCTCACAATCAAAACAGCAACAATTATTTATTTTTATTTGAAGAAAAAGTATTAGTGTCGGATGAGAAACATTTTTCTCCATCGTTATCCGTGCTTGCATTTGCAGCGCTAACAAATCAACTGATTCGCATTATTCAGGAAATAAAATATATTTTTTTCCGGTTAATTGTTCCTATTTCCAAGGAAACGGGGTTGGCCTTAAACCAGTGGTAATGGCCATCGGATTCGATTGATTTGTTTACACATTTGCAGTTACTTATGAGCTTTGTCCAAAGAAATAAAGGATATTGGGTATAGGAGTTAAATGGATAAGGAAATTGTAATATAGAAGTTAGTAACGCACCATATTATATATAAAAATTCATCTTAAGCCTATTAAAATAAGTTTACAAAAAATAGTATTTATTTAAGGTTAATAGTACATAATATCCAACTGTATTGACCTATAATTGAATAGAAAAGTCTTACATATAACATCTTATTTTTTTTCTTTTCTATTTTAAAAGGAAAAACAAAAGGAATAATAAAATTAAAAAGTAATATAAACATTTCAAATTCAAGTTATTTAATTTAGTTTGGTAAAAAGCATCCATAAATCCCAACTATAGTGGCATGTCACCATAATTCATAATCTAGAAGAAACCGTTGAATATTTGATGCACACATGTCTATTGTATAACAATAACAATTATTAAGTAATAACAATTAAGCCTTAACAATCTACAATTAAATCACACATATTCCGTGACTATATCTAATATCTTGTTTTATATGTCAATCTTGCTTAGATCCAAGAATTTAGTTAACTATAAGAGCATCTTCTCCTTATGCTCGACCAGAAGTCTGTTAAATGAGTTATATATTCTAAAAAAGCCAAAATCCCTTCTGGTTAAATTATAATTAGGACACTTGAAAACTTTGTGATCAATAGAATCTATTTCATTGCAGAAATCGCATTTTGGAACCTCAAGTAGCTTTATCTTACATAATCTTTGGTTATTGTACGCCTTGCCTGTAAACAATCTATTAATTATTTTAACACTTCTATTACTCCCCTGAAAACTGCTAAACCATGTGTGTTCTCTGAAGGCCAGGTCCGTCTCCAACCACGGACATCTCATCTAGTCTCTTGACATCTCCCCATATTTGATTTGCCAAGACCTTTTAATTTCACGCCAGGCTATCGACATGATATCATTAATGCATAGCGGTAACGTTAGGGGTGAACAAATAAAATATATAACTAGAATGCATATACTTTGGTAAACTTGAATTCAGGGCTCATGGGAGTTGGAAGTGAATGGGACCACATCACTAATTTTTTGCATCATCACGGAACAATGGTATGAGAATGCAGTCTAAAATTGCAAATTTAATGCAACCCAAAATTGCCTTAATGTTGGAATATCTAACTTTGCATTTTATTTCTCTTAATATGTATTTCGCTTTTTCTGCAACATTAATAGCACTTGTCACTGGTACTGGGATTTCCTGGGAATCGTAGACAAAGAATAGAAGATCGGCTATATATCCTTTGTTCTCTTGAAAGCACGAAGGTGTAGTACTAGTTCTAATGTACTTTTGGTCTGCAGCGAATTCATTGGCAGCAGGTGGGTTTGTAGCAGGGATTGATCGGTCGAAAACGGTTTCATTCGCTAGGGCTAAGCGACAGATGACATTTACAGTTGATATTTTCAAAAGCTGCCTACTCAACTGGCTTAAATCTTATATTTGTGACAGCTCAGATTGTTAATCTCCAAGGAATATTTTCACAGACAGTTTTTATGCTGTCGGCCCTCATCTCTTTAATATTTTCATTTCGGATCTATCTAGGATTTTATTTGATACCCCACACCTCTTCTACGCTGATGACTTAAAATTGTACCACACTATCAAAACGAAGTCCGACATTGATTTTCTCCAATCAAAACTTGTATCTCTTGAACAGTAGTGCCACCTGAATAAACTAATACTCAACGTCGATTATTGTCGAGTGATAGGTTTCTCCCGAAAAAATAAAGTCATAGCCAACTCGTACTATCTCAACAACAATGAACTTATTAGGGAACTTATTAGCCTAAAGCGCATATTTGTTTAAATGAGGCAGGATTACATTGGTCTGTTCGCGTACTCTATGCATTGCCATGAAGTGGTAAAAAAATCAGGCAACTGTCACTTCTGGTTGTCACTTTTGGTTGTCACTTCTAAAGAAATGCCATAAGAGCGTTTTTGTACTTTTCATGAATTTCAGGAAGTTTCAGTCCATGAACGCGACTGAAAGCACACTGTGATGATGATGGACAAGGTTGGAAATAGATGACTGCCAGATTATTCCGAAATCTAAATTTAAATGCTAAAATTAATGCTAGATGCTAACTCCGAATTTCTAATGCCGTTTTGGAAAAAATAATGCCAGATCTAGCATTCAAAGTGCTAAAATGGCAGCTCAAACACATAGCACCATGACTCAAACACATAGCACCATTAACAATTTCTAACTACCGCAACTACGCAATTATCACCTTTTCCGCCCGCACTGCTGCGGAGACTTAAGTACGGGCCGTCATGCTACGTAATCGTTGTAGCTGTGACGTCATTTATGCTGGGCATTTTGACATTTCGACCTGGCAGTGCCGATGTACACGGAGATTTCACGTGCGGATTTTTCGCTAAAATATAGATAAAACTAGTTTTTTGTGCGTGAATGCGTTGTAATAATAATATTTAGTCATATCAATCAACTGTAATCGACATGAAACGTCACATAACCTAAGAACAACTGATACACATTTCGTAGCGAATTTTTCACAATAAACCGCACGCACCGCATTAATTTTTTTTAGCTGTTCACTTGCACTGTTCCGCAGATCTCACTTTATTTTCACTTCACTCACTTAAACAAAACCCGCACAATTTACTATTTCCCGCGGACGTCCCATAAGACTGCGTGTGTTTTTCGTGACACTTTGACAGCTTTCTCTGACGTCATTATTCTGCATTACGGCCCTTACTTCTAGAAGGCATTGCTTAAACAGACAAATTGAACATACTACTTAAACTGCCTGATGAGTTTATCCTGCTGGTCGTCTTCTGATCTGAGCACTACTACACTCTTTTTTATTTTATACGTTGTAGTTAACAATTTCAATAAATAATGCTGCTAAATAATAATGTTGTGGTGCATCAGGTGCACTGCAAATGAGATTAAATTTTAATTTGATACTAAAGATTATTTGTTTACAATACTTACAATTGGAAACTCGATGACAGACATCAAATTTTGACACTTGTCAAATTCGAGGGAAAGCTTTTTAGAACTGCGGAGCTTTTATGGATTGAGACTCGAAACTTTTGGTATAATGCTGAAAGCTCGCCATTTTTCTGAGTAATAATTTGAATTTTTAATCAGAATCTAAGAAATATTATTGATAAATTTATAGAAATGGCTGACATTAAGGGCCAAAATAAACAAGCGGGATAAATTCTGCGTGTTTTCGCCGAGCTTTTTCACGCTGTAGATTCAAACTACACGAGGTCGGAAAAACGCGGCATTGTTACACTGCTGCGAAAAATTGCACATTTCACAGTTTTACAATGAATTCCGCTGTGTTACATGTGTGTCCGTCGTGTGCGGAGAATTAGTTATATTTGAGCACAAATGTGTTAAAGCCATTGGCCAGAAAAAGCCTTGGGTTCAAGGAAAAAGTTTAAACTACCGACTCTGCTTAGCACGACGATACATTGAATGCGGATTTGGCATTCTGGCGAATAAGTGGAGAATATTTCATGTAAATATTCTTGTTTCAACAGATTTTGCGTGAGTTAAGGGAGCGAACGTGTTCCGTATGAAAAAAAACAATTTTTGGCTGAGAGACAAGACTTTATTAACGAACGGTATGAGATACTAATTACGACTGCTCGTGTGCAACAAGATCTGATGAATTTATTTCATTGAAGCGTGGGATTCTACAATACTGTTTTGCGTACTATTGAACATTCCTCGGACAGGTGTCTTATTACGTCTAGACAAAGTTATGCATCTATGAACTTAACAATTGATACAATGTTGCAGCGAGCTTAAGCAAAATATAAGTAATATGATGTACATGAATATACAAGTACTTAAGCTAAATAAGTGTTGCTGGTGGGCAGCATCGTAACTCCTCCCCCCTTAGTGTAGCGAAGGCCAAGAGAAGCGGATGTCCCCTGGTGGGTTAGAGGGATCTGGTTCTCGATGAGCTGAAGCGTTGACTATGATTTCCGTATTTCGAATTGGTATGCGGTGAGTATCGGTGAATAGTTTCCTTCCAAATGGCAGAGCTAGGATGATTATGATGACTATGATGACGATTGTTGGTACTGTGGCTACGAAGGGTAGGTGTTTGAAGTCCTTTTTCAGGAGCTGAATCGATAATTAATAAAACAATATGTACATATACGCACATTCATCGCTTTGAATTTCTCTGTATTCTGAATTTTACGCTGTACTGTAGAAACTATACGATTCATACAGAAAAGCTCAAATCCGCAGCGCGGGAAAGCTATCAACGCAACTGTGCGCGTTGCTTAGCGGGCACGCAGTAGCACAGCGAAACACGCAGCTAAAAACGAGCTCGTATAGTTTGCTTCATACAAACCCATATGCTCCATTTGCAATCTCAAAAGCTCGGCGGAAAAACGCGGCGATAGTTCCGCTCGTCTAATTTGGCCCTAAAGCATAGTACTGTGTTCGATTTCACGTGAAATTTTCATACAAAATTTCATGTGAAATCTGTTTCGGCGAAAATTTAGCTTGAAAATAAGCAAGAGTGGTACTAAGTTCTTAGCATGAAAAGTTGCTGTGAAGTTGCTTTCGCGTTGAAAACGTAGATGGCACTGAAACATGCCTCCAATCATTTCACGCCAATTTAGTTTGTGCAGTTCATTCTTTCGAGCGAAAAAGTGACATTTGGTGTTTCAATTTGAAAAGGGAGCAGTGCAAATGTCTTTCCAATAAGAAAATCGATCGAAAAGTGAAATTCTTGACATTTTATCCGTCAAAAATGAGCATTGTCTCTGCTTTCCTCCATTGCCAAAATTTTCGCTCGAAAGAATGACCAGATAATGGAGACATGTCAAAATTTCACGTGAAATCGAACTCAGTACCAGCCTTAATAGATAATTTGATTGATTTGATTGAATGCCTAGTACTATACTCTTCGCGAAACGAATTCAACGGTCGAATCCCATACAAAAAGAGCTTTTCAATTCGTCAGTAAAGCTCTTTTGTATGGGATTTGACCATTGAATTCGTTTCGCGAAGAGTATAGTACTAGGCATAAACTAGAATAACTTTTATGAATGGAAGGATAAAAATCAGCCAGAATAAATCATCATGGTTAATGCATACTAACTAAAATGGCGGATCGAACATGGCGCACTATGACGATTGCGACCGTATATGTTATAAGGAGCGCGCAGCAAAGACCCCTGTCAGTGGGTGTTTTTCTACTCGGCAAAGATTTCTCAATATTTTTTCAGCAGTTGCAGTCAACAGTGTGTGCTTCAGTGGTTAATGGTCGAGCAGTTGCAGTCAACTGTGTGTGTTTCAGCACTTAATCTTTCATCTTTCATTATATTAAATTCGATTTATCCAGACTATACACATACAATAAAAATTAATTATTCTTATACAGAATTCGTTTAAGTGATGCTGTAGATATAAAAATGCTGTAGATATAAATCAAACATATAGTAAGCTTCGTTAAAGCATCTACTTATTGCAGTGACTGGTTCATTGCAACCATAAGACAAAAAGTTCGCCCGCCTGACACGTTTGTTATTAGTGTTAAAATTAAGTTGGCTTCATTAGTTTTTCAGTAGTTTGAGTCAATGGTGCCTTCCAAAATTTTCGTGGCAAATAAGATTTTGGAATTTGTCGTCCTCGCCATATACGGTCGCAATCGTTATAGTGCGCCATGTTTGATCCGCCATTTTAGTAAGTATGCATTAACCATGATGATTTATTCTGGCTGATTTTTATCCTTCCATTCATAAAAGTTATTCTAGTTTATGCCTAGTACTATACTCTTCGCGAAACGAATTCAACGGTATATATCACATCTGCTTCACGTTGTTCTATTACATTCTAAGTTATAGGAGTATAAAGAAATTTAGGGTTGCCTGCAGCGAGTTTTTTCAAATAATCGAAAACTTAATATTTGCTGTTTTTTGTCACTACAATATCATTACCATTTGAAAATTCTACGATAAAACCGCTTAATAAAGATATTGCAATTAAACACAAAACCAACAATAGCTGGCGAAACCACCGTGGCTTTTCAACCAAATTTGGCCTGAATAATGTTTTTAATAGGTTCCATCAATTGTATGAAATTCGTATTGATTTCATGACTGCACTGGAAGTTATAGCGCAAAAAGTTTTATTTTCCTGAGCGAATTTTCAAAACCAAAGTCACAAAAATTACCATAGCTGGCAGCACCAATAGATTTTTTCAACCAAATTTCCACCAAAAAGAGCTTAAAGTAAGGTTCAGCTACTGTGTCAATTTCATGAAAATCTGGTAACTTCTTCACATTTCATAGGGCAAAAAGCAGTTGTTTTTCTTTGTAATTTTTCAAGATGGCACCATTGGCACAGAGTTGACCACAATTCAAAATTGCTTCTATCAGACCTGGTCCTACTTAAGTCCAATGCATTCTGCAAATTTCAGCTGTATCTGATTATTGGTTCGTGAGTTCCCGTGAACAGCAGTTTTTGATGCTAAAAATATAGGTTAACTGGGAAAGGGTTACCGTTCTTTTTTTTTTGAAGGTGTAGATAAAGCATAAGATTTGTATACAAATTGGTTTTATTGTAAGAAACGGACATTTTTTTTAGGATATTCGATGGTTTGAATGTTTTCACTTCCAAATTTTTATATTTTCAAATTTAAGACATCAAAATTATCATAGCTTGCAGATCCAACCGAATTTTTCGTTCAAATTTACCAAACGCGGTTTAAAGTAAGGTTCAGCTACTGTGTGAATTTCGTCAAAACCGAACGATTGAATCAGAATTTATAGGGCTAAAAGCAATTATCTTTTTTAGTGACTTTTCACGACGGCACCACTGGCACAGAATCACCCGCATTTCAGAATCACTTCTATCAGACCTGGTCCTATTTAAGACCAATACATTCTGTAAATGTCAATTAATTCTGCTCATCGGATCGTGAGTTTAACAAGTAAGGGAATCGCCAGGAATGAACCTTAGCTAGAAGTGTGTGTGTGTGTGTGTGTGTGTGAGTTGGGGGAGAGGCGCATTGGCGCCTCTAAGCACTCAGGCCAAAGGACCCATTGTACTCATTACCCCCTGCCTACCATAGTTTCCCAGACCTCTTGATAAAGTCTAGGATCACTGATAGGGGAAAAGAGGCTATCGTCTGCATGCGTGCAACATCCCAGCCAAAGCATTGATATCTGAGACGCGCAAACGCTGGGCATTCACAGAGGAAATGCTCCGCAGAGTCAGCCTCTTCTAGACAGGATGAACAGAGGTCATCCTGTACAACACCTATTCGGTACATATGTCCTCCTAGGCAGTTGTGTCCAGTCAGAATACCCACCATGGCCCTGCAAACTTTCCTGCTCTTATTGAGCAAGAATCCCGCAGTCACATGGTTGGGTTCTGAAAGGAATACCTTCGTGTGCCTGGCCACACCGGCAGCCGTCCATCTATCTTTGTGAGCATCATCTACCCACTTGCGAATAATGGCACGTGCAGATGCGGTCGGCACACCCAAGGCGGGTTCAGGGCCCCGTAGCGGAAGTTCCGAACCTTGCTTCGCAATGACGTCAGCAATTTCATTCCCCTCAACACCACAGTGCCCCGGTACCCAGAGCAGATGCACCCTATTGAATCTGGCGACAGAGTTCAATCGTGCTCTGCACTCTTGGACAATTTTCGAGTTTGTCAGGGGTTTACGCAGCGCCATCAGTGCAGCTTGACTGTCACTGCAAATAGCAATGCTCTTTCCCCTCCATCTTTCCTCAATTGCCCAACAGGCAGCTCTCAGGATAGCAAACATTTCTGCTTGAAAAACCGAAGCGTGCTCTCCAAGAGAGAAAGCCCATCTGCCATTCGATGAATGTAGATAGACACCAGCTCCAGATCTACTATCTGACCTCGAGCCGTCCGTGAAGAAGATCTCTGAATATCCCCTCGTACACAGATCGGGATCATCCCAGCTACTTCTGCTTAAGAGGATTACTTCGTACCTTCTTCTGAAGTCGAGGAAGGGCACCCGAGCGTCCGAAGGCATCGCGAGAATCGGAGAGATCTCACACATCGACCTCCTAATAGAGCAGTGCCCCACATCGTCTTCACCTACCCATAAGCCAAGCTGAGCTAGTCTATGGGCAGAGCTCATCGCCACACTCTGAACTTGAATGTCGAGAGGAGGCAGATTGAGAAGCGCATCAAGGGCCGCACCCGGAGTAGTGCTCATGGCACCACAGATACCCAGGCACACCGTCCTTTGCAGCGTGGCTAACTTTTTCCGAGCATACAATAGCCTCACGATAGTCCACCACACCACCGATGCGTACGTGAACATCGGCCTAATTATTGCTGTGTAGATCCACATCACTACACGAGGCTTTAGACCCCATGTGGTAGCAAAAGCTCTCTTGCACTGCCCGAAAGCTTTTATAGCACGAGTAAGCTTCACTTCCACATGTTTCTTCCAGAGAAGTTTTTTGTCCAAGATTACTCCAAGATATTTGACTTCATCTGAAAGTTGAAGTGTTACACCCTTCATGATTGGAAGCACTAGTCCTCTCAGTTTTCTTTTCCTGGTAAACAAAACAAGTTTCGTCTTACCAGGATTCACTGTTAAGCCGTGCCTCGAACACCAGCTGCCAATCAGATCCAATGCACGCTGTGTATTTCTACATACCACATTCAGATCTTTACCGACAGCCAGTGCGGCCACGTCATCAGCATAAGCTTGTGCGTGCAGCCTTTCTTGTTGCAGTTCGTTAAGCAGGGAGTCGACTAGCATACTCCACAGGAGCGGTGATAGGACGCCCCCTTGAGGGCATCCATTTGTCGCCTCTGTTCTTAAGTAGCAATCGGATCCAGCTTCCGCCAGCAACCATCTCTGCGTCAGCATGGCATGAATCCACCTAACTAAGACATCATCCACGCCATGCACTTTCGCAGCATCACATAGTTCCACGAAGGGCGCGCAATCAAAGGCCCCTTCAATGTCCACAAACACCCCCAACGCATACTCACCATTGGAGATCGCTCCCTCAACTCTGGCCACCAAAGAATGAAGGGCCGACTCGCATGATTTTCCTCGCTGGTACGCATGTTGCTCATCATTCAAAGGGTTAAACCTAAGCGCCGTAGTACGTATGTGTCGTTCGACAAGTCTCTCTAGGCATTTCAACATAAACGAAGTTAAGCTGATCGGTCTAAAGTTCCTTGGATCGGAATAGTCATCTCTCCCCGGTTTAGGTATAAAAACTACCTTAACCTCTCGCCAAGGTGACGGAACATACCCCAAGGAAAGGCATGCCCAGAAGATTTCTCTCAGGTCTGCCCCCAAGTGGTCAATTCCCTCCCTAAGCATAACCGGATAGATACCATCCAGGCCCGGCGATTTGAAATTCTCAAAAGACATGATTGCATCCCTGACCTTTTCACTAGTGACCACAGATCTAGTTGTGTACCAGCACTTCCTACTGCTGCGAAGAGCAGGGATTTCGGTCACAGGCGCATTTGCCTTCTGCGACTCAATCACCGGGGCTCCCGGGAAGTGAGTCCCAAGTAAAGTCTGCAAAGACTCCTTTTTGGACTTGGTAAAATCACCATCCGAGCGTTTTAGAGAGTCTAGCTTAGCTGATTGATCCTTCTCTAGGACTTTGCAAAGCCTAGACGTCTCCCGTGCGCCTTCCAGTCTTTCACAGTAAGATCTAAATGATTCCCTCTTAGAGGTCCTCACCAGCTTCTTATACGTTCTCTGCGAAGATCTGTAGGCGATCCAGTCATCCTCATTGTTGCTCTTACAAGCTCTGTTGAGAATTTTCCTGGTACTTTTCCTTAGCTTCTGTAGTTCCCGATTCCACCAGGGAACCGTCTTGCCACATCTGCTCTTACTGATCGGGCAGGCCTCTTCATAGCTACTCATTAGGTCTCTATTCAGAGTGCTCAACCGGGATTCTATTGACTTTGGCGATCTTATCCTACCACTAGGACGCGCTTTGTCTGCAAGAAGCCGGTTGAACGTAGGCCAATCAGTGTTTCTTGGGTTTCTTCTTTCCACCACGGGTGTTAGATCCGTGGCTAAAGAGAACACCAAGTAGCGATGATCAGAGAGTGAATCCTCATCTGATACATTCCATCCAGTCATTGATCCAACTATTCCAGCTGAACATAGCGATACATCAATGACCGCCCTTCTGTTTGGGGTGACAAATGTGGGAGTAGTCCCAGTGTTTAAAATCATCAGCCCGGCAGAAGTTATAAAATCAAAGAGACTTTTACCCCTGGCGTTACATTTGTTGCTACCCCAGCTGGTATGCTGGGAGTTGGCATCGCAGCCCACCACAAGTTCAAGTCTCTCCGATTCAGCGTACAAAACCAGGTCCTTTAACTCCTGTATCGGCGGCGGGAGTAAGGAGTCAAAGGGAAAGTAAGCTGAGGCAACTATCGTGCGCTTAAGCCTACCATTTTCTCGGTGTTGTACGACGACCGCTGACAGGTCCGGGCTTGAAATCTGTCTGAGCATGGTGGCATCAAGCAGATTGGAAGCCAGAACACAAGTCCTCGGCCGTATTGACCTTTCATCATAAAAGATCTTGGCCCCCGTGGTTGGACTAAGTCCGTAGATCCTACCGCCTCGAACCCACGGTTCCTGTACAAGTGCAATGTAGGGGGAGGCTTGCAGTTTTGTCAATTTTTCGCTCAAAAGATAGGACGAAGCCTTGGCACGCCGCAAGTTGATCTGGACAAATCTTATACCTTCAGGCACAGAAACGTCCGGAGTTTAAATCTTTGGATCCCTTTGCAGGGACCCTTAGATAATGTCCGCGTGACCAGTGAAAGAAACTCTATGGGAGAGAATTTCCACTGGATCTCTGCGTTTTGCTCTGGCGATCTGTCCATAGACAGTCACAAAAGCTCGTGCCTCACCACTTCCTGATTTGGTTAAATTTAACCGCATACAAGAAGTAGCTCAGCACCATCCGGTACCTGTCTCTTAGCATCGAGAAACTTCTCTGGTCAAGTACGATCACCAGGTTGAAACCATCTTCACCTGTGGTGGGATTCTTCCTGGGATTCATGTACTTGATGATCCAGTGTTTCGCATCGATGCCCGGATTCAGTTTGCCGAACATGCCAGTGATGTCACCTGCACTCTTGCGAGGACCAGGGATCCAACAACTGACATAATAGGGTTTGGCCAGGTCGGAGTCCAAAATGGTAAATTTGGGCCGACTGCCAGTACCCAATTTAAGAACGATCTGTGTGAGCCACTCCTTAGATGTTTGATTGGAGCAGGCGACTTGGAGGTGACCATCCACAAACTTCGCTTGCGTGAAGTTGTAAACTGGTCCCGACTCCGCTATCTCTCGCCACAGTTCGTTCTTAAGGATAGCGCACTGACCTTCGGTCAGTTTGCCACCCTTGCCAGACACACCTATCACAACAACCAGCGAAGAAGACGCAGCTTCTGCATACGTTCTCCTCCCTACCCTTGTGGAAGGTGTGTTTGTGCCAGAAGGGCCAGCCTCTGCAAGATCTCTCTCGCAGATTTTGACACCTTTCGGCACCTTGCGCTCAGAGATGCAGGTATCCGCTTTCGCCTCAACCTTGCGTCTCTTTCGTGCGCCGCCGCTGGCAGATTTGGCCTCTGTGCTGGCCGGCTGGGAGATCTTCGGTGTGACCGGTCCCTCCTTACCTTTCAGCGTCGTCGCTGAATCCCGATTTGCATCAGGAATCATCGATTTCTTGAACAGAGTCCTCTTCTGTCGACGGCTAAGAGCTTTCGCTGGTTCACGAAGTCCAGTCGGCGTAGCTTTGCATCCAGCCGCCGGTCCAGAACATTTCTGCTCCGAACATGCGACCTTAGCATCACCAGCCAACCTTTCTTTCGCTACCCCGGGTCGGCTCAGAGGTTTCGCTGCCTGACGTCCAGTCTCCAGGGAAACACCTGCAGTTAATACTGCATTTGTCTCTCCGTCAGCCTTCGGCGGCAGCTTGCCCCTTTTGCGCAGTCTCCTACGTTGTCTGCGACTGAGAGCCTCCACAGGTTTCCAGAGTTCAGAGGAATGAGCACTCTTACTATCTGTACTTCCAGCGGGCGTCTCATTTGCACTAGTCGGAGTTACCTCCTCTAATGCATCCCTTCTCCTCTTATGTGAGGATTCGGGAAGAAACATCTTTACCCCTGGTACGGCCGTAGTCGGACTTCCAGCTGGTGCTGTACTCGCCTTTCCGGAGCCTGTGATCAGGGGGGATGCTATCAGCAAGTCCGAAAACTTGCTGGCCATGGAGTCATCCACGATGGTAACCTGTGAGCTTCCACTGCAACCAGGGTCCTCCATTGCAGTCATACATGAGGTTGGGGCCTGCAGAATCCGAGCCCCTGCCGTGCTGAGCACGGGTGGATTTCCAGACTCAGTCTGGCTGCCACCTGCAGAGATAAAATCCTTGGGATTCATCCTCATGCTTACTACAGCCATCAGGCTGCAAATATACGCATTTTACTGAGGATAGAGTTACCTCGTTACCTCAAACCCTCCTCCTTTCTCCGGGCTTGGGACCGGCATATCACAAGTTAGACTTGTGAGCGGCGGAGTTAGCTAGAAGTATAAAGTGATCAAGCTTAACAAAGGCTTTCGTCAAGTCTGTGTAGGAACAGGCAGTTTGGAGGCCAGATTCAATTGAGTTGATTACTTGGTGAGAAAATTCAAGCAGGTTGGTTGTGGTTGAACGACCGTTCATAAAACTGTGCTGATACGGAGCCATAATGGATTTGTAATGAAAGGCCACAACATTCATGACTATGGCTTCAAAGAGTTTTGCGACGCAGGGAAGTTTTGCAATAGATCTATAGTTGCAAGCGTCATTACGACTTCTTTTCTGGAATATAGGAGTGACGGTGGAATATTTCCACAAATGAGAAAAGATGCCTGCTTTTAAGGATGCATTGAAAATATAAGACAGCACAGGTAGTAGTGATAACACATAATATTTCAAGACCAAATTAGGTATGCCGTCTGGGCTAGGTGTTATAATATTGTCAAGTTTATAAACAAATGTGATAATGGTGTCCTCGTCAATTTTTAAATCCTGTATCTCCAATGAAGAAACTGTTAAGCTCGTCAAGTAGGGTGAAAAGTGTCTGGAGTTTGGCAAGTCCGTACGATAAGCTTTACGGAAAACGGAAGCAAATAAATTACTAATATCAAAGGGATAATCAATATATGAGTCGTCAGATTTAAACGTGAATTAACAAAATTCCAAAATCTCTTAGGTTGAGCTTGAAAATTAAATTTTAGCTGTTGCGTATGTCTCTGATATGCAAATGCAACTTCTTTATGATGCAGATCTCTTAATGTAGAAAAACGTTGGTAGTCAGGTTCTGAGCGAGTTCAAATTAGCTATATAGCTTGCTATAATTACTCCCAGCTCTGAGCGAGGTGAAACTGTTTCCAGGCTTTGTTTTTGAAATTTTTCAAATGGCGAAGCTGTGGAGACATCCATGGAAAACGAACTTTGCTTTTATTGAAGCTAGTTGGCACGCACCCTCAAAAACAGCTAAACAACCGAATGTGGAAATAAAACGTAGCTTTATCTGGATTGAGTGCAGAAGCTACCTGCAACACGGAATACCAATCATAGTTAGCAAGCAAGTCACGTGTTTGATCGACATTAGCTGGTCTAAAATTAAATTTAAGTTTTGGATTGTAATGGTAGAGGTACCTTATTTATGATAACCATGCTGAACATTTTGACAGATGTATGCGCCATGGCGACGTGCAGTCAATAGATGCAGCATTTTCTTCCATTTTCTTTCTCTAACGCAAGTTCCTGTTCAGCAGTATGTTTATTTTTTTTAAAGGTAATGATTTTAGTAACTGAAATTAATGAATTTAAAGAGAATTAATAATAATGTGTTTTCGCTCTCAGTATATTAGAATTATCGTTTTGTTTATCATGGAAATTGATTCAATTATACTTGAAATAAATTATTTTTTGGTTTAAGGCCCGCATACTCAATTTTCTTCTTATAAAAAAAAACCGAGTCCCCCGTTCAGGAAGGTTTTTACATGTCATTCCGCTGTGAATGAACATTTTGATATCCCGTTCAGGAAGGTTTTTACATGTCATTCCACTGTGAATGAAGAGTGTTATCGAACTCGGGGTTACTTTGGATAAAAAGCTGCATTTAAATTCAGACTATGAAAAAGTCTTAAGCAAGACTAATTAGCAGCTGGGATTCATTAAAAGACATGCAAAGGAATTCAAGAACCTATAGGTCACGAATTCTTTATACATAGTTCTAGTTCGACCATTGCTCGAATATGCATATATTGTATGGCACTCTACCTTTGATGTCCATAGCAATAGGCTCGAATCAGTGCAGAAGCTATTCTTGCTCTTTGCGTTAAGAGATCTGTATAATCCATACGAATTTGATAATCTGCCTTCATACAGATACAGACTAATTCTTTTAAATCTATCAAGTCTATCTTCGCGGCGGATAGTCATATGCTTCTGCTTTACTTTTGATGTTATTAGGGGCTTGATTAATGTTGTGTCCCTGTCCAATATGATAACCTTCAACGAATCAGTAAGGTGGACGAGGCACACACGTTGGCTGAATGAACACAGGCACCACACAGTTTACGCCAGCAATGGGCCAATCAACAGATGCTGCAAATATTCAACAGCTTCGCAAAATACTATTCCGCAATCATTTCCAGACCTATTCAATTTCCTACCAAAGATAACTATTATTTTCAAATTTTTGTCTTTTATTTTGCATCATGTACATTTTAAAAGTATTTAAATTTCTGTTTTAAATTGTAATTATATAATTCTTCGGAAAAGAATGTATAAATACATTGTTTTGAATTGGAGACCAAGCATATTCGATTAGGTTAATGTGAGCAGAGTTTACAGGTCAATATTCTCAAATAGCAGAAAATATTTATTTTAACAGGGTTAGTATTGGCTTTGGTGTATGCGCTTGTGTTTCGTTCTGAAAACAATCGGAGATTTGCTCGTAAAAAATATGTTAGCTCTCTTAGACCTCTCAAGAGCACTATCATCGCAAAATCCTTTGGTTTGCAAACTTCTGCAAAGGTAAGTAGCCCAGTGAAATCCGACATATGGTCGACATATGGACATGGTCCTGCAGTGTCAAGAATAGACAATTAACAGGATAAAAAATTATCTTATCTTGTCTAACAGTGAGCAAAGAGTTCCTGAAGATTTGGGATGGAAGCTCAGGGATATCATTTTATGGAAAAGGAGGGGGGCGGGGGTATAACTTTTCGGAGCACACTTTTCCATCTACCCTGGAGTGTGGTAGATAAGTTTGTTAACATGTTTTTTTTCATACGCCTCTTGAAGATAAAAAAAAAAACAAACTCACAAACATTCCAAGTCGTAATCAAAATCGGATAATATCAACATGCCGTTGAGAAAGAGGATGCTGTTAGTAGCAAATGTTTAGACCAATATATCTCAAACCCGATTATGGTTACAAGAAAAAGTTATAAAATCTTTTCTGTTGGAAATTTTCTAAGCTACAAATTCGTCATGCATTGTTTTTCTGAAGACGTGACCGTTACTGAGATATTTAGGAAAGGTCACTTTCGGTGACCTTTGACCCCGTATAAAAAGGAACGCACCACTCTGATCGATGGGGACTTTTGACATTTTTTCAACACGCCAGTAGCAAGGTTCACGCCAAAATTCAGCTTTCTGCTAATTTTTCCGAAGCACCATGTTAAATTTCCCCTGACTAAAGTCTATTTTTGACATTCTTTGCAGCAATTCATTCTTAGGCGTGTCGACCTCAATTCATTGATTTACCGTACCGTTGGTCGAGATATTGTCTGCCGCTGTTTTTGGTGATTTTTGATTGAAACTTTTAGTCGCTCTCCTTGTTTCAATGTCTGGCTTGTTTTTCGTTACCATCCTTTTATTCGCTTCCATTGTAAACAAAAGAATTTTCAGTTTACCGGCGCGCCTGCTGTCATTCCTCTTTTCTAGCCATAATCTTACGGTCTTCTCGTGAGTACCAAGTACCCTTGATATTGTTTTAATCAGATTTTCACATCTTGCCCAGAGATTGGATCTGAGTTTTCGTCTGTATTCAAACTCAACGGGAAAAGTAATGCTTCGGCATATATTCGGTAAGCATTTTGCGTAATGCGTGGAAGCATTACCGAACCATTGCATGTTTATTTCTTTTTAACATTGCATGTTTATTTCTTTTTAACATTGCATTTCCTAGGCTGGGAAGATTCATACAAGGGGAAACTTATAGGGCCCATACACGACGCATGCATGCATGCACAGTACATTGATTGTGCAGTATTGCGCCAGCCCTACACGATTCATGCAAAACTGTGCAGTTTTAAAAGAACTTCAAGTGGGTAAGATGTACGCTGGACAAAAACTTCTAAAATTTGAGCTTGAATGCACAATATTTAACATACACCTCTCATGCAAGCATGCGCAGTCGAGAAAATATCAAAAAGTTTTGTAATCATACAGTCAGCATGTGCATTCAGCCAATCATTGCCATACACGTTCAGTCCGCATGTGCAGTCACGTGATTGTGCATGCATGCATGCGTCGTGTATGGGCCCTATTATGCTTTTAGCTTTATGTATAAGACCTTTTTGGAAAGTCCGATATTGTATTCTCGCATTTCCGTCATCTAAGGTGAATACGAATTGAAGCTTTGGCCGGCGGCCGATCTTACCTCTGCATGACCCGAAATGAGTGGTTATTGCATGCTGAGTGATTGTGACTCTCATTGGAAATTCCAATAGCGTATTCTCGCAGATACTAGGGGGAATTGGTACTCTTGTTTTTAATGTATTTTGCTTACTCATGATGATTTGAAATGCTCCGAACTTGCCATCTTTCCGCTTTATATGCCACACCACCCATAGCCGATGTATGCTCGCAAGTTCTTTTCCCCTTATTTCTGCGAGTGATGTTCATTGGAAAACCCCTTGCAAGCGGATTACATTTTCATTACCAAGAATGTTTGCTGCATATATTCCATTGGGAAATTATAAACAACACGTTTTGTAACAGGGAAAGTAGTTTGTATAAAATTTTCTAAAAAAAATCATCGCTTACGATAAACACTACAGTAAAAACGCTTGCAGTCGTTTCGCAGAAGAATTGTTGGTGATAAATTAACCCCGGTGATAAATTAACTTTGTTACAGGTATCTCTCTCTCTCTCTTTCTCTAACTGTCTAGAGAGACAAATCAGGAGCTATTTAGGTTTCAACTGCTAGAATCGACCTTAATGTATTTCAGCAAAATATGATATATACGATAGCTGACGAGTTGATGTTAGCCTCAGTTTTAGATTTCCGGTATAATTTTGAGGGGATTAATTTTGTTAATAGTTTTACAATAATGCAGCTAAAAAAAGGGGCAGCGATTTCTGGCCTCCCTGTAGTTACCAGAAACTGCAAAATCAAGTTTGAGGTCAAATTTAACAACCGCAACCGTAAAAATATAATAATTCACTGTTTGATATTCTTCTTTAGGTGGCTACGATCGAGCTGAATGTCTTCGAAAAGTTGAATCGTATTGTCCAGAGACGAATACTTGGGTTACAGGATTCAATATGATCGAGGCTCGTGGCCGTGTTCAGATTGCCACAGTGAAGGGGATAGTTTATGCAGTTGGTGGAAGTAATGGTAAATGGCTATAACTTTAGCTGTGAAATTTGCAAAATCTCAACATTCGATATTATTTTAGGAACCACCGAACTGGACACTGTCGAGAGTCTTAAACCAGGTGTTGAAAAATGGAAGAAATGCAGTTCATTGCCTTTGGCACGAAGTAATGCTGGTGTTTGTGCCCTCGATGATAAACTGTATTGCATCGGAGGTTGGAACGGACAAAGTGGAATCAAACAATGCGATGTCTACTGCCCAGAAGAAAATAAATGGTCATCTTTGGCTCCTCTGAATACGGGTCGGTATCAAGCCGGTGTCACTGCTTTCAACGGCAAATTGTGGGCTGTGGGTGGAAGTGATGCTTGGAACTGCTTGGGTTCCGTAGAAGTTTACAATCCAGAACACGATCAATGGACTTTTTCATCCCCGCTCATAACGCCACGTCGCGGGTGCGGGTTGGCAGCTTTTCAAGGAAAACTGTATGCTGTTGGCGGAAGTGATGGAACGCAGTCGCTAAACTCAACAGAGATTTTCGATGAAGAGACGAAAAATTGGGTCCTAGGACCAACTCTGATAACTCCTCGATCAAATGTATCTGTTGTCGTTGTGCAGAACAAACTGTATGCCATTGGCGGTTTCTCCGGCAAAAGTTTCCTAAATACAATGGAATTCTTGGACCCATCGACTAACGAATGGACAACATTCGTACCTCATCAGCCCGACACAGCAAAAATCACGAAAGCGTTACTGTCGCAGAAGAGTATTGTTGAAAATGGCAGTCATTCATCATCGGCAAATCCACAATCCCCCACGAAAGGTGTCAATGGCTTGAACGACCATCATCATAATGATTCAAAAAATGCAATGCTCGCTAATGGTAACTACGAGAGTAAGTGGAAATCGGACAGTTCAAACGAACAGAAGACTTCATTTTTCAAATCGAACACAACTTGTAGTTCAATGAAAACATCAATATCGTCACTGTCACTGACGACATCGTCATCGTCGTTTTGTCAGGAGAATGGTTTGAATGGCATTAAATCAGATATCCATCTGCAGGACGACGTCTGCACAGTGAATCAGAGTGATAGCGATAATTAGGTAATAATTCATAAGTCAAACAAATGAAAACAAATTAACTTAAAGAAAAGATCCACATTTAGATAATAAGATAAATATGAAAACATTTTTATATAATATCATTACATGCATGCATATTGCCACATAAACTATGCAATAAAAACAGTAGTTAAATATTGCACTCAAGGTGAATGTTTGTTTATCCGCGCCCCAAAATTATGTACTTGACTTTGAGCGTTATATGTATCGACTGTGATTGAGAGTTTTGTCGAAGATCATATTTGAATCAAGCATTTTTTTTTTAGTTTAAATACTACAAACTATTGTATATTATTCTTTGTTTCGCTTCTAATTATCGATTCAAAGGAAAGAAGAATAATTCGTGTTGTAGATTAAAAGAAAATATACAAACTCTATGGCAATATGATGTAGCTAAATTAAGTGTTTCCGGGGTGATTAAATCGAAATTTGAGCGGATAAAGAAGTATTTGACTTATAATACCTATATCAACTTAATCAGTTCTATGATGATCCGACCAACCTAAATACACATTTGCTTCAAATAAAACATATGGTCAGATATATTTCTCTTGATGTCTATGAAAACTTTGAAGTCTTTTGATACATATACTTAGCTGGCAAGCTTAGCTTAGCAAAATATTATACAAATCTATTAGAAGCTTTTAGTAGAGAAGATGGAAAGTGAAAAACAGCAACAACAGTTAAATCTAAGTGTGTCAAGTTTGAAAATATTTCTTGAAAATCTCATTCGACTGAAAACTATACAGAACAATCTTATATACATTTGAGATACAAAATATTCATCCGAATGTAACGAATGCTGCCAGTTTTTGACTGTACTGTACTAACTGTAACCTAACCTAATACTATAATTTCACAACTGGGCCTTTAATTTCCAAATGCTTCTTGGCATTGAAATATGGATCACTCATGCAATTAACAGCGAAAGAAGAGAAAACTATCTAACCATAATTGTATCGTGGGAAACACATTGTGAAATAAAAGAATAAACTATCTACTAAATACTTGTATCTGAGTCAATTCCTCGATGCAAATTCCAAAAAAAATCCCACTAGAAATTCATCTTATTGTAATTTTGTAAAAGAGTGAAAATGAAACAAGAGAAAATAAATCTAAATATGAAGCAAGAAAACCAATGAAAATGCGGCAAATGTAATGAAAAGCACAGTATACAATCTTTGTTATAAATGAGGGTACGGCCAAGACGCAGCGACGAGAACATCGAGTCGAGCAACGCGCTCAAACGGTTGATATATTTCCATGTCAAAAGGCGACCAAAGCAGAAATGTGACAGTAGCGACCAGATCGATTCAGACCGATTTCGTTGCTCGACGCTCTCTTTGCTTCGACTTGGCTGTACCCTTAGAATGATGCACTCACATAAATGCAGTAAAATGTATGGCATATACGAGACAAAAAATGACATGAATGATATTTGATTATTGTAAAAAAAATGATTATTGATGGCCAAATGAATAGTATCATCAAACATTGAGATGTAATAGCAAAGAGAGTAAGAACATATGTGGAAAAAAATGAGCAGAGAAATAAAGCTATGAAATGTTGAGACCTAAATTATATATATGCATTATGGAAAAGATAAAAAGACAGAAAAATTGTAAATGTATAATTTTTTTAAAAAGAAATTAAAAATCAGAAATCTATTGAAAAAAACACATTGGTCTTGGTGTGCATTTTTTGAAGTGTGGTTGACGAAATAACGACATAAATAATAAGATTCAAAATGCTTGATTTTGTAAGCTGTGTTAGGCTTGTTTCACACGTACGAGGTTCCATTCGGTTCGGTTCGTTTTCGGTAGTAACCGAAAACAAACCGAACCGAACGAAACCTCTTCACACATACACGGTTCTCACACGGTTCATATTAGGTTTTGTGTTTTTTCGTCAACTTTGCGTAAAATTTCCACACAATCGTTTTTCCATACCTCTTGCGTCTTAAATTTATCTTCATATTTTGTACAAGTTTTGTCCCACAGCGCTACTTTAGATTGCACATCACAAATCAGCCGCTCCACATCAACATCTTATAAATCGCTCGTTTTATCAGAAAAACTACGACTGATAATTTCAAAAAAAAAAATTTGATGTAATTATAAAACTAATTAAAACTGATTAAACTAACTAGGTAAAACGTCTAAATATTTCAAATTAAGAGATCCAAACTGATAATTTATAAATTTAAAAAAAAATTCAAATGATCCAATCAGTTAAAACCGAAACTAAACCGTGCATGTGTGAACGCCTTGATTGCTTTCTGTTCCCTGGACACGAATTCACACCTAATAGAAACCTGATGAAACCTATTCGTGCTCAGGGAGTATTCGGGTCTATACGGTTTCTATTAGGCACCGAATAGAAACCGAATTATCGTTTCACACTTGTCGGCAACGACCGAAAACGAACCGAACCGAATGGAACCACATATGTGTGAAACGAGCCTTAGTATGCTAGCTTTTGGGCAATTTTATTCCTTGAGCAGATTGTGTGAGTTTTCGAGTGAATTATACAAAATTTGGTTGGTATTGTCAGTTTGTTGCAATTAGCGAGCTGTCGTCAATGCAACATATAAGTTTTTAAATCCTACTTCATCAACATTGCTCTGCGTGCTCCCTTTGTCAGCTGGATCAGCTGCGACGGCGTGGGGTTTAGGCGGAAAGACTGTTTACAATCTTCTATAACTTTTTTTTACAATGAAAAAATTACAAAACACAATAATAAAGGAAGTTGTCCATCCCTGGTACCGGTGCCAGCTGGATGATTTTTTTCTGTCTTCTATTCCATCATATTTAATTACATAATTAAATAAGAACACCAACATAATGAAAAACGAATAAATATTTAAATTTAATAGAAAACTTTT
>OZ022263.1:150673092-150685592 GCA_963978885.1 Nemotelus pantherinus
TAGGACCAGTTCTGACCGAAGTGATTTTGAATTGTAGGCAAGTTTGTTCCAGTGGTGCCATCTTGAAAAATTACAAAGAAAAAAAAATGCTTTTTTGCCCTATGAAATGTGAATAAGTTACCAGATTTTCATGAAATTGACACAGTAGCTGCACCTTACTTTAAACTCTGTTTGATAGAAATTTGGTTGAAAAATTCGATTGGTGCTGCCAGCTATGGCAACTTTTGTGTCCTTGCTTTTGAAAATTCGCTCAGGAAAATAAAACTTTTTGCCCTATAACTTCCAGTGCAGTCATGAAATCAATACGAATTTCATACAATTACTGGAACCTATTATAGACATTATTCAAGCCAAATTTGGTTGAAAAGCCATGATAGGGTTGCCAGCTATTGTTGGTTTTGTGTTTGTTTGCAATATCTTTATTAAGCGGTTTTATCGTAGGATTTTCAATTAGTTATGATATTGTAGTGACAATAAACAGCAAATATTAAAAGTTCGATTATTTGAAAAAACTCGCTGCAGGTAACCCTAAATTTCTTTATACTCCTATAACTTCAAATGTTATATAACAACGTGAAGCAGATGTTATATATTCTTGGCTTTGATACTGGCGAAAGGTTGCCAGCACGAGTCGGTTGTGCTACTTTTGTATCAATAAATGCTTACAGTTAGTATTCATACCGGAAACATTTACAATGAAAATAAATAACCGATGTTTCAATTCCCAAAGCTCTGCAAATTTTTCGGATCGCAGCCCCAAACTCCAACTTCAGTTACAGTGCTGCAGGCACTGAGCATTTTCCTCATTGATATTATATGAGATGCTGCTTTCAAAATTTTGTGATATAAGCAACTGATAACGAATATAATTAACCCGTGTTTTGCTCTCATAAACGTTGAAATTCATGCCAGTGGTAATATCTGAAACCTTCTACCATATGAGTTATAATGCATTCTTGAGACAAAAGTAAAACGTGGCATTTGAAACAATTTGGCCGTAATAAGCAGCGCATGTGGTGGAATATGCACTCAAAACCTGCACGATTCTTCTACTGTTCTTCGAACATTAGTGTTTCTAGCGGTTCAGGTGCGCTAGAGTTTTTTTCTTAAAATCGAATTAAATCTGGCTAAGTTAAGTCGTTGTGTCCATTCTTTAGTATGTACTCAATTACCTTTCTCTTTTCTATCATAAATAAAAAGTACATATATGTACATATTTGAGTATTATTAAGCGTGTTTTTTTACTCCTCTATCCAGCAGAGAATAGAGTATATGCATTGGAAACAGCAACACTTCTGTACCAGTGAATTCACTAGTACAGAAATTCTATTCCTCATTTGTAGTTAACGTGCAGAACTGTAGAATGTGCTGATAGAAAAAAGAAAAGCTCATGAGAATTAATTTTTTTTTTGCTGTGAAGTGGCTTTGGTTTTTTCAAGGTTATGTTGAATGTTTTGGTTAGTTAGGAAAGCCCTCATAACGTGTAGAAAGTTAAAAAAGGTAATTTTCTGTTAGTTTTTTCCCCATTTTCTATCGATTGTGGTAGTGTATACTCGTTATTTTCTCCTTTAATTTTCAACTGTTTTGTGGTACCACAGCGAATATAGCAACCTATGTCAGTCTAAGCGAATGCACTGCTGTTTTGTGCTAGTCGTTGTTTTTGCGGCATAGTTCTATTCTGTTCTGTATCGGAGCAAAAGAACACGCATATTATTGTGTTTGGATATAGCGACCTACGGTTATAACGACAGAATTTCACCGGTTCCCTCAACGTCGTTATAAGAAATATAAACTGTATATATATAAATATAAATATATATATATATATATATATATATATATATATATATATATATATATATATATATATATATATATATATATATATTTATATATATATGTATATATATATATATATATATATATATATATATATATATATATATATATATATATATATATATATATATATATATATGTATATATATATATATATATATATATATATATATATATATATATATATATATGTATATATATATATATATATATATATAAAACTATAAATATATATATATATATATATATATATATATATATATATATATATATATATATATATATATATATATATATATATATATATATATACATATATATATATATATATACATATATATATATATATATATATATATATATATATATATATATTATATATATATATATATATATATATATATATATATATATATATATATATATATATATATATATATATATATATATATATATATATATATATATTTATTTATATATATATATATATATATATATATATATATATATATATATATATATATATATATAGGGTGTTTGATATATATAGGGTGTTTGGTACTCGGTGGACACTAGTGTAAGGAGGCATTCCTTGATATATTTTGAGCAAAAAATTGTTCTACAGGATGGTCCGGTTTTTAAAATCTACGGAGTTACAGGGTGGCCAATAAAACTGTTTCGGACTTGTACCCTGACTCACTTAAGGGGTTAGTCCACTGTTAAACTGCTCCAAATGAACTTTTTTGTCAAACAAAAAAACTATTCAAGATATCGATTTGAAATTTTACATTCATCTTTATTGAAGTTAAGAGTTGACATTTTCAATGGAAAAAGTTATTAGAAAACAAAATGGTGACCGCCCCAATGGATCGCCCGAGCACCGCCGAAAAAAAAAGCAAATTGCGCCTCGTGAATTCCTGGACAAAATAAGCATCTGTGAACAAATTACCAAAAATATTTCATTAGCTTTGAGTATAAAGGACTGCACGGGCCTAAATTTAGAAAAAAAAATTTTTTTATTGACGATTTGGGAAACATTTATTTGATTGAAAAAATTTTTTTTATTCATTTTTTTTTGATTCAATAGTATACCAATTTTTTTTTAATCGCCTTAGGGCTCTAAATTTAGGCCCTTGCAGTCCTTTATACTCATATCTAATGAAATATTTTTGGTAATTTGTTCACAGATGCTTATTTTGTCCAGGAATTTACGAGGCGCAATTTGCTTTTTTTTTCGGCGGTGCTGCGGCGATCCATTGGGGCGGCCGCCATTTTGTTTTCTAATAATTTTTTCCAAAGAAAATGTTAACTCTTAGCTTCAATAAAGATGTATGTAAATTTTCAAATCGATATCTTGGATAGTTTTTTTTTGGTAGCTGTTTGAAAAAAAAGTTCATTTTGACCAGTTTAACAGTGGACTAACCCCTTAAATCATGAAAACTAATATTTACAACGCCTAGTTTTATGGCTTTTTTTTTATGGAGTCAAATTACCTTTAATTTAATGTACCGTCCTAAATTGTAACTGTACCTGATTTTGAGAAATTTACTTGAAAACACAAAATTTTGGCACTTCTACCCAGCAAATTCTGTGTTCAATGTCGTTTTTCTCAGAAAACCTCATGAAAAGATGCCATTTTAATTTTATTTTTTTATAGGCCATATTATTAGCTACAAAAGTTGCACACATACTTATGACTTAGATTTTACCGTTCCGCAAGTAGTAATCAAAAATACATATCGCTTAAAAAGTAAATTTGCCGTAAAGTGGCCCTCGTTCAAAAGAATAGTTTAAATTGTTATTTGTACTTAAGTTTTTTTACTGCCCATTAATTACTTTTTAAACTATCAATAAAATAAACTTAATTAAAATTCGTTTCAACATAATTGAAGCACTTACCTGGATGTTAAAGGTAAAATTGGGTACAGTTCTTCGCCTTTATTAATGGAATACGTAAAAAAATTAAGTCCCTATAAAACAGAACCACTTTCAAATTATTATGAGTTTCGGTACATTTTCAAACTTTCAAACATAAATTCAAAATGTCTCACTGCACTAATGACGAATATGCAGATATTATGTACGTATATGGAGAGTGCCGGGGAAATTCACAAGCGGCGCAATCTTTGTATAAACAGAGATATCCCCATCGACGGATTTCTGGACGGAGAGTGTTTCAACAACTATACACAAGGATTTGGGAAACTGGCAGCGTTAGAACGAGCCGAGTAAACACAAATTCTGCGTCTGCAATCGCTGTACGGACCGATGAAGAAATACTGCTTGCAGTGGAAACTGACCCATCAATCAGTATTCGGCGCTTGGCGTTGCAGTTTAACGTGTCTACGTGGAAAGTTTGGAGTGTTTTAAAAGCAGCTCGTTTACATCCCTTCCATCACACACCAGTGCAGGAGCTGCTACCGATCGATTTGCCCAAAAGGATGGAATTCTGTAATTGGCAGCTTGAGAAACTATTAGACATTACAACAATTATTAACAAAAAAATTTTTGAACACCAATCTCTGGACGGATGAGTCCTTATTTGTAAACTTAAATGTATCACAAACTTCCACAATTTACATACGTGGGCTGAGAGCAATCCACACACGAGAAGGACTTCATTGTTTCAGCATAAGTTCAGCGTAAATTTATGGGCAGGAGTGATTGGTAACGATTTAATTGGACCTATTAGAATCTCGCCTACTTTAAATAGTACCAAATACTTACAATTTTTAAGACATGATCTGCAGGACTTATCGGAGGATATTTCCCTGCATTGACTGGCTTCCATGTTTTACCAACACGATGGTGCTCCAGCTCACTATGGTCGACCAGTCAGAGATTGGTTGAATTCCAATTATACCAATCGCTGGATCGGTAGAAATGGACCAATACACTGGCCTGCGAGATCTCCTGATCTAGCAATTGTGGACTTTTTTGTATGGGGACGGATGAAGGCCTTTGTGAACACAACGGAAGTATCAACATTGGAAGACCTAAATACCAGGATCGATGCGGCTGCAACAGAAGTGAGGCAGCAGCAGAGAAGTATGAATATGAAAAGAACGCTTGCGAAACGAGCTTTAGCGTGTATTCAAAATGAAGGTGGCCATTTTGAACATTTACTGTAGCTCAAAAATTTTGAAATAAAGCGTAAAAACCTTTAATAAATTCTTTGAGTTCAAGCAAAGAGTGTAGATTGAAAACGAGGGCCACTTTAAGTCATATTCATTTTTTAAGCAATATGGATTTTCGCTTATTTCTTGCGAAATGGTAAAATCTAAGTCATACGTATGTATGCAACTTTTGTAGCCAATAACATAGCCTATAAAAAATAAAATTAAAATGGCATCTTTTTATGAAATTTTCTGAGAAAAACGACATTGAACACAAAATTTGCGGGGTAGAAGTGCCAAAATTTTGTGTTTTCAAGTAAATATCTCAAAATCAGGTACAGTTACAATCAAGGACGTTACATTAAATTAAAGGTGATTTGATGCCATAAAAAAAAACAAGCCATAAAACTTTGCGTTATGGATATTAGTTTTGAAGATATAATGATTTAAGTGAGTCAGGGTACAGGTCCGAAACAGTTTTATTGGCCACCCTGTAACTCTGTAGATTTTTAAAATCGGACCACCCTGTACAACAATTTTTTGCTCAAAATATATCAAGGAATGCCCCCTTACAATAGTGTCCACCAAGTTCCAAACACCCTCTATATATATATGTATATATATATATACCTACATATATATATATATATATATATATATATATATATATATATAGGAGGTATATATATATATATATATATATATATATATATATATATATATATATATATATATATATATATATATATATATATATATATATATATATATATATATATATATATATATATATATATATATATATATATATATATATATACCTACATATATATATATATATATATATATATATATATATATATATATATATAAATGTATATATACATATATATTTATATATACAAAGATATATATATATATATATATATATATATATATATATATATATATATATATATATATATATATATATATATATATATATATATATATATATATATATATATATATATATATGTAGGTATATATATATATATATATATATATATATGTATATATATATATATATATATATATATATATATATATATATATATATATATATATATATATATATATATATATATATAATATATATATATACCTACAATATATATATATATATATATTATATATATATATATATATATATATATATATATATATATATATATATATATGTAGGTATATATATATATATATACATATATATATAGAGGGTGTTTGGAACTTGGTGGACACTATTGTAAGGGGGCATTCCTTGATATATTTTGAGCAAAAAATTGTTGTACAGGGTGGTCCGATTTTAAAAATCTACAGAGTTACAGGGTGGCCAATAAAACTGTTTCGGACCTGTACCCTGACTCACTTAAATCATTATATCTTCAAAACTAATATCCATAACGCAAAGTTTTATGGCTTGTTTTTTTATGGCATTAAATCACCTTTAATTTAATGTAACGTCCTTGATTGTAACTGTACCTGATTTTGAGATATTTACTTGAAAACACAAAATTTTGGCACTTCTACCCCGCAAATTTTGTGTTCAATGTCGTTTTTCTCAGAAAATTTCATAAAAAGATGCCATTTTAATTTTATTTTTTATAGGCTATGTTATTGGCTACAAAAGTTGCATACATACGTATGACTTAGATTTTACCATTTCGCAAGAAATAAGCGAAAATCCATATTGCTTAAAAAATGAATATGACTTAAAGTGGCCCTCGTTTTCAATCTACACTCTTTGCTTGAACTCAAAGAATTTATTAAAGGTTTTTACGCTTTATTTCAAAATTTTTGAGCTACAGTAAATGTTCAAAATGGCCACCTTCATTTTGAATACACGCTAAAGCTCGTTTCGCAAGCGTTCTTTTCATATTCATACTTCTCTGCTGCTGCCTCACTTCTGTTGCAGCCGCATCGATCCTGGTATTTAGGTCTTCCAATGTTGATACTTCCGTTGTGTTCACAAAGGCCTTCATCCGTCCCCATACAAAAAAGTCCACAATTGCTAGATCAGGAGATCTCGCAGGCCAGTGTATTGGTCCATTTCTACCGATCCAGCGATTGGTATAATTGGAATTCAACCAATCTCTGACTGGTCGACCATAGTGAGCTGGAGCACCATCGTGTTGGTAAAACATGGAAGCCAGTCAATGCAGGGAAATATCCTCCGATAAGTCCTGCAGATCATGTCTTAAAAATTGTAAGTATTTGGTACTATTTAAAGTAGGCGAGATTCTAATAGGTCCAATTAAATCGTTACCAATCACTCCTGCCCATAAATTTACGCTGAACTTATGCTGAAACGATGAAGTCCTTCTCGTGTGTGGATTGCTCTCAGCCCACGTATGTAAATTGTGGAAGTTTGTGATACATTTAAGTTTACAAATAAGGACTCATCCGTCCAGAGAATGGTGTTCAAAAATTTTTTTGTTAATAATTGTTGTAATGTCTAATAGTTTCTCAAGCTGCCAATTACAGAATTCCATCCTTTTGGGCAAATCGATCGGTAGCAGCTCCTGCACTGGTGTGTGATGGAAGGGATGTAAACGAGCTGCTTTTAAAACACTCCAAACTTTCCACGTAGACACGTTAAACTGCAACGCCAAGCGCCGAATACTGATTGATGGGTCAGTTTCCACTGCAAGCAGTATTTCTTCATCGGTCCGTACAGCGATTGCAGACGCAGAATTTGTGTTTACTCGGCTCGTTCTAACGCTGCCAGTTTCCCAAATCCTTGTGTATAGTTGTTGAAACACTCTCCGTCCAGAAATCCGTCGATGGGGATATCTCTGTTTATACAAAGATTGCGCCGCTTGTGAATTTCCCCGGCACTCTCCATATACGTACATAATATCTGCATATTCGTCATTAGTGTAGTGAGACATTTTGAATTTATGTTTGAAAGTTTGAAAATGTACCGAAACTCATAATAATTTGAAAGTGGTTCTGTTTTATAGGGACTTAATTTTATAGGGACTTAATTTTTTTACGTATTCCATTAATAAAGGCGAAGAACTGTACCCAATTTTACCTTTAACATCCAGGTAAGTGCTTCAATTATGTTGAAACGAATTTTAATTAAGTTTATTTTATTGATAGTTTAAAAAGTAATTAATGGGCAGTAAAAAAACTTAAGTACAAATAACAATTTAAACTATTCTTTTGAACGAGGGCCACTTTACGGCAAATTTACTTTTTAAGCGATATGTATTTTTGATTACTACTTGCGGAACGGTAAAATCTAAGTCATAAGTATGTGTGCAACTTTTGTAGCTAATAATATGGCCTATAAAAAAATAAAATTAAAATGGCATCTTTTCATGAGGTTTTCTGAGAAAAACGACATTGAACACAGAATTTGCTGGGTAGAAGTGCCAAAATTTTGTGTTTTCAAGTAAATTTCTCAAAATCAGGTACAGTTACAATTTAGGACGGTACATTAAATTAAAGGTAATTTGACTCCATAAAAAACAAGCTATAAAACTAGGTGTTGTAAATATTAGTTTTCATGATTTAAGGGGTTAGTCCACTGTTAAACTGGTCAAAATGAACTTTTTTTTCAAACAGCTACCAAAAAAAAACTATCCAAGATATCGATTTGAAAATTTACATACATCTTTATTGAAGCTAAGAGTTAACATTTTCTTTGGAAAAAATTATTAGAAAACAAAATGGCGGCCGCCCCAATGGATCGCCGCAGCACCGCCGAAAAAAAAAGCAAATTGCGCCTCGTAAATTCCTGGACAAAATAAGCATCTGTGAACAAATTACCAAAAATATTTCATTAGATATGAGTATAAAGGACTGCAAGGGCCTAAATTTAGAGCCCTAAGGCGATTAAAAAAAATTGGTATACTATTGAATCAAAAAAAAATGAATAAAAAAAATTTTTTCAATCAAATAAATGTTTCCCAAATCGTCAATAAAAAAATTTTTTTTTCTAAATTTAGGCCCGTGCAGTCCTTTATACTCAAAGCTAATGAAATATTTTTGGTAATTTGTTCACAGATGCTTATTTTGTCCAGGAATTCACGAGGCGCAATTTGCTTTTTTTTTCGGCGGTGCTCGGGCGATCCATTGAGGCGGTCACCATTTTGTTTTCTAATAACTTTTTCCATTGAAAATGTCAACTCTTAACTTCAATAAAGATGAATGTAAAATTTCAAATCGATATCTTGAATAGTTTTTTTGTTTGACAAAAAAGTTCATTTGGAGCAGTTTAACAGTGGACTAACCCCTTAAGTGAGTCAGGGTACAAGTCCGAAACAGTTTTATTGGCCACCCTGTAACTCCGTAGATTTTAAAAACCGGACCATCCTGTAGAACAATTTTTTGCTCAAAATATATCAAGGAATGCCTCCTTACAATAGTGTCCACCGAGTACCAAACACCCTATATATATCAAACACCCTATATATATATATATATATATATATATATATATATATATATATATATATATATATATATATAAATATATATATATATATATATATATATATATATATATATAAATATATATATATATATATATATATATATATATATATATATATATATATATATATATATATATATATATATATATATATATATATATATATATATATATATATATATATATATATATATATATAAATATATATATATATATATATATATATATATATATATATATATATATATATATATATATATATATATATATATATAGCAAAAAATCTTTCTATTGGGTGGTCCGGTCTTCAGGGTGGTCCGGTCTTCAGGGTGGTCCGGTCTGCGGGGTAACAGGGTCGTCATGAAAAAAGTGTCGGACCTGCACCCTTAGGTTAGGTTAGGTTAGCGAAGAGGGCGCCGGGAACGCGGCCAGCATTAGGCCACCAGTTTGGGCCCATTTGCCACCCTCATAGACAATCACAAGCATTCACAATTACAACCATGGCACTGGCGGGATTCGAACCCGCAGGCCCCGTAGCACGCCGCTTTTCAGCCTGATGGCTTAGCGAGCAGAGCTACCGGGCCCCCACCTGCACCCTTACTCTTTTAAATTGTTATGTCTTGAGAACTGATAATTATAACGCAAAGTTTTATTGCTTATTTTGTATGGAATCAAATTAACTTTAATGTGATGTAACATCCTAGATTGTAACTGTACCTGATTTTGAACACAACATTTTGGCACTTTTACCCCGAAAACTCTGTGTTCAATGTTGTTTTTTCTCAGAAAACCTCATGGAAATAAGCCATTTTAATGTCATATTTTGATAGGCCTTATTATTGGCTATAAAGTTGCATACATATTTATGACTTAGGTTTTACCTTTTCGCAAGTAGTAAGCAAAAATACATATCGCGTAAAAAATAAATATGTCATAGAGTGGCCCTCTTTGAAAAGAAAAGTTTAAATGGTTATTTGTACTTAAGTATTTTGACTGCCCATTAATTACTATTTAAACTATCATTAAAATAAACTAATATAAAATTTGTTTCAACACACTTGATGCAGCTACCTGGTTGTAACAGGTAAAATTATTAATAGGATGGGTAAAAAAATTAACACCCTATAAAAACAGGACCACTTTCAAATTTTTGTCAGTTTCAGCACATTACTCTAACTATAAGATATTACTAAAATTTCAAAAATAAATCCAAAATGTCTCACTACACTAATGAAGAATATGCAGATATTATGTACGTTTATGGAGAGTGCCGGGGAAGTTCACAAGCGGCGCAATCTTTGTATCAACGGTAATATCACCATCGACGGATTCCTGGAAGGAGAGTGTTTTAACAACTATACACAAGGATTCGGAAAACTGGCAGCGTGAGGACGAGCCGAGTAAACGCAAATCCTGCGCATGCAACCACTGTACGGACCGATGAAGAAATACTACATGCAGTGGAAACTGACCCATCAATCAGTATTCGACGCCTGGCGTTGCGGTTTAACGTGTCTACGTGGAAAGTTTGGAGTATTTTAGAACCAGCCCGTTTATATCCCTACAATTGCACACCAGTGCAGGAGCTGCTACCGATCGATTTGCCCAAAAAATAGAATTCTGCAATTGGCTCCTTGACAAACAATTAAACACCGACAATTTTTTAAACACCATTCTCTGGACGGATGAGTCCTTATTTACCAGGGACGGTGTCACGAACTTTGCCAACGTGATCTGAGAGCAATCCACACACGAGAAGGACTTCATCATTTCAGCATAGATTCAGCGTAAATTTATGGGCAGGAGTGATTGGTAATGATTTAATTGGACCTATAATATGGCCTATAAAAAAATAAAATTAAAGTGACATATTTGCATGAGGTTTTTTGAGAAAAAACAACATTGAACACAATATTTTCGGGGTACAGGTGCCAAAATTTGGTATTTTGAAGTAAATATCTCGAAATCAGCTCCAGTTACAATTTAGGATGTTACATCAAATTAAAGGTAATTTGAATCGAGCAATAAAACTTTGCGTTGCGATTATTAGTTTCAAGATATAACGATTTAAGTGAGTCATGGTACAGATTCGGAACACCCTGTAGCCCCGCAGATTTTGAAAACCGGACCACCCTGCTGAACAGGGGCGGCTCGTCAATGTACGCATAGGAAGCAGTGCTTCCCTTGCTAAACCAAAAACTGATTAAATAATCAATATGTAACAATCAAAAGATTTCCAATCTATGAATCTAATGGTTGTATTTTATAACAGTCCAACTACAGAGCTTCCAAGGTAAGTTTACAGCGACACAACGAAAACTCAAACGTTTTACTACAAACTACAGGCACTGCATACCATTCAATTCGAAACATACAGTTCATTGAGATATACTACACAGAACACTTAATTGATCTTGCTTCAATGCTTAAACTCGTGGTTTTCGCATAGATCTACTTAGATGCTTTGCCTAAATGATGCCAACAAAAATTTTACAATCAATGTACTCAAATAGTATCGCGGACGCTGGCTCAGTTCACAGCATCTTGGTGGATAGAAATATTCAAAAAATCCTTGCCCCATCCACCCGCTGAATGACCAAAAAACCCTTGTTAATGAATGAACTTAATACGCTGCAAAAGTATCCGCGTCGCCTGTTTGCCCTCATGATTTATCTGTAGATACTCTTCTTCTCCTCTTCTGACCAGCCGTTCTCCTTAGGAATTGATGCATTTTCTGCTTTGTTCACATGTACACATGTACGATGCAAGCCATTGTGATGTTCAAGTGGGGAATAGAATAGTAGAAGTTACATTTTTCGTGTGCAGTTTTCCTCAGATCGGTTTTTTGTGTTTGCTTTGGGTTTGCTTTCGCAAAAACGTAGTTTTTCGGTTCTGGTGCTCTAGTGAAATGACATCTTGATTGCTTTGGACGCCTATGTTGACGCTGAAAATTCATCCGCGTCGCTATTATGGTTGTTTCTCCTCATGATCTACGTATTCATGATCTATGTATTCTTTTCTGCTTCTTTTCTAACGAGTTGTTCCCCTTCTGGTTCGATGCC
>OZ022263.1:150690592-150693092 GCA_963978885.1 Nemotelus pantherinus
TAAAAATGGTGGTTATTGGCAAAGCTAAAGGGCCTCGATGTTTTAAAAATGTTGAATCACTACCTCTCAAATATGAAAATAACCCAAGGGCCTGGATGACATCAACCTTATTTGAAAAAATTATTTTGCGGTGGGACAGTAAGCTAATTCGACAAAAAAAGAAAATTTTATTGCTCTTAGACAACTGTCCCGCTCACCCGAATATTAAAACTTAAAAGCAATAAAATTAGTCTCTCTTCCTCCAAATACTACGGCAGATCTCCAACCATTGGATCAGGGCGTAATCAAGTCACTGAAAACACATTTTCGAAAACTTCAAATTATGAAACTTGTAAAAGACATCGACGAAATGGTGTGCCTAAAAAAATCCATATCGTTGAAGCCATTTTTCTGATTTCAAAAGCTTGGGATCGTGTTTCTCAATGCACAATAACCAATAGCTTTGCACATGCAAGATTTTATTTAAATGCAACAGAAAACTCTTTTGATCAAGATGATTCACGACCCCTAGCGGAATGGCGACGAATACAAAATGATCAAAATGAGGTTGAGCATAATCTACCTTTGGCTCAATGGGTCTGCACTTTGGCTGTAGATGACTTGGCATCACAAGAATGGTGGGAGCATTTTCTAAGCATTGACGAAGAACTTGAAACGGCAGAGGAGATGACGGTTGAGGAAATTTTAGCTATCTCAAATCCAGATTTGGAGTCGGGTATAAACAACGACGAAGAGGAAATGAACCCAACTATCGATTTCCAACCACCTTCCTCTAAAGATGCTTTTGCAGCAATTTAAACGGAACAACATTTTTTCACATTAAATGACATTTTTCATATTAAAAGAGGCTTAAACAGATTTCGATTTACTACATTTGGAGAAAGTGATTGAAAAACACTTTTTAGAAAACAGAAAATCACAAAAACAAACAAAGATGACTGATTTTTTTTCTTAAAATCGAATTAAATCTGGAATTAAAAACACTTCTGTACCAGTGAATTCACTAGTACAGAAATTCTATTCCTCATTTGTAGTTAACGTGCAGAACTGTAGAATGTGCTGATAGAAAAAAGAAAAGCTCATGAGAAGTAATTTTTTTTTTGCTGTGAGGTGGCTTTGGTTTTTTCAAGGTTATGTTGAATGTTTTGGTAGTTAGGAAAGCCCTCATAACGCGTAGAAAGTTAAAAAAAACTCTAGCGCACCTGGACCGCTAGAAACACTAATGTTCGAAGAACAGTAGAAGAATCGTGCAGGTTTGAGTGCATATTCCACCACATGAGCTGCTTATTACGGCCAAACTGTTTCAAATGCCACGTTTTACTTTGGTCTCAAGAATGCATTATAACTCATATGGAGAAGGTTTCAGATATTACCACTGACATGAATTTCAACGTTTATGAGAGCAAAACACGGGTTAATTATATTCGTTATCAGTTGCTTACTTCACAAAATTTTGAAAGCAGCATCTCATATAACATCAATGAAGAAAATGCTCAGTGCCTGCAGCACTGTAACTGAAGTTGGTGTTTGGGGCTGCGATCCGAAAAATTTGCAGAACTTTGGGAATTGAAACATCGGTTATTTATTTGCATTGTAAATGTTTCAGGTATAATTTTATTGATACAAAAGTAGCACAACCGACTCGTGCTGGCAACTTTTCGCCAGGATCAAAGCCAAGAATATATCACATCTGCTTCACGTTGTTATATTACATTCGAAGTTATAGGAGTATAAAGAAATTTAGGGTTACCTGCAGCGGGGTTTTTCAAATAATCGAAAACTTAATATTTGCTGTTTATTGGCACTACAATATCATTACCAATTGAAAATTCTACGTTTAAACCGCTTAATAAAGATATTGCAAACAAACACAAAACCAACAATAGCTGGCAACCCTATAGTGGCTTTTCAACCAAATTTGGCCTGAATAATGTTTGTAATAGGTTCCATAAATTGTATGAAATTCGTATTGATTCCATGACTGCACTGGAAGTTATAGGGCAAAAAGTTTTATTTTTCTGAGAGAATTTTCAAAACCAAAGACACAAAAATTACCATAGCTGGCAGCACCAATTGAATTTTTCAACTAAATTTCTATCAAACAGAGATTAGAGTAAGGTTCAGCTACTGTGTCAATTTCATGAAAATCTGGTAACTTATTCACATTTCATAGGGCAAAAAGCAGTTTTTTCTTTGTAATTTTTCAAGATGGCACCACTGGCACAGAGTACACCAGACCTGGACCTTCTTAAATCCAGACCTGGTCCTACTTAAGTCCAATGCTCTCTGTAAATTTCAATGGTATCTGATTATTGATTCGTGAGTTCCCGTGAACAGAAGTTTTTGATGCTAAAAATATAGGCTGACTTCTTGTCCGACATGAAATTTCCAAAGTTTTACTTTGAACGTGTAGATAAAGCATAAAATTTGTATACAGATTGGTTTTATTGTAAGAAACGGACATTTTTAGGATATTCGATGGTTTGAATGTTTTCACTTC
>OZ022263.1:150698092-150778092 GCA_963978885.1 Nemotelus pantherinus
CGTAGACACGTTAAACCGCAACGCCAGGCGTCGAATACTGATTGATGGGTCAGTTTCCACTGCATGTAGTATTTCTTCATCGGTCCGTACAGTGGTTGCATGCGCAGGATTTGCGTTTACTCGGCTCGTCCTCACGCTGCCAGTTTTCCGAATCCTTGTGTATAGTTGTTAAAACACTCTCCTTCCAGGAATCCGTCGATGGTGATATTACCGTTGATACAAAGATTGCGCCGCTTGTGAACTTCCCCGGCACTCTCCATAAACGTACATAATATCTGCATATTCTTCATAAGTGTAGTGAGACATTTTGGATTTATTTTTGAAATTTTAGTAATATCTTATAGTTAGAGTAATGTGCTGAAACTGACAAAAATTTGAAAGTGGTCCTGTTTTTATAGGGTGTTAATTTTTTTACCCATCCTATTAATAATTTTACCTGTTACAACCAGGTAGCTGCATCAAGTGTGTTGAAACAAATTTTATATTAGTTTATTTTTTTGATAGTTTAAATAGTAATTAATGGGCAGTCAAAATACTTAAGTACAAATAACCATTTAAACTTTTCTTTTCAAAGAGGGCCACTCTATGACATATTTATTTTTTACGCGATATGTATTTTTGCTTACTACTTGCGAAAAGGTAAAACCTAAGTCATAAATATGTATGCAACTTTATAGCCAATAATAAGGCCTATCAAAATATGACATTAAAATGGCTTATTTCCATGAGGTTTTCTGAGAAAAAACAACATTGAACACAGAGTTTTCGGGGTAAAAGTGCCAAAATGTTGTGTTCAAAATCAGGTACAGTTACAATCTAGGATGTTACATCACATTAAAGTTAATTTGATTCCATACAAAACAAGCAATAAAACTTTGCGTTATAATTATCAGTTCTCAAGACATAACAATTTAAAAGAGTAAGGGTGCAGGTGGGGGCCCGGTAGCTCTGCTCGCTAAGCCATCAGGCTGAAAAGCGGCGTGCTACGGGGCCTGCGGGTTCGAATCCCGCCAGTGCCATGGTTGTAATTGTGAATGCTTGTGATTGTCTATGAGGGTGGCAAATGAGCCCAAACTGGTGGCCTAATGCTGGCCGCGTTCCCGGCGCCCTCTTCGCTAACCTAACCTAACCTAAGGGTGCAGGTCCGACACTTTTTTCATGACGACCCTGTTACCCCGCAGACCGGACCACCCTGAAGACCGGACCACCCTGAAGACCGGACCACCCTGAAGACCGGACCACCCAATAGAAAGATTTTTTGCTATATATATATATATATATATATATATATATATATATATATATATATATATATATATATATATATATATATACTAGGTGGGGTGAAAAGTAACCTCCTTGGGAATGAAAAAAATGTTTTTTTTAATTTTTTTTTTTAATTTTATTCAATTTTGTCCTCTTTTAGGTCGATACACTCATTCCAGAAATTTTCCAACTTTTTGATCCCGTCCGAAAAGTAATTTTCCGGAAGGCCTACAAAATACTCATCCGCGACGTCGATGATCTGCTCGCACGAGCTGAATTTTTTATTGATGAACCATCTTTTGAGGTTTGGGAACAGATAATAGTCTAAGGGAGCCAAGTCAGGCGAATAAGGTGGATGGGAAAGCAATTCGAGCCCTAAATCGTTGATTTTAGCCATTGTTGCGATGCTCTTGTGTGACGGCGCGTTGTCTTGTAAAAACAAAATTTTTTTGGCTTCATGTGAGGCCGTTTCGCAATGATTTCGGCTTTCAATCGCTCCAATAATGCGCAGTAATACTCGCTGCTGATGGTTTTTTCTTTTTTGAGGTAGTCCACGAAGAGTATGCCATGACAATCCCAGAAAACCGACGCCATGGCCTTTCCGACCCATTGAGCCTCCCTTGGCCGCTTCTGAGCACTCGTGCCGGCTTCAGTCCATTGCCGGGCACTCATTCGGTTCTCTGGCGTGAAATAGTGGATCCAGGTTTCATCAAGTCACCAATCGAAGCCAAAAGTCCACCCGATTCCGCATCAGCATGGCCAAACACGCTTTCGAAGTGCGCTCGCGTTCGTGTTTTTCGTCCGGAGTCAGCATGCGCGGCACCCAGCGGCAGGATAATTTTTTCATCTGCAGAATCTCACCCAAAATATGGCGTGTGCGCTTGGTACTAATCCTTGTGGCATCTGCTAGCTCGCGAATATTCATTTTCCGGTCGGCCAACACCATTTCATGTATTTTTTTGACATTGTCCTGTGTAACCGCATCGGAGGGCCTGCCGCTGCGGACTTCATCGGCAGTGGAGTTTCGGCCACCACGAAACTCTCGAAACCAATATTTCACGGTATAATCTGAAGGAGCACTAGCTCCATAATATTTATCTAACTTTTCTTTTGTTTCCTTCGCCGTTTTGCCTCTCAAAAAATAATATTTTATGAGAGAATGAAAATGGTTTATTTCCATACTCAACATGATGCCAAACACGTCAACAAAAATTGGCTGTAAAAACAAAACAAATGACTGTATCGCTCCGAAATTTGACATGTCTGCCTAAATATGAATAGACTATAAGGCACAATAATCTTTTTTGTGATTGCAGCGCATTCTGGTGGTCAAGGAGGTTACTTTTCACCCCACCTAGTATATATATATACAGGTATATATATATATATATATATATATATATATATATATATATATATATATATATATATATATATATATATAAATATATATATATATATATATATATATATATATATATATATATATATATATATATATATATATATATCTAAATGTATATATACATATATATTTATATATATAAAGATATATATATATATATATATATATATATATACCTACATATATATATATATAAATATATATATATATATATATATATATATATATATATATATATATATATATATGTATGTATACATATGTAGGTATATATATATATATATATATATATATATATATATATATATATATATATATATATATATATATATATATATATATATATATACCTACATATATATATATATAAATAGATATATATATATATATATATATATATATATATATATATATATATATATATATATATATATATATATATATATATATATATATATATATATAGAGGGTGTTTGGAACTTGGTGGACACTATTGTAAGGGGGCATTCCTTGATATATTTTGAGCAAAAAATTGTTGTACAGGGTGGTCCGATTTTAAAAATCTACAGAGTTACAGGGTGGCCAATAAAACTGTTTCGGACCTGTACCCTGACTCACTTAAATCATTATATCTTCAAAAGTAATATCCATAACGCAAAGTTTTATGGCTTGTTTTTTTTATGGCATCAAATCACCTTTAATTTAATGTAACGTCCTTGATTGTAACTGTACCTGATTTTGAGATATTTACTTGAAAACACAAAATTTTGGCACTTCTACCCCGCAAATTTTGTGTTCAATGTCGTTTTTCTCAGAAAATTTCATAAAAAGATGCCATTTTAATTTTATTTTTTTATAGGCTATGTTATTGGCTACAAAAGTTGCATACATACGTATGACTTAGATTTTACCATTTCGCAAGAAATAAGCGAAAATCCATATTGCTTAAAAAATGAATATGACTTAAAGTGGCCCTCGTTTTCAATCTACACTCTTTGCTTGAACTCAAAGAATTTATTAAAGGTTTTTACGCTTTATTTCAAAATTTTTGAGCTACAGTAAATGTTCAAAATGGCCACCTTCATTTTGAATACACGCTAAAGCTCGTTTCGCAAGCGTTCTTTTCATATTCATACTTCTCTGCTGCTGCCTCACTTCTGTTGCAGCCGCATCGATCCTGGTATTTAGGTCTTCCAATGTTGATACTTCCGTTGTGTTCACAAAGGCCTTCATCCGTCCCCATACAAAAAAATCCACAATTGCTAGATCAGGAGATCTCGCAGGCCAGTGTATTGGTCCATTTCTACCGATCCAGCGATTGGTATAATTGGAATTCAACCAATCTCTGACTGGTCGACCATAGTGAGCTGGAGCACCATCGTGTTGGTAAAACATGGAAGCCAATCAATGCAGGGAAATATCCTCCGATAAGTCCTGCAGATCATGTCTTAAAAATTGTAAGTATTTGGTACTATTTAAAGTAGGCGAGATTCTAATAGGTCCAATTAAATCGTTACCAATCACTCCTGCCCATAAATTTACGCTGAACTTATGCTGAAACGATGAAGTCCTTCTCGTGTGTGGATTGCTCTCAGCCCACGTATGTAAATTGTGGAAGTTTGTGATACCATCATTGGTAAATAAGGACTCATCCGTCCAGAGAATGGTGTTCAAAAAATTTTTTGTTAATAATTGTTGTAATGTCTAATAGTTTCTCAAGCTGCCAATTACAGAATTCCATCCTTTTGGGCAAATCGATCGGTAGCAGCTCCTGCACTGGTGTGTGATGGAAGGGATGTAAACGGGCTGCTTTTAAAACACTCCAAACTTTCCACGTAGACACGTTAAACTGCAACGCCAAGCGCCGAATACTGATTGATGGGTCAGTTTCCACTGCAAGCAGTATTTCTTCATCGGTCCGTACAGCGATTGCAGACGCAGAATTTGTGTTTACTCGGCTCGTTCTAACGCTGCCAGTTTCCCAAATCCTTGTGTATAGTTGTTGAAACACTCTCCGTCCAGAAATCCGTCGATGGGGATATCTCTGTTTATACAAAGATTGCGCCGCTTGTGAATTTCCCCGGCACTCTCCATATACGTACATAATATCTGCATATTCGTCATTAGTGTAGTGAGACATTTTGAATTTATGTTTGAAAGTTTGAAAATGTACCGAAACTCATAATAATTTGAAAGTGGTTCTGTTTTATAGGGACTTAATTTTTTTACGTATTCCATTAATAAAGGCGAAGAACTGTACCCAATTTTACCTTTAACATCCAGGTAAGTGCTTCAATTATGTTGAAACGAATTTTAATTAAGTTTATTTTATTGATAGTTTAAAAAGTAATTAATGGGCAGTAAAAAAACTTAAGTACAAATAACAATTTAAACTATTCTTTTGAACGAGGGCCACTTTACGGCAAATTTACTTTTTAAGCGATATGTATTTTTGATTACTACTTGCGGAACGGTAAAATCTAAGTCATAAGTATGTGTGCAACTTTTGTAGCTAATAATATGGCCTATAAAAAAATAAAATTAAAATGGCATCTTTTCATGAGGTTTTCTGAGAAAAACGACATTGAACACAGAATTTGCTGGGTAGAAGTGCCAAAATTTTGTGTTTTCAAGTAAATTTCTCAAAATCAGGTACAGTTACAATTTAGGACGGTACATTAAATTAAAGGTAATTTGACTCCATAAAAAAAAGCCATAAAACTAGGCGTTGTAAATATTAGTTTTCATGATTTAAGGGGTTAGTCCACTGTTAAACTGGTCAAAATGAACTTTTTTTTCAAACAGCTACCAAAAAAAAACTATCCAAGATATCGATTTGAAAATTTACATACATCTTTATTGAAGCTAAGAGTTAACATTTTCTTTGGAAAAAATTATTAGAAAACAAAATGGCGGCCGCCCCAATGGATCGCCGCAGCACCGCCGAAAAAAAAAGCAAATTGCGCCTCGTAAATTCCTGGACAAAATAAGCATCTGTGAACAAATTACCAAAAATATTTCATTAGATATGAGTATAAAGGACTGCACGGGCCTAAATTTAGAGCCCTAAAGCGATTAAAAAAAATTTGGTATACTATTGAATCAAAAAAAATGAATAAAAAAAATTTTTTCAATCAAATAAATGTTTCCCAAATCGTCAATAAAAAATTTTTTTTTTCTAAATTTAGGCCCGTGCAGTCCTTTATACTCAAAGCTAATGAAATATTTTTGGTAATTTGTTCACAGATGCTTATTTTGTCCAGGAATTCACGAGGCGCAATTTGCTTTTTTTTTTCGGCGGTGCTCGGGCGATCCATTGGGGCGGTCACCATTTTGTTTTCTAATAACTTTTTCCATTGAAAATGTCAACTCTTAACTTCAATAAAGATGAATGTAAAATTTCAAATCGATATCTTGAATAGTTTTTTTTTGGTAGCTGTTTGACAAAAAAGTTCATTTGGAGCAGTTTAACAGTGGACTAACCCCTTAAGTGAGTCAGGGTACAAGTCCGAAACAGTTTTATTGGCCACCCTGTAACTCCGTAGATTTTAAAAACCGGACCATCCTGTAGAACAATTTTTTGCTCAAAATATATCAAGGAATGCCTCCTTACAATAGTGTCCACCGAGTACCAAACACCCTATATATATCAAACACCCTATATATATATATATATATATATATATATATATATATATATATATATATATATATATATATATATGTATATATATATATATATATATATATATATATATATATATGTATATAAATAAATATATATCTATATATATTTATATATATATGTATACATACATATATATATATATATATATATATATATATATATATATATATATATATATATATATACATATATATATATATATATATATATATATATATATATATATGTATATATATATGTATATATATATATATATATATATATATATTTATAGTTTTATATATATATATATACATACATATATATATATATATATATATATATATATATATATATATATATATATATATATATATATATATATATATACATATATATATATATATATATATATATATATATATATATATATATATATATATATATATATATATATATATATATATATGTATATATATATATATACATATATATATATATATATATATATATATATATATATATATATATGTATATATATATATATATATATATATATATATATATATATATATATATATATATATATGTATGTATACATATATATATAAAACTATAAATATATATATATATATATATATATATATATATACATATATATATACATATATATATATATATATATATATATATATATATATATATATATATATATATATATGTATGTATACATATATATATAAATATATATATATATATATATTTATTTATATACATATATATATATATATATATATATATATATATATATATATATATATATATATATATATATATATATATACATATATATATATATATATATATATATATATATATATATATATATATATATATATATATATATATATATATATATATATATAGGGTGTTTGATATATATAGGGTGTTTGGTACTCGGTGGACACTATTGTAAGGAGGCATTCCTTGATATATTTTGAGCAAAAAATTGTTCTACAGGATGGTCCGGTTTTTAAAATCTACGGAGTTACAGGGTGGCCAATAAAACTGTTTCGGACTTGTACCCTGACTCACTTAAGGGGTTAGTCCACTGTTAAACTGCTCCAAATGAACTTTTTTGTCAAACAGCTACCAAAAAAAAACTATTCAAGATATCGATTTGAAATTTTACATTCATCTTTATTGAAGTTAAGAGTTGACATTTTCAATGGAAAAAGTTATTAGAAAACAAAATGGTGACCGCCCCAATGGATCGCCCGAGCACCGCCGAAAAAAAAAAGCAAATTGCGCCTCGTGAATTCCTGGACAAAATAAGCATATGTGAACAAATTACCAAAAATATTTCATTAGCTTTGAGTATAAAGGACTGCACGATTTGGGAAACATTTATTTGATTGAAAAAATTTTTTTTATTCATTTTATTTGATTCAATAGTATACCAAATTTTTTTTAATCGCTTTAGGGCTCTAAATTTAGGCCCGTGCAGTCCTTTATACTCATATCTAATGAAATATTTTTGGTAATTTGTTCACAGATGCTTATTTTGTCCAGGAATTTAGGCCATATTATTAGCTACAAAAGTTGCACACATACTTATGACTTAGATTTTACCGTTCCGCAAGTAGTAATCAAAAATACATATCGCTTAAAAAGTAAATTTGCCGTAAAGTGGCCCTCGTTCAAAAGAATAGTTTAAATTGTTATTTGTACTTAAGTTTTTTTACTGCCCATTAATTACTTTTTAAACTATCAATAAAATAAACTTAATTAAAATTAGTTTCAACATAATTGAAGCACTTACCTGGATGTTAAAGGTAAAATTGGGTACAGTTCTTCGCCTTTATTAATGGAATACGTAAAAAAATTAAGTCCCTATAAAACAGAACCACTTTCAAATTATTATGAGTTTCGGTACATTTTCAAACTTTCAAACATAAATTCAAAATGTCTCACTACACTAATGACGAATATGCAGATATTATGTACGTATATGGAGAGTGCCGGGGAAATTCACAAGCGGCGCAATCTTTGTATAAACAGAGATATCCCCATCGACGGATTCCTGGACGGGGAGTGTTTCAACAACTATACACAAGGATTTGGGAAACTGGCAGCGTTAGAACGAGTCGAGTAAACACAAATTCTGCGTCTGCAATCGCTGTACGGACCGATGAAGAAATACTGCTTGCAGTGGAAACTGACCCATCAATCAGTATTCGGCGCTTGGCGTTGCAGTTTAACGTGTCTACGTGGAAAGTTTGGAGTGTTTTAAAAGCAGCCCGTTTACATCCCTTCCATCACACACCAGTGCAGGAGCTGCTACCGATCGATTTGCCCAAAAGGATGGAATTCTGTAATTGGCAGCTTGAGAAACTATTAGACATTACAACAATTATTAACAAAAAATTTTTTGAACACCATTCTCTGGACGGATGAGTCCTTATTTACCAATGATGGTATCACAAACTTCCACAATTTACATACGTGGGCTGAGAGCAATCCACACACGAGAAGGACTTCATCGTTTCAGCATAAGTTCAGCGTAAATTTATGGGCAGGAGTGATTGGTAACGATTTAATTGGACCTATTAGAATCTCGCCTACTTTAAATAGTACCAAATACTTACAATTTTTAAGACATGATCTGCAGGACTTATCGGAGGATATTTCCCTGCATTGATTGGCTTCCATGTTTTACCAACACGATGGTGCTCCAGCTCACTATGGTCGACCAGTCAGAGATTGGTTGAATTCCAATTATACCAATCGCTGGATCGGTAGAAATGGACCAATACACTGGCCTGCGAGATCTCCTGATCTAGCAATTGTGGATTTTTTTGTATGGGGACGGATGAAGGCCTTTGTGAACACAACGGAAGTATCAACATTGGAAGACCTAAATACCAGGATCGATGCGGCTGCAACAGAAGTGAGGCAGCAGCAGAGAAGTATGAATATGAAAAGAACGCTTGCGAAACGAGCTTTAGCGTGTATTCAAAATGAAGGTGGCCATTTTGAACATTTACTGTAGCTCAAAAATTTTGAAATAAAGCGTAAAAACCTTTAATAAATTCTTTGAGTTCAAGCAAAGAGTGTAGATTGAAAACGAGGGCCACTTTAAGTCATATTCATTTTTTAAGCAATATGGATTTTCGCTTATTTCTTGCGAAATGGTAAAATCTAAGTCATACGTATGTATGCAACTTTTGTAGCCAATAACATAGCCTATAAAAAAATAAAATTAAAATGGCATCTTTTTATGAAATTTTCTGAGAAAAACGACATTGAACACAAAATTTGCGGGGTAGAAGTGCCAAAATTTTGTGTTTTCAAGTAAATATCTCAAAATCAGGTACAGTTACAATCAAGGACGTTACATTAAATTAAAGGTGATTTGATGCCATAAAAAAAAACAAGCCATAAAACTTTGCGTTATGGATATTAGTTTTGAAGATATAATGATTTAAGTTAGTCAGGGTACAGGTCCGAAACAGTTTTATTGGCCACCCTGTAACTCTGTAGATTTTTAAAATCGGACCACCCTGTACCACAATTTTTTGCTCAAAATATATCAAGGAATGCCCCCTTACAATAGTGTCCACCAAGTTCCAAACACCCTCTATATATGTATATATATATATATATATATATATATATATATATATATATATATATATATATCTATTTATATATATATATATATGTAGGTATATATATATGTACATATATATATATATATATATATATATATATATATATATATATATATATATATATATATATATATATATATATATATATATATATATATATATATACCTACATATGTATACATACATATATATATATATATATATATATATATATATATATATATATATATATATATATATATATATATATATATATCTTTATATATATAAATATATATGTATATATACATTTATATATATATATATATATATATATATATATATATATATATATATATATATATATTTATATATATATATATATATATATATATATATATATATATATATATATATATATATATATATATAGCAAAAAATCTTTCTATTGGGTGGTCCGGTCTTCAGGGTGGTCCGGTCTTCAGGGTGGTCCGGTCTGCGGGGTAACAGGGTCGTCATGAAAAAAGTGTCGGACCTGCACCCTTAGGTTAGGTTAGGTTAGCGAAGAGGGCGCCGGGAACGCGGCCAGCATTAGGCCACCAGTTTGGGCTCATTTGCCACCCTCATAGACAATCACAAGCATTCACAATTACAACCATGGCACTGGCGGGATTCGAACCCGCAGGCCCCGTAGCACGCCGCTTTTCAGCCTGATGGCTTAGCGAGCAGAGCTACCGGGCCCCCACCTGCACCCTTACTCTTTTAAATTGTTATGTCTTGAGAACTGATAATTATAACGCAAAGTTTTATTGCTTGTTTTGTATGGAATCAAATTAACTTTAATGTGATGTAACATCCTAGATTGTAACTGTACCTGATTTTGAACACAACATTTTGGCACTTTTACCCCGAAAACTCTGTGTTCAATGTTGTTTTTTCTCAGAAAACCTCATGGAAATAAGCCATTTTAATGTCATATTTTGATAGGCCTTATTATTGGCTATAAAGTTGCATACATATTTATGACTTAGGTTTTACCTTTTCGCAAGTAGTAAGCAAAAATACATATCGCGTAAAAAATAAATATGTCATAGAGTGGCCCTCTTTGAAAAGAAAAGTTTAAATGGTTATTTGTACTTAAGTATTTTGACTGCCCATTAATTACTATTTAAACTATCAAAAAAATAAACTAATATAAAATTTGTTTCAACACACTTGATGCAGCTACCTGGTTGTAACAGGTAAAATTATTAATAGGATGGGTAAAAAAATTAACACCCTATAAAAACAGGACCACTTTCAAATTTTTGTCAGTTTCAGCACATTACTCTAACTATAAGATATTACTAAAATTTCAAAAATAAATCCAAAATGTCTCACTACACTTATGAAGAATATGCAGATATTATGTACGTTTATGGAGAGTGCCGGGGAAGTTCACAAGCGGCGCAATCTTTGTATCAACGGTAATATCACCATCGACGGATTCCTGGAAGGAGAGTGTTTTAACAACTATACACAAGGATTCGGAAAACTGGCAGCGTGAGGACGAGCCGAGTAAACGCAAATCCTGCGCATGCAACCACTGTACGGACCGATGAAGAAATACTACATGCAGTGGAAACTGACCCATCAATCAGTATTCGACGCCTGGCGTTGCGGTTTAACGTGTCTACGTGGAAAGTTTGGAGTATTTTAGAACCAGCCCGTTTATATCCCTACAATTGCACACCAGTGCAGGAGCTGCTACCGATCGATTTGCCCAAAAGGATAGAATTCTGCAATTGGCTCCTTGACAAACAATTAAACACCGACAATTTTTTAAACACCATTCTCTGGACGGATGAGTCCTTATTTACCAGGGACGGTGTCACGAACTTTGCCAACGTGATCTGAGAGCAATCCACACACGAGAAGGACTTCATCATTTCAGCATAGATTCAGCGTAAATTTATGGGCAGGAGTGATTGGTAATGATTTAATTGGACCTATAATATGGCCTATAAAAAAATAAAATTAAAGTGACATATTTGCATGAGGTTTTTTGAGAAAAAACAACATTGAACACAATATTTTCGGGGTACAGGTGCCAAAATTTGGTATTTTGAAGTAAATATCTCGAAATCAGCTCCAGTTACAATTTAGGATGTTACATCAAATTAAAGGTAATTTGAATCGAGCAATAAAACTTTGCGTTGCGATTATTAGTTTCAAGATATAACGATTTAAGTGAGTCATGGTACAGATTCGGAACACCCTGTAGCCCCGCAGATTTTGAAAACCGGACCACCCTGCTGAACAGGGGCGGCTCGTCAATGTACGCATAGGAAGCAGTGCTTCCCTTGCTAAACCAAAAACTGATTAAATAATCAATATGTAACAATCAAAAGATTTCCAATCTATGAATCTAATGGTTGTATTTTATAACAGTCCAACTACAGAGCTTCCAAGGTAAGCTTACAGCGACACAACGAAAACTCAAACGTTTTACTACAAACTACAAGCACTGCATACCATTCAATTCGAAACATACAGTTCATTGAGATATACTACACAGAACACTTAATTGATCTTGCTTCAATGCTTAAACTCGTGGTTTTCGCATAGATCTACTTAGATGCTTTGCCTAAATGATGCCAACAAAAATTTTACAATCAATGTACTCAAATAGTATCGCGGACGCTGGCTCAGTTCACAGCGTCTCGGTGGATAGAAATATTCAAAAAATCCTTGCCCCATCCACCCGCTGAATGACCAAAAACCCTTGTTAATGAATGAACTTAATACGCTGCAAAAGTATCCGCGTCGCCTGTTTGCCCTCATGATTTATCTGTAGATACTCTTCTTCTCCTCTTCTGACCAGCCGTTCTCCTTAGGAATTGATGCATTTTCTGCTTTGTTCACATGTACACATGTACGATGCAAGCCATTGTGATGTTCAAGTGGGGAATAGAATAGTAGAAGTTACATTTTTCGTGTGCAGTTTTCCTCAGATCGGTTTTTTGTGTTTGCTTTGGGTTTGCTTTCGCAAAAACGTAGTTTTTCGTTTTTCATCCGCGTCGCTATTATGGTTGTTTCTCCTCATGATCTACGTATTCATGATCTATATATTCTTTTCTGCTTCTTTTCTAACGAGTTGTTCCCCTTCTGGTTCGATGCCTTTTATGCTTTGTTCGCGTGGTGTATATTCGGTGCAAGTGATTGTGATGTTGATATGGAAAATATGTAGGAGTTAAATTGTTTCGTGTCCAATTTTCTCCAGAACGGTTTTTACTAATGTTCGAACAACATAAGTATTAAAATCGCTTTGGCGAAAATTTGTCATATATATATATATATATATATATATATATTTATATATGTATGTATATATATATATATATATATATATATATATATATATATATATATATATATATATATATATATATATATCTATATATGTATGTATATATATATATATATATATATATATATATATCTATATATGTATATATATATATATATATATATATATATATATATATATATATATATATATATATATATTTATATATATATGTCAGCAAAATGGTTAAGGGAGATAATCTCTGGAGTGGCCGATTTGATTGAGCTGAAATTTTCGGAGGTCATAGATGTATATAACAGGTAGGTCCATGATTTGCTAGAATTTATATATCTTAAACTTTTTGGCGGCGGCGGGCATTTAAGTGAATTTTCAGGTGCTCCTATATTTCCAAGCAGTGTAAATTTTTGTGAAAAAAAGTACTAGGAATGAAAACTTATTATGTTTTAAGTTTGTTTGTGATAAAAAAAAAGGAAATTTGAGTCTTCTGTAGGCGCGGAGTGCCTAAAAGTAGGCAAGCATTTTTTTTTTTCAAAATTCGACTTGTCATAACTTCTAAGAAATACAATGGATCATCGTTAAATTTTCAGAGCGTATTGATGAAAACTAGAATTTAACACACAAGGACTTTCAAGACTGTGCGGGCAACTCTCTAGCTACAGCAGGCTTCTGAACAAAAATCCTTCAAATCATCGACCTTCCTCAAAAAATTTTGATTTTTGAAAATAAATTCAAATCATTGATAAATTTTGACTTTTGTCCACCAAGTCAAATAAAATATTTCAAAATCCCGCGGTAAACAAGAACGGCAACCCGTGCTCAAATTACCTTTATTTTCAGTACTGAAAATTTCTGTGTACGAGAACTGACGATCGGATAATGCGATCAATATGAAATTTACAGGACATGTTGGAATTAGCTAGAACCAGGTCTGATAGAAGTAATTTTGAAAAAAAATCAGCACTGTGGCAGTGGTGCCATTTGGAAAAATCGCTGGGATAAAAACTGGTTTTTGGCCTATAGCTTTCGAATTAGCCACCAGATTTTAACTAAATTCACGCAGTAAGTGAACCTTACTCTAAGATAGATTTCATAGAAGTTTGGTTGAAAAATTAGAATAGGGACGCCAGCTACGGTAATTTTTGTCTTCTAGATATTGTAAATTTACTCAGGAGAATAAATATTTTTTTCCCTATAACTTCCGATGCAGTGACGAAATCAAAACGAAATTCATGTGTAGGAATTTCGTTGAAAAACCGTGAAAGGGTTGCCAGCTATGACGAATTTCGTAATTTATTGTTATTTTTTATCGAGCGATGTTGTCATAAAATTTCCAAATGCGAGTGATCCTGCAATGACAATTAACAACAAATATTTACGTTTCAAAAATTTAAAAAGTTTGGACGATTTTAACCCTAAAATTTAATTCACTCCTGTAATTTACAGCACAGCCATTCAATTGAAACGAAATTCATAGGCTGGGTTTAACACAACGTAAAGCAGCTATGGTGCTAGCACATGATTGCCAGCACTAGACAATTTCGTAAATATCGCACCAACAGATGCTTCCATTTTGTATTCATAAGCAAAGCATTTACAATAAAATAAGCAACCGATATTTAAATGTTCCGAGTATTGCAAATTTTTCGGATGGTAGCCCCAGACATAATTTAATCGCTGAAACTTTCGATGACATCCTCGGATGAAAATGAAAGCATGAGCAAGATTTATTGCTGTTGTGTTGGACAAATGTTGCCAGCACTGAACATTTTCATCATTTGTGTTATAGAAAATGCTGTCAGAAAATGATATTTGTTCCTTTGAGTAAGAAATGGTTGATATGATACCACAAAGAAGTGTACAACGTCTTCCCACATTTTTAAATCCCTCAAAGATAGCTTCTTCGAAAATTAGTTTTCTAGCGGTTCTGATGCGCTAGGCTTTTTTTCAACCAAATCAGAATTTTCTATTTTACCCTCTGATGTCTCTTTTTTCTGCCTTGAATTTGACGACAACAATTTGTTAATCTAATGATGTTTGGACTTAACGGACAACTAAGTGCAAGTTTTATATAGTTAAAGCTTGATCTGAAGATCAGTGACGCAAAACAAAACATTTTTGAGCGTCCTAAGTTTCAGAGTTGTTCTTACCGTAAAGTTCAAAATAGGAGCCGCTCACGTGCAAAAACTGTTAGAAACTTTATTTTGGCAAATAAAGCTACTAATTTAAGTCAAAGTATCTTTGAAAACCCGCCACAATATGTAAAACAATACAATTTTTTCGAATTGGCGGACGAGTTTTATCAAAAATAATGCTGTGCCGTAAAGAAATGATAAAGACTGTGCATATAATTATGTTTTGCTTGTCTTATCTCTTTAAAAAATCTTGTTTCATGGAATCCGGTGATGCAATTTTACTCCATAAATTTTCTCTTTGTACTACAAGTTTTATTTTTTACTTTATAAAAATTTACTGAATGCTTTTAATGTTTACGGTTTATAATCTACTTCATTTTTTATCCATCTGTTCCAATTTTTAACCAACTTCTACTCCTAATTTTGTGCAGAAAGTGTGAACCCTGTTCATAGCTGACAGTCGACTGTGGATCGGGAAGCGACAATTACTCATCAAGTAGCAACATATTTATAAGAATACTCCGAGAGCCAAGTCAGAGCATATAGACTAATAAAAAGCAAGGAAAGCGCGATATTTTCTGATAGCAGAGAAGGGCATCACGTGGAGTGTTTAGGGATCAGCTGGTGCCTGATCCGTGAGGACGCACTAAATAAGTACGTTTTTCCATATGCAAGAGTGAGAGAAGCATATTCTCGGCCATGACACGAGATTTTAGTATTGGTGATCAGCTAGAGCCTGAAAAGAGCCCGCGCCAAATAAGTACGTTTTTCCATATGCGATATTGCGAAAAGCATAGTTTCGGCCCTGATACATCAAGGAATGAGAGGTGAGAGCGTACTGTTGTGCGTATGATCCCATCAAGAAATTGTAAGGATGTTGTTACTAATGTTTGAAGAACATTAGTATTAAAATCGATTTGGCCGAAAATTCATATTTCCATATAAACATATATATATATATATATATATATATATATATATATATATATATATATATATATATATATATATATATATATATATATATGTCAGCAAAATGGTTAAGGGAGATAATCTCTGGAGTGGCCGATTCGATTGAGCTGAAATTTTCGGAGGTCATAGATGTATATAACAGGTAGGTCCATAATTTGCTAAAATTAATATATCTTAAACTTTTTGGCGGCGGCGGGCATTTAAGTGAATTTTCAGGTGCTCCTATGTTTCCAAGCAGTGTAAATTTTTGTGAAAAAAAAGTACTAGGAATGAAAACTTATTACGTTTTAAGTTTGTTTGTGATAAAAAAAGGAAATTTGAGTCTTCTGTAGGCGCTGAGTGCCTAAAAGTAGGCAAGCATTTTTTTTCACATTTCGACTTGTCATAACTTCTAAGAAAAACAATGGATCATCGTTAAATTTTCAGAGCGTATTGATGAAAACTAGAATTTAACACACAAGGACTTTCAAGACTGTGCGGGCAACTCTCTAGCTACAGCAGACTCCTCAAAAAAAATCCTTCAAATCATCGAGCTTCCTAAAAAAATTTTGATTTTTGAAAATAAATTCAAATCATTGATAAATTTTGACTTTTGTCCACCAAGTCAAATAAAATATTTCAAAATCCCGCGGTAAACAAGAACGGCAACCCGTGCTCAAATTACCTTTATTTTCAGTACTGAAAATTTCTGTGTACGATAATGCGATCAATATGAAATTTACAGGACATGTTGGAATTAGCTAGAACCAGGTCTGATAGAAGTAATTTTGAAAACTCTAGCGCACCTGAACCGCTAGAAACACTAATGTTCGAAGAACAGTAGAAGAATCGTGCAGGTTTTGAGTGCATATTCCACCACATGAACTGCTTATTACGGCCAAACTGTTTCAAATGCCACGTTTTACTTTGGTCTCAAGAATGCATTATAACTCATATGGTAGAAGGTTTCAGATATTACCACTGGCATGGGTTTCAAAGTTTATGAAAGAAAAACACTTGTTAATTATATTCGTTATCAGTTGCTTATTACACCAAACTTTGAAAGCAGCATCTCATATAACATCAATGAAGAAAATGCTCAGTGCCTGCAGCACTGTAACTGAAGTTGGTGTTTGGGGCTGCGATCCGAAAAATTTGCAGAACTTTGGGAATTGAAACATTGGTTATTTATTTTCATTGTAAATGTTTCCGGTATGAATACTTACTGTAAGCATTTATTGAGACAAAAGAAGCACAACCGACTCGTGCTGGCAACCTTCTGCCAGTATCAAAGCCAAGAATATATCACATCTGCTTCACGTTGTTATATTACATTCGAAGTTATAGGAGTATAAAGAAATTTAGGGTTACCTGCAGCAAGTTTTTTCAAATAATCGAAAGCTTAATATTTGCTATTTATTGTCACTACAATATCATTACCAATTGGAAATTCTACGCTAAAACCGCTTAAAAAAGATATTGCAAACAAGCACAAAACCAACAATAGCTGGTAGCCCTATCGTGGCTTTTCAACCAAATTTGACCTGAATAATGCTTTTAGTAGGTTCCATTAATTGTATGAAATTCGTATTGATTTCATGACTGCACTGGAAGCTATAGGGCAAAAAGTTTTATTTTCCTGAGCGAATTCTCAAAACCAAAGACACAAAAATTACCGTAGCTGGCAGCACCAATCGAATTTTTCAACCAAATTTCTATCAAACAGAGTTTAGAGTAAGGTGCAGCTACTGTGTCAATTTCATGAAAATCTGGTTACTAATTCACATTTCATAGGGCAAAAAGCAGTTTTTTTTTCTTTGTAATTTTTCAAGATGGCACCACTGGCACAGAGTTGCCCCCAATTCAAAATCGCTTCTATCAGACCTGGTTCTACTTAAGTTCAATGCATTCTGTAAATTTCAGTGGTATCTGATTATTGGTTCGTGAATTCCCGTGAACAGAAGTTTTTGATGCTAAAAATATAGGTTAACTGGGAGAGGGTTACCGTTCTTGTCCGACATGAGATTTCCAAAGTTTTACTTTGAACGTGTAGATAAAGCATAAGATTTGTATACAGATTGGTTTTATTGTAAGAAACGGACATTTTTAGGATATTCGATGGTTTGAAAATTTTCACTTCAAAATTTTTATTTTTTCAAATTTAAGACACCAAAATTATCATAGCTGGCAGCTCCAACCGAATTTTTCAACAAAATTTCTACCGAACGTGGTTTAAAGTAAGGTCCAGCTACTGTGTGAATTTCGTCAAAATCAAACGATTCAATCAGAATTTATAGGGCTAAAAGCAGTTATCTTTTTTAGTGATTATTCAAGGTGGCACCACTGGCACAGAATCGCCCGCATTTCAAAATTACTTCTATCAGACCTGGTCCTAGTTAAGACCAATACAGTCTGCAAATTTCGATTAATTCTGCTCATCGGATCGTGAGTTTCCGTGAACAGAAGTTTTTGATGCTAAAAATATAGGTAAATTGGGCAAGGGTTACCAGGCGTGCCCGTTATACCATATCAAATTTTATTTTTTGTCTATGTAAACAAAGCACGAAATTTACATATGAGTTGGTGTTTTTTGAAGAAACGGCATTTTTTCAAGAGAGACGATAATTTGGAAGTTTTCACTTTCAGTACTTGCCCTTGCTTCAGGGTTGCCAGCTCGCTCATCAAAAGCTACACAAATTTACAACTAAATAATTTCAATATGTTCTAAAAATTTGGTAATGATTAAATAGCTCTGTCAAAAGTTATCGCAATTTAAAAATTTTCAATTTTTCCCGATCTCTTTTTAGGCACCCAGCGCACACATGGGGTTAAAAAATTCCAAAACATTATCCGATTCACATGTAAAACACGTTCGAAATTCATTTTGTTAACTTTATTTTTGCAAAACTTATTTGTGTACGGAATAATAGGTATATTAAAAATATCACTAAAATGGGTTAAAGATTTTCAACTTTTTCTGAGACCTGGCACTATTCTGCATATACACCAATGTGTTCTGAAAATTTCAGCTCAATCGGATGGCGCGTTCCTGAGATTTTTTCACTGAAATTTTCTGATGATATATATATATATATATATATATATATATATATATATATATATATATATATATATATATATATATATATATATATATATATATATATATATATATATATATATATATATATATATATATATATATATATATAGAAATATGAGTTTTTGGCCAAAGTGATTTTAATACTAATGTTCTTCTTCGAACATTAGTAAAAACAATCAGCACTGTGGCAGTGGTGCCATTTGGAAAAATCGCTGAGATAAAAACTGGTTTTTGGCCTTTTTTTTTATTTTTAATTAACCACCAGATTTTAACTAAATTCACGCAGTAAGTGAACCTTACTCTAAGATAGATTTCATAGAAGTTTGGTTGAAAAATTAGCATAGGGACGCCAGCTACGGTAATTTTTGTCTTCTAAATATTGTAAATTTACTCAGGAGAATAAATATTTTTTCCCTATAACTTCCGATGCAGTGACGAAATCAAAACGAAATTCATGTGTAGGAATTTCGTTGAAAAACCGTGAAAGGATTGCCAGCTGTGATGAATTTCGTAATTTATTGTTATTTTTTTATCGAGCGATGTTGTCATAAAATTTCCAAATGCGAATGATCCTGCAATGACAATTAACAACAAATATTTACGTTTCAAAAATTTAAAAAGTTTGGACGATTGTAACCCTAAAATATAATTCACTCCTGTAACTTACAGCACAGCCATTCAATTGAAACGAAATTCATAGGCTGGGTTTAACACAACGTAAAGCAGCTATGGTGCTAGCACATGATTGCCAGCACTAGACAATTTCGTAAATATCGCACCAACAGATGCTTCCATTTTGTATTCATAAGCAAAGCATTTACAATAAAATAAGCAACCGATATTTAAATGTTCCGAGTATTGCAAATTTTTCGGATGGTAGATCCAGACATATGACATATATAATATATATATATATATATATATATATATATATATATATGTATATATATATATATGTATATATATATATATATATATATATATATATATATATATATATATATATATGTATATATATATATATATATGTATATATATATATATATATATATATATATATATATATATATATATATATATATATATATATATATATATATATAGATATATATATACATATAAAATCCAAATTTCAGTGACTATTTCACGGGGACACACCATTGGATTCAGCTTAAACTTTCAAGATACATTAGTGTATATGCAGAATAGGTCCAGGTCTTATCAAATGTTAATTATCTTTAACCCTTTGGCACCGGCGGCCATTTAATTGATCTTTTTAATAAACATATTCCGTCCACAGATAATTTTTGCAAAAAATCAAGCTAGCAAAATGAGTTTTAAACGTGTTTTACATGTCAATCGGACACGTTTTGGAATTGTTTAACCTCGTGTTTGCGCTAGGTGCCTAAAAAGATATCGGGGAAATTTGAAAATTTTTAAATTGCGGCAACTTTTGACAGAGTTATTAAATTTGTATGAAATTTTCAGGACATATGTGCACTATTAATCTGTAGATTTTTGTTGCTTTTGATGAGCCTGTTGGCAACAATATAGCTAGGGCAGGCGCTGAAAGTAAAAACCTTCAAACCATCGACTCTGCTGAAAATTCGTCGCTTTATGGAAAAAAAGGCAACTCATATATATATTTTATGCTATATAGTCAAAGTAAAGCATTTGAAATTTTACGATGGGCACGACTAATAACCCTTCTCCAATTTACCTATAATTTTAGCATCAAAAACTTCTGTTAATGGGAACTTACGACCCAATATTCAAATTCAATTGAAAATTACAGAATGTATTGGTCTTAAGTAGGACCAAATTTTATAGAAGCAATTTGTAAATTTGGGTAATTCTGTACCAGTGGTGCCATCTTGAAAAATTACTAAAAAAATCACTGCTATTGGCCCTATAAATTCTGATTCAGTCACCAGATTTTAACGAAGTTCACACAGTAGCTGAAGCCTACTTTAGGCCACATTTGATAGAAATTTGGTTGAAAAATTCGATTAGAGCTGCCAGCTATGGTAATTTTAGTGTTTTAAATTTTGAAAATTCACTCAGGAGAATAAATTTCTTTACCCTATAGCTTCAAGTGCAGTCGTGGAATCAAAACGAAATTCATATGGCGAACTAAACTTGTGGACAATACTCAGTAGAAATCTAGTTGAAAAAAATCATAGGGTTGCCAGCTATGGTTACTTTTGTACTTTTTTTTTTGCATATCTTTAGTAAGCGGTTTTATCATAAAATTTTCAAACCATAGTGATCTTATAGTAAAAATAAACAACAAATCCCTATAATGTCCAATGCAGTCATCGAAACAATACAAAATTCGCAGAGTAGGTTGACTTTAACGTATGATAAATGTGACTTTTTTTTGGTTTTGGTGCTAACAAATTGCTGACAGCACGGAACGTTTTTGTTATTCTCTTATCAATAAGTGCTTACATCAACATTTGCAATGGAAATAAGTAAACAATGATAGCGTTTACAGCAGACATTTAGTTCGCGGACTATACATCAAACTTCACCTAAATTATTACGTCCACCTGCTGTAAATACTCAGTACCCGACCCAAGCGATAGGTCAGTACACGATTTCAAGTGACCTGATAAAATAGGTCGTGGACTATGTATATCACTGTAGACACACCCGACCTGAGCCCTGATTTCCACGCGACTATTAATAATACATGCATGTCAAATTTAAGCTCGCAGCCCTCTCGTTTGACTCAAAATCATTTAAATAATCACGTTTGAGAGACATATGAAAAGATAATTACAGTGTATGAACTACAATTGAACTAAATGACGGCTGTCACGTACAAACGAGGACTAAATTCGACCTGACCAAATTTTAGGACAGATCAATGTAAACAGCTTAGGACTGAATTCACTAAATCCGCGCTATAGGTCATTTTTTGGATGGCAGCCCCAAACCCCTTTCTATCGCTGCAACTTTCGATGAAGTCATCGAAATTTAACCAGCTTAGGGTATATTATTACTTAGGGTGTCCTTAAGTAGCTAGTGGTAGAATACACGCTCAAAATCTGCACAAATCCTCTACTGTTCTTCGAACATTAGTGTTTCTAGCGGTTCTGATGCGCTAGGGTTTTATTGTATCTGTTTTGGGTTTACTTTCGCAAAATGAGTTTCTCGGTTCAGGTGCTTTGGGTTAAATGAGCACTTGATTGCTTTCGCCTATGTTATTTCTATGTTGAATTTCTGAAGTGTTTTCTTTAGCATTTATAATTTACACTAGGTGCGCTTTTTTATGTCTTCTTCGCCAAAAAACGCACATGTTTATAACGACGACAAAGGTGCGACATTTGATTTAAATTATTTTGTATTGTCAGCATTGGTACAGTCGGTTATATAAAAGGATAGTTTTTAACGTAAGTAATAACATAAAGCTCGTTAAAATGAGAGCGTATTGAATAGATTATGTTTCGACAAGTTAATATTTACCCGTTTAATATGGATTTTAATGTGCAAAACCAAAATTGATGTGATTGTGCCATAGAATATTTACTGCGGTAGTCTTTTTCATTGAGGATCTTATTGAGTCTTAGCAACCAAGACCACTAATTTCGCTCAGTCAACTGTTTGCAAAATGTAACTATATTAGGCACTTTTATTGCACATTATATGAGGAATTTATTTTTATTGTGGCATTGATTATCTAATTTAATTTGCTAAAAGATGCTTTTTATCCTCTACTTTGAGCTATTAAAAAACTTTCACTATTTATTTAGCCTGTAATATGCTTTCAATTTAACTTTTTTTTATAATTCACAGAAAAGCTAGAAAATTAGTAATTTTTTTTTTGCTTTCAAATACTATACATAATTTGAGCTTTTTGAGATTTTTGATCTTAGTGAGTAGGAATATCGCTGAAATAAGCTGTTGACAATCAATCATTAACTTTTAATGCAAATATGGTCAGCATCGAAATACTTAATTAATTTTTTACACGATATTTAAAAAAAATCGCATGCATAGTTTAGTCGCTTCTTATGTATGCTTATCTATATTATATGCTTATAGATTTTGCTTGTGCTTCCTTTAGTCTCAAAACCACGAGCCGCTACTGCTGCTGAACAACTTTTGGCTTAAAATATATCAAGGAATACCTCCTTACAAAAGTGTCCTCCGAGTATCAAACACCCTGCATATATGTATACATAGGGAAGAGTCCCCCAAGGTGGACATCCCCCCAAGGTGGACACCCTGGGAATTTTTTTTTGTATCAGGTGGTAGCACTATGCGCTTGATGTCGTTATTACATTTTGCGAATACGCAGTTTTTAGTTATGTCATGAAGTGTCTAGTAATGGCTGTTTGACCGCTGCGCCACACACTATGAAAAATTTGCTCCGGAAGTTTCGAAAACAGCGATTCCGAAAAGGTAAATACAATTTTGACTCTGCTTATGTACTAGAAAAACATATTCCAAACAGATTTGCATGATGTTGTGAAAGGAAATTTTTGTTTGTTTTTGCTAATGAAATTGCGAAATGACCCCAAGGTGGACACTTGCTTTTTTTTATTAAAATGTGTGCACAAACGATATCACTTTATATTTATGAATGTAGAGAGTGAAATATAGTCACAGGTATGTGAGCAGTGTTCAGAACAGCGGCAGAATACAGAATGCAGAACATAGGCTCATTAATTTTGTTTCAAAAGATAAAACATATGTTCCAGCTGATAAAGAAATTTGCTTATCAGAGCCTTCAACTTCTACTTCTATGCCTGCTTCAAATTCATGTGAAGTATTATCAGCAGTTGGTCCGTTGCAGAAAAAAGCAGCAACGAAAAAAAGCAATAAATTAAATCTTTTAGGAAGTCAAAACCACCAGCTAAGCAATAATCTTCAGAAGAAGGTGTATGTTTTTGTATAATTTGTTTTAAAATATGCCTTCGAAACTGACGAAATTCAATTCGATTGCCTGCAACGAATGTAAAAGATAAGTGTACTTGAAATGTGTCAAAATGCGGGGCTCTTCGTACACTTGTCCTCAATGTAAATTTGATGATTCAGACTAAAACCTTTTTTTTGTCTATTTTACGCTTGCTGTTCGGTTTTTTTTTATAATAAATTTCTTTTTCATAAGCATTCGATGTAATTTCAAATGAAAAACATTAAAGATTGAATAAAATGATCAAAATATGAATTTTTGGATTTTTTTTTCCAATTTTTGCAGTGCATTTCTCACAGGTGTCCACCTTGGGAGACCTTTTTTTTAAAGTCGAAATTTTGGCGTAGTTTTAAAACGAACTAAAATTTTAGTTGCATTGATGATATCGAAACTGTATTTCATGTATAGTTAGCTCATGAGATAAGGTTTCAGGAAATATAACATTGTACAAGATATGCAATGTTGTTTAGATTCTACGATTGATTAAAAGCTTGGTGTCCACCTTGGGAGACTCTCCCCTATATATATACATATATATACATACATATATATATATATATATATATATATATATATATATATATATATATATATATATATATATATATGTATATGTATATATATATATATATATATATATATATATATATATATATATATATATATATGTATATGTATATATATATATATATATATATATATATATATATATATATATATATATATATACATATATATATATATATATATATATATATATATATATATATATATATATATATATATATATATTTATGTATATATAAATATGAATTTTTGGCCAAAGTGATTTTAATACTAATGTTCTTCTTCGAACATTAGTAACAAGCAAACGGAACTTGATATATTTCTCAAAAGTTGGCACACGATATCTTGCTAATTTCAGGTTTTGAAGCTATGGAAATCATGCTAGTCACTCCTATATTTTCACTAACTTCTTATTTGATTGAATGTTTCTGCTTGGGGTGATTTCGAAACTCTTTCCGTTAATGAATGTGATAATGATGTTACAACTATTTCTTACAAATGTGCCGCGGAATGCGGCAATCAAAACAAGGTTTCTTATTTAGCAAGCTTTTTGGCCATTTCCTCCCAAAGTAGCTGGAAATAATCTGCTTAGTATACTTTTTACCATAAATTATTTTGCAAAATGAACGCCAAAGTTCTAGTTACAAGGCAAAAGTCGTAGATGCTTTTCAATATTCATAAAAAATCGTTATATTTTGGAGACTCAAAAAAATCAACAGACTGCGATAGACCATTCAGAAAACGAGAGTTAGGTTAGGTTAAGTTATTGAAGAAGGCTGCCGGGAACGCGGCCAGTATTAGGCCACCAGTTTGGGCCCATTTGCCACCCTCATAGACAATCACACGCATTCACACTTACAGCCATGGCACTGGCGGGATTCGAACCCGCAGGCCCCGTAGCACGCCGCTTTTCGGCCTGACGCCTTAGCGAGCAGAGCTACCAGGCCCCCGAAAACGAGTGTTATTCGGAGAAGATCATTTGTGTAGTTTTAAGCAGTAAATATAGTCAAATCCAAAATAAGAGGCAGTCTATTTTGAATTGTATTGCTTACAGCAGTGACAAAAAAACAGGTTATCATGCCGGGGGATAGTGAGACTCCACGAGTTACTGGAGGAGCTGCCAGTGCGACGACAGTGCATTCCATCTTCACCGTCGACCCATACACGCCGCAGCTCAAATGGAGGAGATGGGTGAAAAGACTAGAAGTGGCATTTAAAGTATTTAACGTCCCCAATACTCTTAAAGTGTCCTATTTGCTAGCTAAGTCTCGGAAAGTCACATGGGTGTGACGAAATTTCGGCACTGTACTGCCGTTGTGAATGCAAGTTTAATGAGACTTGCATTTTTTGTGGGAAAAAGTAGCTTTTGAGGGACCGTGAATAGTATGATAGCTAGGTATGGCTGTTATACATATGGCAAAAATAGAATGGAGCCGCATAGATGGTCACATTGAGCCGTCTTGCTTTTTAATATTGACAAAATATGCAGCTTCAAAAGCGGCAGCTCTGATTTGTGGTTTGTTTCACGCTGACCATGAATGAATTTTCCGGTTATGGGTAAGACTGACGAAAGAATATTGTCGGAAATATTTCAAAAAGGTTTCTGGAAATGTTTCGGAAATGTTTCCGGAAATATTTCTGGTCATGTGTGAGACGGGGGTAAGAATAGAAATACAAAGGCAAGTAACGTTTTTAATAAGAACTCTTGTTTTAGGTGTGGTAGTTCGAAACATTTCGCAAACGCCTGTCACAAAATTAATGCGATTTGTAATTATTGTAAACGGAAGGGACACCTCTAGAAGGTTTGTTTGAAAGCAATGCGAGATCGGCAAACAAATTTTACCGTCCAACAGAACGCTGTGGAGGAAATTATGTGGATATCCCAAGACAGGTTGAGGCGGCAACGTGAGCGGTTTCAGGCTACTCTACATATTAACGAATGAATAGTTCGGATGGTAGTTGACAGAGTCAGGTACAATTTAAGGCTTTATTTCCGAATTTAAAACTGAAGTCATCTGACATTGAATTGCGTTCGAATGGTGGCAAACATTTAAAGGTGATAGGTGTATGTTGCGTACAAGTAGTTTTCACTAACAAAAGTGCAGAACTAGATTTATATGTAATAGATAGTGATAATCAACCATTATTAGGTAGCGAGTGGATACGAGTGCTGGGAATAAGTTTGTTGGAAGTAAAAATCAATGTAGTGCAGGTGAAATCTCCACTTTCCTGTCTATTTAATGAATTTAAAGAAGTGTTTGAAGAAGGCATTGGAAAAACTCAAGGTATACAAGCTTTTCTGTCTTTAAAGCCAGGCTGCGCACCCATTTTTAGAAAAGCCCGACCAATACCATTTGCTATTAAAGCTAAAGTAGAAGATGAAATTGCGAGCATAGTGGAACAAGGAATATGGGAATCAGTAGATCACTCCGAATGGGCAACACCTATAGTTCCGGTGATGGCATCAGGTAAAAGTACGGTAATGAGTACCCACTGCCAACGATTGAAAAGTTGTTCGCAAATATGACAATAGGGGAAAAATTTACTAAAATTGACGTAAACAAAGCTTATTTACATCTCGAAGTTAAAGAAGAGATGCGCCATATATTAACTTTGTCAACATATAGGGGGCTGTATAGACCAAGTCGTTTAATGTTTGGTTTGGCAAATGCTCCAGCTATTTGGCAACGTACGATGGAAATTATTTTGCAAAGTTTTCCCGGCATCTCTGTTTTTCGCGATGATATCAAAATAACAGGTGGGAATGAAACAGATCATTTACAAAATTTAAAATAAGTTCTAGAAAGATTAAAGAAGCATGGTATAAAAATCAATAAAGAGAAGAGTGTGTTTTTAGGGAAGATATTGAATACTGCGGGTACAAAATTAATAAATGGGGAATTCATAAAGTTAAAGAAACAGTCCAAGCTATTCAGGATGCTCCCCGGCCTACGGATAAGCAGCAAGTGCGTGCTTTTGTGGAATTAGCCAACTAATATGGCAGGTTTATAAAAAGATTGAGTACGCTACTTCATCCCTTAAATAGGTTGCTATGTAAGAATGAAACGTTTTTTTTGAGATGAGAAGTGTGAAATGGCATTTTGAGCAGTGAAACAACAAATGCTGAACAACACTTTCGTAGTCCATTTTGACCCAAGGCGACCACTTTGTCTAGCTACAGATGCTTCGCCTTATGGAGTAGGAGCTGTCTCAAGTCATATATATGCAGATGGTTTTGAAAGGCCTATACAGTTTGCATCGCAAACTTTGAACGAAACCCAGAAAAAATATTCACAGACAGATAAAGAAGCCTACGCCATAATTTTCGGCATAAAGAAATTTAATCAATATTTATATGGGAATCACTTCATTTTGTATGTAGACCATGCACATTTGGTTCAAATTTTGAACCCCCGAAAATCTTTAACAACATTAAGTGCTGCTAGAATGCAACATTATGCATTATTTTTGCAAGGCTTTGACTACGAAATAAAGTACAAAAAATCTCATTTACATGCAAACGCAGATGCAATGTCCAGATTACCGGTTCGTTTTGAGAGATCGGAAAAGTGGGCAGAAGCTGTTATTTTTGAAATTAAACAAATTTATTCACTACCAATTACATTGGAGTTACTAGCGTAAGAAACAACGAAAGATAGGAGTTAACGGGTGCTACTTGAAGGTTTGAAAACGGGCAGAAGTGTCGAGAAGGAATACCGGTTTGGAGTAGATCAGTCTGAGTTTAATTTGGGAATTGGCTGTATTTGTAGGGGGCAAAGAGTTGCAATTGCAAAAAAAATATTCTAAGAGAATTACATGAAGCACATTTTGGCATAGTATTACGGTTCTTCTCTCAAACGCGTCACAAACCCTTTATCCTCGGCTAGAATGCAATGGTGGCAGTTTTTGTGCGGCTTTTGCTCGCGAGAAAGGCTGTGAGTGGGCGCCACTCGCTTCGAACTCGAAAATCTGCCTTCCTGCCGTCGCCCCGAAGCGAGAAGACTGCGACGGTTATCACTCGAAAGAAACAAAAAATTCCGATATGTTTCCGAAAGAAAGGAACATTAAACTGAGAAGGAAAAGTGATTAAAAACGCAAGTGTTACATCAATCGTCACACTTTTCTTTATTCAAATACTAACTAACTACATACGAATTCACTTTCACGGTGCCGCGTTGTTTTCTTTGACTTTAATTCAATATTACATCAACAACTACAACTCATTAATCTTCAAAATTCACTATTGTCCAAAATTTTCTCTAATTCAATGTTCTTCCTATCCTAAATGCTACTTATATTATTCTGGGTAGCTTGCACATACTTATGACAACTTTCCGCCGTCGAATTCATCACCGCCTAACGCTGGATCTTCGACAATTGACTCTCCGGTGCTTCCCCGATATCACACGGCATCAAAGAAACCCAGTATCTTACTGGTGCCTAATGTTTGCTTCCACTCGCCATGTTTGGTGGATTATTTCGCTGCCGAAATCGTCGCCGGTTCTTCCCGATGATCATTCGATTCAAAGAGACTTGATATCGTACAGCTGTCTGGCTGTTTTTTTGCACTCGCTGCGGCTGATGTATTCTTTCACCGCTGAAATCGTCGCCACACATTTCATATGCCAATCTGCTCAATTTCTACCCCCCCTTCAATTAGTGTTCCCTTGTGATATCCTGCGGTCCTCCGCTCCCGTAAACCAAATATGTGGAAGAATCAAAGATCAGTTCTCTATCAAAATCTTCAGCTACCAGCAACGCAGCTCACCCTTACCTCGGTCCGGACCAAAAAGAGAGCATCTCATGACTGTTCGCCTTCCACCTAGCTTCGGTGGATAATCAAACTACCGCTTCAGCGCGATTCATGGGAAACAGTTTTCCTGCTCGTCCCATGCATTCCCAGATGCAATTTCTAGATGCAATGCACTCTTGCACTTTAGTGCATCAAACGCGGAGCTTCCTTTACCAATTATTTCGCTCGGCGGCCCGAACGCAGCCTTCCGGATCCTTCCAGTTGGCTACAAATATCGACGCTTCCAACCGCTTGGCGGCATCCCTGTCGCCGATCATCATTCCTGTCATCGCTATCTGACGTTTCGCGAAAATCATAGAAAACGTGACCAGGTGCGGCGGTCTTTTCGTGCGAATTTATTGTCGAATCAAATAGATTATTCTGTGCAATGACGTTTGCCTGCCACTTCGAGACATTTGTGGTGTTGGTGCCATCTCCAGATATTCAGTTTGCGCATGGTCTGTGTTGTTTTGCTGATTAGTCACGGCGGAGCAAGTATCTGCATTCGCTTCTTGATCTAGTTCACGGGTTGTCTCATTTCTGGACCAAGTCCTCGGCGTTCGTTTGATGTTATTCGTCGGCGATGGTCTTGTCTGGCGAGGAGCAACTTCCTTCATCGTTGGGTAAAAGCGCCTATCTTCATTTATTCATCTTTATCTATATTAATTCGCCTATCTTCATTTATTCATCTATATCTATTCATCTATACCTATATTTATTAACCCTATATTTACATTTTTTTCATTCGTATAATTTGTTTTCTGTTTTTCTTTAGTTTACCAACTATCGCTGGTGTAACATCACCCCCATCCTCAGAGAATTACGAAGCGATTCTCTACACTTAATACCCCGGACATATCGAGAGACCCGGTACCGCGTCGCGCCGTTTTTCAACGGTGTCGCATTGAATCTTACTTTGGTTCTACCTACAATTATCTTTGCACTCGGAGACATGTACTTGGCTTCTCGTAACTTGTCCAGCGAGGCCGACACGTAGGGTATCGGATAGGCGTCGTGTTACGGTAACTCACACAAAATCGATAGGTGCTGTCCTTCTTTTTCACGAGATAACATGTCATCAAGCTGGGCGTCGATGTGCTGTTGAACCGCAGGCGACACCGGATAATAGCGTTGCTTTATTGGTGGCGAGTCTGTCTTGATGACGTGTTCCTCCCGAGTGGTACAGCCGACCCGTTCCCCCATTAAGTTGAAACCCTCAGTCAACATTTGGTCCAGCGCTGTTGCTCTGCTCCCGACAGCCAACTGCGTGCCCTGATCTGTTCCTCTTGCTCCACCCGTAGAGCGCTCACAAAATCCCAAGTATTCTCACTTAACCTGAACACTACTTCGAACCGTTTGGCGAAGTCCACCCCCAGAATCAGGGTCAGAATCAAGGCAGAGAAAGAACCATCAGCAACCGCAACTACTCCAGCTTTTCCCTCAGCTTGAACGGAACCACCGCTGTCCCGATGATGGGACATCATTGGTCATTGGCCAACCATATTGCCCGCTGGATGGTCGCCAGGAGCTCCACTCCCAGCTTCGTCATCGCTCGCCAACCCTCTCCACTCACTACCGTATTGGAAGCACCGGAATCTAATAGCCCCAGGAATTTACGTCCCTTAACATCCATCTCGAGGTGTGGTCTCTCATCTCCGTGCTTCTGACTCAATACGTAGCTTAGTTGCGGGGCCCTGTCCGTCTCGCCCGGCGTGTCTAGCCTGCCGCCTACTGGACACCATGCTCGTTTCCCGAAGATTGTGGTGGACCACTCCTACTTCCGGAGTCCCTCCGCGGTGGCCCCCAAATACGGTTCGGTCTACCCTGACAGTTTGGGGAATTAGTTTTTATAACGCCTACCCGACCACAGCCGAAACACTTAGGTGGCTTTGAGTAATTCCGGGAAGTGTGTCCGTTCCGTCGGCAATTCCAGCACTGAATATCATTCCCAGAGATAGACGCTATATTTACCCTTTCTGAGTACTCCACGTACGCCAGATCCGGCTCCAACAATTTTTGAGACTTGCGAGTAGGCTGTGGTAAATAGACTTCTACCGTGAGCCTCGTTGCTTCTAAGGAACGACCGACTTGAATAAGATCGGCAATGGTCCGCACGGGGGTTAGTGCCAGTTGTGATCGATAAAAAGGAGCGATGTTTCTCCTAAGGATCTTCAGCTTCTCTTCTTCCGAACTCGGAATCACGCAGCATCTAAACAGCCCCTCCATCACCGAGACGTATATCCCCATTGTTTCCTCTGGCCCTTGTGTGCGTCTCGTGATCTCTCTGAGCAGGCGATCATCGTAATCTGGTGGCAAGAATTCAGCGCGCATCTCCTGGAGGAGTTCCTGTCATGAACCTACCCTGGATCGATTCGCCCGAAACCAAACTAACTCCTTTCCCTCAAAAATCTTCACTGCCGACTGAAACAATTGCCCGGTGGTAACTCCTTTCGCTATCCGCAGTTCTTCCACACGCTTGAGGAAAGCACTGAGCGACCCAGAGTCCCCACTATATAGCAAACCCCGTTTTGGCACCTCTTGCCCTTTTGCCACCAACGGTACCATCCTGGGTGTCAAAGTCGAAGGGTCATTGGGGATCTCTAAATCGGGAATGGGCTCCACAGCCCCGCTGACATTCAGTTCCATCTCTCGGCCTGGGGTCGACTCCCGCTCGCTGTTATGGGCGTCTCCTGGAACAATGGCTAAACTCGTCTCCTCCTCACCTTCGGCCTTCACTAACAATTCGCCCATTGCCATAATCAGCCTATTCTCGAGTTTGCTGGCCTCCTCTCCCATCTCCTCATTGTCGTGTTGCGCGTTCTTCAGCCTTCGGATCCCGAACTCGATCTTAGTTTTAATGTGGAAAAACTCCGACGACTCCTGCCCCCATTGAAATCAATGTCTGGACCTCAAGGAGTTTCCCCTCTTCTGCTTCCAAATCTTCCTTTAGAGTGAAAGGGTATACCCTCATGGAAATCAGAGAGGTATCCATCGAGGCCTTCGCTCTCATGGCCACTCGAAGCGTCTTTCTCATCGACTCTACCGTTCCAGTCGGCTGACCACGGATCTCCAGTTCATAGGCAAGGTCATATTTATTGAGCTGATCTACCAGTATTTTCGTTGCCTGTCCCATTTTGGTATGATTGCGCAACCCTGAGGCTGAAACTACAGGTGTATTTTTTTGTCGCCACAGAACTACACGCAAGAGAGCAACTTGATCTATAACACTGTTTTTATCGTAACTCGTGATCGCAAGAAACCCCGAAGACAGAAAGGTTAAAATTATTGACTGCGTCAGGCACCACAAAAAACTAGCCAGTCTTCTAGGTCTTCACTCTACTCAGGCACCCCCTGATCACTTATTGGCTCCCGACAAGCTGTCTCCTTCAATTTCCCAACTTACTGATTCCTCTCGCGCTGCTGTCCCCTTGCTCTGAAATATTACCACTCCGACCAATGGGGCCCTGTTCTACTCTGTAGTTACTAGATTTTCCACAAAAAAACTAATTGACCATGAAAATAGAGCGAACGTGAGCACGTAAATGCAAGATTTGGGAGTGTTACTCGTGGTTTACTTGGCTCATTCAACAGCAGATAAGAAAATTTCAACGGATAGCGGCACTCAACAAGTTAAATTGGATTGCAAGCTGCTAGAGGTTTCAGAGCCCCACCGAAGATCCGAATTGGAAATTTAAAACAAAGACGATAATCCACGAGAGAACTCAGCGCCCGGTCTTGACTTTTCCACACTACACTATAAAATCTTCACCAATGCGGAATTTGTCACGAGATATTTTAAAATATTACATCAGCACCGCAACGAGCAGCACATTCACCACACTCGATCTATCACTCACACAACCTAGCCTTCAGTAGGTAGAACCAAATATTTGAAAATATGCTGAACATTTTATTTGAAAATACATATGAAGACCCTGAAAGCAGGATCCAACTCAAATTCAAAACACACGTCATAACATTTTGAGCTTGGATCATTATATACGTATGTTCTCCGAATTTGTATCTTTGAGACTGTAACTTTGTATCTGTAACTTTGTGTCGTTTTTACGGTAATTTTAATTTGACCCCGTTCACGCGCTTTGATCGAAACTGAAAACTAATTTGACTGAAAGCCAAAATTGAACGCTTCTTATAATCGAAATCGAAAACCGGTTTTAACTGAAAGTATAGGCCCCACGTTGGGTGCCAATCTGTTACCGTACTTCTCTCAAACGCGTCACAAACCCTTTATCTCCGACTGTGATGCAAGGCCGGCAGTTTTCGTGCGGCTCGTGCTCGCGAGAAAGGTCGTGCGTGGGCGCCACTCGCTTCAAACTCGAAAATCTGCCTTCCTGCCGTGGCCCCGAAGTGAGAAGACTGCGACGGTTATCACTCGAAAGAAACAGAAAATTCCGATATGTTACCGAAAGAAAGGAACATTAAACCGAGAGGGAAAAGTGATTAAAAATGCCAGCGTTACATCAATCGTCACACTTTTTTTTATTCAAATACTAACTGACTATGTTCAAATTCACTATCGCGGCGCCGCGTTGTGTTCTTTGACTTTAGTTTTTTTAGTTTTTACGGTATTACATCAGCCACTACAACTCATTAATCTTCAAAATTCACTATTGTCCAAAATTTTCTCTAACTCAATGTTCTTCTTATTGTTGTTCGCACTACAATGACGTTTCGACACTTGTCGAAATGTCACACACATTCACATCACGACTAGAGCGCCTTGACTGAACGCAGTGGTAAATCCCATGAACTAAATTAAATGATTTGGATTCGCGCATATTTTTCAAAAAAAAACTGTACAATTGTTATTATAAAAGATCGAATTAGAATTCAATAAAGGAACAGTTTTTGCTGGTAGGCCATAGATCAAGGGGCGACTAAGTTTGTAAAACAATAGTTTTTTTTTCTTTTCAAAAACTAAGGCTGCCTTGACTTAGCGTAGCGGCGACAAGCTTGCCAAAGCCAAGTATTTGCAGAGTCAATTAAAGATGAAAAGAAGACTGTTCGATTTTCGCATAGCAGCGACAGGTTCGCCTAAGCGAAAACAAATAGTGGTCTTAATTTCTTTTTTGTTCAAAGAGCTAAATTGTTGCCAGATATCAGTGTCCACGATATTACTGACACATTACATGGCAACCGTGCCAACGGCGGACCGGAAGAATTTGAAGTCAAGCCTTCCCAAAGACGGAGGACCGCAACCACGGGATGACCCGCGGATCATACAGGTGCGGAAGGACGATAAAAATTTAACTCAAATACCTTACCAGGACACTCGCCGAAAGGAAAACAAACGCAGGGGTAGGAAGGTGTACCTAAGAAGGCTCTGAGCGGCACTTACGAGGATAGCGACGAATGAAGAAAATCCACCACCCTGGGAACGCCAGGGAGAGCTATTCGAACAGATTGAGGAGATAGCAAACGAATTAAAGAAAAAAAAAATTAATAAACAAAATCGTAAGAACATGAATGAGTCTATATACATAAATGTATAAATATAAATTTAAAATCATATAAAATAGAATAGAATTAGATAAAATCAATAAGAGTTAAATATTGTTGTAAATTATAGTTAGATAAAAAAAATAAATGAAAAAAAAAACAAAAAACAATATATTTTTATTTAGATGATACCCCCAAAAATTCTATGGTCCATGGTATGAGTATTTTTAAATGGAAGAGCAAATAAATACCATTTAGAAAATTAAAATGAATTTAAAGAAAACTTCGAGTAGGGTATACAGAGGTGATACAATAATAGAAAAACTAAACGATATAGAAGACTTAAAGAAAAAAGTATTAGATACAGAAGATAGTCCAGAACTGCAAAAAATATTCTTGGACAAATATAGTGTAGCAAAAGAATTATTAGAAGAAAAATTAGAACAAAAAATGGGAACTTTTAATATAGAGGTAGCATTGAAATCGATACCAACTTTTAACGGAAACCCAAAAGAGGTAGATGCTTTTTGAACCATAGTTGGGTTACTAAACGAGAGTCTAAATGAAGAAGGAAAATTGAGCTTATTAAATTTCATTACAAATGTAAAGTTAGGAACAAGCGTAAAAGTACAGCTAAGTAGATTAGAAATAAACAATTATTCAGCACTAGAAAAAACATTTAAAGAATAGGTACAAAAGTAGGAAAACCTTACAGCGAATTCACACGCAATTGACTCAGCTACAACAACGCAGAACGGTAGAAAAATATGGAGAAAAATTGTCTGAGCTCATTAGTGAATTAAGTGGTATACAAATAACAAAAATACAAATAACCTAACGAAAAATACAAATAACCTAGGACAAAATAGAACTGTACAAGAAAAGGCAGTGATAGTAAAGTCCAATGATTTTTACGCGCTCACAATTTTCAAGAATGGATTAAATGAGACCCTTAAGCCTACTATTTTTGCTGCACAACCTAAAACATTTATAGAAACGATACAGATCACAACTGAATTTGAGTTAAGTAACAGAACACAGGAAAATATAATATATATTAATAGAAGACCGAATTATAATCAACAATACAACCATAACAGTAGAAGCAGATTTAATAATAATAACACTTCACGTAGTTATAACAATAATAGGAATTACGGCACGAACCAAAATAGAAATTATAGAGACAATCATAATTCAAGACCAAGAGAAATAAACAATTCGAATAACTACAGAAATAACAGAAATACCTTTAATAATCGAAACAACGAAGTGAATTAAAATAACAATTATAGAAATATTAATAATAGAAACAATCACAACTCAAGGGGTAATGAAGTAAACCATCGAAACCACAGAAGCTACGATAACAGCAGACCCAGTAACAGAAATTTCAACGATAGGAGACAACGAATAAATATAGTCCAGGGAAACACGACGAGTCCGGAGGCCAGCGACAACGAACAATAAAAGTTGACCCCGGGACCAAGACAGAAAAATTGTATTACTTAACAGACAGCTGGAAAATTACGTCTCAATTTGCTGCAAAGATAATAGAAAATATTTAAAATTATTGGTCGACACAGGAGCAGATGTTCACTGTGTAAAGCAAGTGCGATTCCGGATGATCAAATCATAAATGACGACAAAAAATGTACATTTTCCGGAATAACAAATGAACAAATATAATCGATTGGAAGGACTAATTTAAATTTGAGTATTGATGGAAATAACATCAATTTTCCATTTCAAATAGTGGAATCTGATTTTTCTATTCTTACGGACGGAATATTAGGAAGGGATTTTCTTACAAAAAAAAACTACGAGAATAAACTACGAAACATACACATTAACAATAAATATCAATTATGAATACCATACTATACCCATCGCTACAAGAAAACGTAGAGTTACAGTCCCACCAAGGTGTGAATACGTCTGCCCCATCGACATTAACATAGAGGAAGACAGTGTAACCACTAACAAAGAAATTACACCCGGAGTCTATACAGCCAGTTCAATAATCCCAGTAAGAGGCGTAAAACACATTAAGATACTAAACACAAATGAAGAAGAGGTAATACTTGAAAATCTTAGAATTGAAACCCAACCATTAAGAAACTTCAAACCATGTGAAATAAGTAACTCAGTAGCCCGAAAAATCAGGGACGAACAAAGATTCAAAGATATATTAAAGCATGTTAAAATAAATCATCTAAATGCTAAAGACCAGAAGTCTCTATTAGAAATCCTCAGGTCATACCAACATATATTCCACTCAGAAAGTGAACCTTTATCCACAAACAACTTCTAAACTCAAAAAATAAAAGTTACAGATACTTCACCGACATACATAAAAAACTACAGACTACTTCATACACATATTAACGAAATAAACAAATAAGTACAGGAATTGTTAGACAGCAATGTCATCAAGGATTCAACCAGCCCCTACAACTCACCACTACTTCTAACACCGAAGAAGAGTGAACTAGGCGCAAATAAATGGAGATTAGTGATTGATTTTAGAGCACTCAATAAGAAAATAGTCAACGATAAATTCCCTCTAACAAGACTAGAAGATGTTCTAGATAATCTGGGGAAGGCTAAATATTTCTCCACTTTAAACATGAAAAGTTCATTCCATCAAATAGAGCTTACGAAAGAGTCATGACCATTAACAGCCTTCTCCACGAACAAAGGGCACTATCAGTTTAAACGACTACCCTTCAGTTTGACAATTTTCTCACATAGCTTTCAACGCATGCTCACCATAGCTCTGAGTGGATTGGACTCAGCAGCTTCCCTATATGTAGATGATATAATTGTTTTCGGGTGCAGCTTAGCACACCATAATGCAAATTTGAAACGTATACTTGAGAGATTGAAAAAATACAATCTTAAACTAAATCCAAAAAAGTGCAATTGAAATAACCAAAGACGGAGCGTGCACTGACGCCGGGAAACTACATACGATCAGAAAGTACCCAGAACGAACAAATCCAGACGAAGTCAGAAGATTCGTCGCAATTTGCCAATTATTACCGTCGATTCATTCCCAATTTTGCTAAGAAAACGAAATGTTTAAACGATCCGCTAAAAAAAAAGTTGAATTTAAGTGGCAAGAGCAATGCCAAACAACATTTGAATTACTTGAAAGCAAACTAATGAATGCACCAATTCTACAATACCCGGACTTTAGCAAATCATTCATAGTCACAACGGATGCATCAGAATATGCATTAGGCGCAGTACTGTTACAAGGTGACATAAGACAGGACTTACCTATAACTTACGCGAGTAGAACTCTCGATAAACATGAAATAAACAAACCTACAATAGAAAAAGAATTACTGGCGATTCATTGGGCAATAATTTTCTTTGAACCCTATCTTTTTGGAAATAAATCTACGGTGGTTACTGACCATAGACCACTCATATCGCTATTTACACACAAAAACCCTTCATCAAAAATGACATGCATTAGAGTCGATTTATGTGATTATGACTTCGATATAATATACCGAAAAGGAAAGATGAATGTCAATGCGGATGCACTATCACGCATCAAGTTAAACTCAGATACATGAAAAGAAATGATCCCGAAGCAAGAACATAATGCTAAGAACAAAATTATATTAGCAGTCACAAGAAACATAACCAAAGAAAAATACAACACACCAACGATAGAAGCACATAAACCAAACCAAAACACAAAGTTTAATGAAACTTATATATGGAACAGCGAATTGATGGCTAACATAAAAAATTTAATAAATTTAAAATTTGAAAGGGGGAAAACCACAAAGATAAACATCGGAAATAACCAAGTAACGGTTGAATGCAGTGATAATCCATCGGAATTAGTTTTGTTACTGGAGAAGCTGATGTCACAAGTGCCAAGGAGAAATATAACAAAGATATACCAAAGAAACCGATGAAATATTTAACATACTAGGGAAAAACGAATTCAAAGACATATTCAATCAATTACAACATTGTGTTCAATCAAAAGGTAAAAACACTCTTAGAACTATAATAAACCCCCAAAAGAATAACAGACAAAATAATACAATTTAAATTGATAAATAATTACCATACAACACCCATAGGAGGATATTTAAGTGTGAGAAAAACTAAATTAAAACTCAAACAGAAATACATATGGAAAAATATGAACAAAATGATAAAAACATTTATTGTGAAACTTGTGCTAAAAATAAACAGACAAAACATGTAAAAGAAAACCAAATTGTAACAGACACACCAGCTAACACATTCGAAACAATCGTTATAGACACAGTAGGGCCACTTAGGTTGAGCAACAATTTTAGATATATACTCACAATGCAGTGCAAATTATCAAAATATGTTATTGCCTATCCAATAGAATCACAATACGCCAAAAAAAAAAACGCGAAAACAATGATTGAACAATTATAACTAAAACACGGTCTTTTGAAAAAACTGAAGTCAGATAATGGAACTGAATTCACCAATGAGCTAAGGGCAAACATTTGTAATATGTTAAAAATAGAACAAGTTTTCTCGACACCCTATCACCACGAAGCACTCGGAACAGTGGAACGTAACCACAGAGTATTAAACGAATATTTATTGAACTTTACCAATGATTACGAATGGGATAAATGGGTACCTTGCTATACTTTTGCATACAACACTAGCCCCCACGTAGACACACAATATTCCCCATACGAACTAGTATATGGCAGATTACCCCATCTACCTAAAAAGACGAATCGATAAACAATAAAGATAATTATGCAAATGAACTAAAACTCAGGTTAAAGAATAGTATTAACCTAGCACGAAAAATGATCTATAAGGTGAAGCAAGAAAGAAAAACTAAACTAGACAGCTTTGCAAAGCCATCAAACTTTAAAGTGGGAGAATTAGTACTAGTACGAAATATGAATAAAAAGCAATTACAAAACACAAACCACGGACCATACGAAATTGAATTCAGAAATGGCGTAAATTCAGATATCTTAATAAACAAAAAATGTAAAAGATATCACAATAATTTGTTAAAGTTATACAAGCCACAGACAAAACTCATAATAGGCGCGTTTTTTTGCTCCTCTATCCAGCGGAGAGTAGAGTAGACGGACTGAAAACAACAACACTCCTACACCAGTGAATTCACTAGTACAGAAATTCTATGCGTCATTTGTAGTTCACGTGTTGAAGTGTAGAATGTGCTGATAGAAAAAAGAAAAGCTCATGAGAAGTTGTATTTTTTTCTGTGAGATGGCTTTCGGTTTTCATGGTTATGTTGAATGTTTTGGTAGTTAAGAAATTAGAAAAGGCCCTCATAATGTGTAGAAAGTTAAAAGAATTAATTTTCTGTTAGTTTTTTTTCTATTTTCTATCGATTGTGGTAGTGTATACTCGTTATTTTCTCCCTTTTTTTCAGCTGTTTTGTGGGACCACAGCGAATATAGCAACCTATGTCAGGTTTAGCGAATGCACTGCTGTTTTATACTAGATCGTTGTTTTTCCGGCATAGTTGTACTCTGCACTGCATCGGAGCAAAAAAACGCACCTAATGTAATAAACTATAAACATACAAATAAATATTTCCACAATTAAGAAAAAAACACAAAAACACCTTAGCGCATCAGAACCGCTAGAAACACTTATGGTCGAAGAACAGTAGAGGATTTGTGCAGATTTTGAGTGTGTATTCTACCACTGGCTACTTCTCTCAGTTAAGACTGATACATCATAAGTAGTAATAGACTTTAAGCTTATTTTAATTTCGGTTACAGCGAAAGACATGTATTTGGGGCTGTTATCCGAAAAATGTTCAGATCTTAGAAAATTCAAACATGGTTTTCTTATTTTCATTGCAAATGCTTGCGATGAAAATACTTAATACAAGCATTTATTGGAACGAAAATTACAAAAAGGCCTAGTGCTAGCAGCCCTTTGCTAGCACCGTAGCAAAAGTTATGTCGCATCTGCCTTACGTTGAAGTCAACCTGCTGTGCGAATTTTGTATTGACCCAATGACTACATTGGAAGTTATACGGATGCAAAGAAATTTAGGGCTACCATTCGCAAAAGTTTTCAAATTCTCTAGGTCTTTATATTTGGTGTTTATTTTTACTATAAGATCATTACGATTTGAAAATTCTATGATAAAATCACTTACTAAAGGTCTGCCAAAAAATACAAAAACGACCATAGCTGGCAACTCTTATCATTGTTTTGAAGTTAAATTTCTACTGAATATTGCTTATTATAAGTTTAATTTGCCATTTGAAATTCGTTATGATTCAATGACTGTACTGGAAGCTATAAGGCAAAAAGCTTTATTTTCCTCAGGAATTTTTCAAAATTAAGACACCAAAATTACCATAACTGGCAGCTCCAACCAATTTTTAAACTAAATTTCTACCAAACGTGGTTTAAACAAAGATTAAGCTTCTGTGTGAATTTCGTCAAAATCGAATGACTGAATCAAAATTTATAGGACCAAAAGCAGTTATTTTTCGTAGTGATTTTTCAAAATGGCACCACTGGCACAAAATTGCCCGTATTTCAAAATCACTTCTATCAGACCTAGTCCTACTTAAGGCCAATACATTCTGGAAATTTCAATCAATTTTGATTATCGGATCGTGAGTTTCCGTGAACAGAAGTTTTTGACGCTAAAACTATAGGTTAATTGGGAAATAGGCGTGCCCGTTTAAAAATTTCAATTTTTTTACTTTGGCTGTGTAGACAAAGCATAAGATTTATATACGAATGTCTCTTTTTCCAAGAAACTACATTTATTCCGGATTTTCTACATTTATCACGTTCGAAATTCATTCCGCTACCTTAATTTTTCCAATTTTTTTTTTTTGTACGGAATAATATGTTTATTAGAAATATCACTAAAATGGCCGCGAGTGCCAAAGGGTTAAAGATAATTGACATTCGGTGCGACCTGGGCCTATTCTGCATATACACCAATGTATCCTGAAAGTTTCAGCTCAAGCGAATGGCACGTTCCCGAGAAATAATGATTTTTTTTGATGATATATATATATATATATATATATATATATATATATATATATATATATATATATATATATATATATATATGGCAATATGAATTTATATATATATATATATATATATATATATATATATATATATATATATATATATATATATATAATATATATATATATATATATATATATATATATATATATATCGTCGCTGTCAAATCAAACCGACATATCTGCAAAATGCATATTTTTCACCAGAGCGCTTTAAAGTTTCCGTTGATTTAACAGCGACGATATATATATATATATATATATATATGTATATATATATATATATATATATATATATATATATATATATATATATATATATATATATATATATATATATATGCATATATGAATTTTTGGCCGAATCGATTTTAATACTAATGTTCTTCGAACATAAGTAATAAATAGAATCCAACAATATGTACACTATAAGTCAAAATAAAACTACAAGAAGCATCAAGAAAAGAAATATATATATCAAATTGTCGAAATGTCACAAACACCCACATAACGACTAGAGCGCCCTGACTGAACGCAGTGGTAAATCCCATGAACTAAATTAAATTATTTGGATTCGCGCATATTTTTCAAAAAAAATCTGCACAATTGTTATTATAAAAGATCAAATTAGATATCAATAAAGGAACCGCCTTTGCTGGTAGGCCATAGATCAAGCGGCGACCAAGTTTGTAAAAGAATAGTTTTTTTTTCTTTTCAAAAACTAAGGCTGCCTTAACTTAGCATAGCGGCGACAAGTTCGCCAAAGCCAAGTATTTGCAGAGTCAATTAAAGAAGAAAAGAAGACTGATCTATTTTTGTATAGCGGTGACAATTTCGCCCAAGCGAAAACAAATAGTGGTCTTAATTTCTTTTTTGTTCAAAAAACTAAATTGTGGCCAGATACCAGTGTCCACGATATTACTGACACATTACACTATCCTAAATGCTACTTATATTAATCTGGGTGCCTTGCACATACTTGTTACAACTTTCCGCCGTCGAATTTGTCACCGCCTAACGCTGGATCTTCGACAATTGACTCTCCGGTGCTTCCCCGATATTACACGGCATCAAAGAAACCCAGTATCTTACTACTGCCTAATGTTTGCTTCCACTCGCCGTGTTTGGTGGATTTTTTCGCTGCCGAAATCTTCTCCGTCTTGTTTGCCGGTTCTTCCCCGATCATCATTCAATTCGAAAGACTCTATATCGTACAGCTGTCTGGCTGTTTCTTTGCACCCGCTGCGGCTGATGTATTCTTTCGCCGCTGAAATCGTCGCCGCCTGTTTCACAGACACTTGAGATGAGAAATCGCACTAGAAATCCACACACATTTGATATGCCAATCTGCTCAATTTCTACGCCCGTTCAATTAGTGTTCCCTTGTGATATCCCGCGGTCCTCCACTCTCGTAAACCAAATATGTGGAAAAATCAAAGATCAGTTCTCTTTCAAAATCTTCAGCTACCAGCAACGCAGCTCACCCTTACCTTGTTCCGGACCAAAAAGAGAGCATCTCATGGCTGAGCATTTCCTGGCTTCCACCTAGCCTCGGTGGATAATCAAACTACCGCTTCAGCGCGATTCATGGGAAACAGTTTCCTGCTCGTCCCATGCATTCCATATCTGGGTGAAATAAACTCTTGCATTTTGTTGCATCAAACGGGAAGCTTTCTTTACCAATTATTTCGCTCGGTGGCCCAAACGCAGCCTTCCGGATCCTACCAGCCGGCTGGAATTATCGACGCTTCCAGCCGCATGGTGGCGTCCCTGTCGCCGATCATCATTCTTGTCATCGCTATCTAACGTTTCGCGAAAATCATAGCAAACGTGACCAGGTGCGGCGGTCTTTTTGTGCGAATTTATTGTCGAATTAAATAGATTATTCTGTGCAATGACGTTTGCCTGCCACTTCGCGACATGTGTGGTGTTTGTGGCATCTCCAGATACTCAGTTTGCTCATGGTCTGTGTTGTATTGCTGATTAGTCACGGCGGAGCAAGTATCTGCATTCGCTTCTTGATCCAGTTCACGGGCTGTCTCCTTTCTGGACCAAGTCCTCGGCGTTCATTTGATGTGAATCGTCGGCGATGGTCTGGTCTGGCGAGGAGCAACTTTCTTCATCGTCGGGGCAAAGCGCCTATCTTCATTCATTCATCTATATCTATATCTATTCGCCTATCTTCATTTATTCATCTATATCTATTCATCTATACCTATATTTACTAGCCCTATATTTACATTTTTTTCATTCGTAAAATTTGTTTTATTTTTATAGTCTACCAACTATCGCTGGTGTAACATCACCCCCATCCCCAGAGAATTACGGAGTGATTCTCTACATTGAATACCCCGGACATATCGCTTGTCCCAGTACCGCGTCGCGCCGTTCCTCAACGGAGTCGCATTGAATCTTACTTTGGTTCGACCTACAATTATCTTTGTACTCGGTCATTCACACTCATACTTATTATCACCTCGTTATATGTTAGGTATTTCTTTTGCGGTACTGCTTATATGTATTCTAAATTAATATCATTCCCATATTATACCTATATGTATATTATTGCCTAACTGAACTTGCTAAGTTTCCCGTCACCATCTATATCTACATCTATTCACAACTAATTCAACCCGCTACCTTAGTATAACTAATATTTTTTTTTGTATCCCACCACCATTAGGTTTATTATTATTACCCACTATGTTATTGTCCTTCCTGGACCTGGGGTATGGCTGTACCGCTTGCCATGCAGCATTCTTCTTATCTATAACCACCACCTCTTAGTCCTAATTACATATATTCTTCCTCCAAGTTTCCCGCAATGACAAAAAGAATATATTATGGGTATGTCGCACATGCTTCCGTCCTGCTCTCCAACTTAAGATCATCTTTCAATTTATTTATTCCACGTACCGTTTTAAATCTTTCGTATGCCGTGTTCCCGCGTTTTTACCCCGGCGATCCACTAACTGATAGGTCCACCCGGAGACTTGTTTCTTTATCCAAAAGAGTCCAACATACTCAGGTGCCAGTTTCGCTACATCCGAGAGTGTGTAATTCTTCCGCCACATGGTCTATCCCGCTCCATACCTCACGTCCCGTTTCCGTAAATTATACTTCTGAGCACTTTATCAAACCGCGATCCTCATTCGCTCGCGCACGTCCACTCGTACCTTCTCAAGCTCTTTGGCTCTGAATTCAGGCTCTAGACTTTCCTGCCGCACTTCCGGCCGTTCTTTATCTTCTTGATAAGTCACCATTTTTCGCCCGAACTTAAAGAAGTAGGGAGTGACTTGTGCAACTTCGTGCTTATAAGTCTGCAAAGCGCACGTGATTTTGGCCAAATGCTGATCCCAGCCTCGATGGTTCTCCGTAACGTATGATCGTAGCATTCGCTTAATATCCTGATTTTTGCGTTCCACAGGATTAGCTTGCGGATGATATAAAGCCGTGTACTTGATTTTCGTTCTATACTTTGCGGTCAAGTCTTGGAGATGCTTCCCTCTAAATTGGAGCCCGTGATAACGGGCTCCAATTTAGAGGGAAGCACACGATCACACACGAGCCACCGGGGTGCCCCAAACAGTAAAAACACTTGGTCGTTGAGCACTCTGGTAACCGCGGAGGCCGTCGCCTGCCGTAAAGGGAACAGTAGGGTGAACTTACGTAGTCAAGGACGGTTAAGATGTAATTGTGCCCTTGATTAGTTCGTGGCAGAGGCCCCACCAGGTCCACACAAACCATTTCCCAGGGTTGCTGAGCCTCTCCACTTCGAGAGACCATGAACCCAGCCGGAGCTCGTCTCTTCACTTTACTAGCTTGGCACACCTTACACCTCCTCACGTAGGTGGTGACGTCTGCCACCATTTTCGGCCAATAATATTTCGCCCCCACCAGTCCTTACGTGCGACTGATGCGCTCCCATATGTCCGGCTACTGGGTCGTCATGGCAACGATACAGAATTTTCTTCCGCTCTGCCTTAGGTCTAGGTACCCTCTTCCAAACCTCCGCTTCTTCTAACTCAGGATAACGCGCCAGTAAAAACTTCCACAAAGATTCTGCGGCCACGCGCCAATCCGCGTAACGCTCCGGTGCCCCTAGCACTTTGTCCCTCATGGTTTCAAACCACTTGTCGCCTTCACAGGTGATGGCTGCTACCTCTCCATCTGGCAGCATGCGCGAGAGAGCGTCAGGGACAAGATGGTCCTTACCCTTCCTGTGAATGATCTCAAAACTGTGTTGTTGGAGATGCACGGCCCACCTTGCCAAACGCCCCGTAGAATTTTTCAGATTGTGGAGCCAAACCAAGGAATAGTGGTCGACAACCACAGAGAACTTCGATCCCTCCACATACGGCCTCAGTTTTCGATGGCCCATAAAACCGCAAGGCACTCTTTCTCAGTTGTCGAGTATTTGTGTTCCGTTTTGGCCAAGGATCTGCTGCTAGCAGATGTCCTCCCTTTCCGGGTGGTTCTGCGATAGCACTGCTTCCAACCCTCGTTCGGACGCATCAGTCTGAATGCAGAAGGGCAGACGATACTCTGGGCACGTTAAGATCGGTGCGGTGGCCAACTTCATTTTTGCCTGGGTGAAAGCATCCTGACATTCCTGGGTCCACAAGAATTTTTGATTTTTCTTTAATAGAGTGGTTAAAGGCGACAACATTGTGGCGAAAGCTGGTATAAAATGCCAATATCAGGATACCATTCCCAAAAATTGTCTCACTCCCTTCACGGTGGTAGGATGAGGGATCTCCAGCACGCATTTAACTTTGTCGGGGTCCACATTCAGGCTTTTTTCGTCCACCACGTAACCCTGGTATTTCAGTTGTGGTCAACAGAGTTTGCATTTATCACGGGACACCTGAAACCCCGCCTTCCTGAGACGCTCGAAAACCTCTCGCAGAACTTCAATATGCTTTAGAAAGTCCTGGGTCACCACAATAATGTCGTCTAAATGGGTAAAGACGTAAGGCTCCAAATCAGGACCCAAAACTTGGTCAATCAGCCTCTGCCAAGTCGCAGAGGCGATCTGCAGCCCAAACGGCTTTCTTCGAAATTGAAACAGCCCCCGATGTGGCACAGTGAAAGCAGTAAATTTTTTTGAGTATTCAGCTATGGGCACTTGCCAATAAGCTGACTTAATGTTTAGAGAAGACAGGTACTGGGCTTCTCGTAGCTTGTCCAGCGTGGCCAAAACGTAGGATATGGGATAAGCGGCGTGTTCCGTGACCCGATTTCGTTCACGGTAACCCACACTAAATCGATAGGAGCCGTCCTTCTTTTTCACCAACAATATGGGTGATGCCCAGGGACTGACAGACCTCTCCACTATTCCCTGAGCTAACATGTCATTAAGCTGGGCGTCGATGTGCTGTTGAACCGCAGGCGACACCGGGTAATAGCGTTGCTTTATTGGCGGCGAGTCTGTCTTGATGACGTGTTCCACCCGAGTGGTACAGCCGACCCGTTCCCCCATTAGGTTGAAACCCTCAGTCAACATTTGGTCCAGCGCCGCTTGCTCTGCCCCCGAAAGCCGACTGCGTGCCCTGATCTGTTCCTCTTGCTCCACCCGTAGAGCGCTCACAAAATCCCAAGTATTCTCACTTAACCTGAACACTACTTCGAACCGTTTGGCGAAGTCCACCCCCAGAATCAGGGTCAGAATCAAGGCAGAGAAGGGACCACCAGTACATGCCACCACTCCAGCTTCTCCCTCAGCTTGAGCGGAACCACCGCTGTCCCGATGATTGGACATCCTTGCTCATTGGCCAACCGTATTGTCCGCTGGTTGGTCACCATCGCTCGCCAACCTTTTCCACCCACTACCGTATTGAAAGCACCAGAATCTAATACCCCCGGGAATTTACGTCCCTTAACATTCACCTCGAGGTGTAGTCTCTCACCTCCTTGCCTCTGACTGAATGCGTAGCTTAGTTGGGCGGCCCTGTCCACCTCACACGGCGTTTCCACCCTGCCGTCTACTGGACACCATACTCGTTTCCCAAAGACTATGGTGGACCACTACTACTTCCGGAGTCCCTCCACGGTGGCCCCCAATTACGGTTCGGTCTTTCTTGACAGTTTGGGCAATTAGTTTTTCTAACGGCTTCCCGGCCACAGCCGAAATACTTAGGTGGCTCTGAGTAATTCCGGGAAGTGTGTCCGTTCCGTCGGCAATTCCAACACTGAATATAATTCCCAGAGATAGACGCTATATTTACCCTTTACGCTATATTTACCCTTTACGCTATATTTACCCCTTAACCATCTCCCTACCGAAATTCACAAAGTAGGGGGAAAACCAGTGACCTCGTGCTTATACGTACGTAATGCGCACGCGATGTTGGCCAAGTTTTCGTTCCAAGAGCGATGATTGTCTGCCGCGTAACATCTCAGGATGCACTTGATGTCCTGATTTCGCCGTTCTGCCGGGTTAGCTTGAGGATAATACAAAGCAGTGTAACTCACTTGTACACCGTATTCCTCTACTGCTTTGTTGAATTGTTTACCTCTAAACTGCACTCCATTGTCGCAAACTAGTACTCTCGGTACCCCGAATACCAAGAAAACGTTTTCTTCCAATAAACGGAAAACCGTGGACGCCGTCGCGGTTCGTACTGGAAGTATCATTGAGAATTTGGTGACAAGTCCACCACTGTCAAGATATAGCTATGGCCTTGCGTCAACCTGGGTAATGGTCCAACTAGGTCTATACATACCGTCTCCCATGGTGCTTTCGCCACCCCCGCTTTAGACGACATCAGACCCACCGGTGCCTTTCGCTCTACTTTACATGCCTGGCACACTTTACACCTTCTGACGTATTCGTTAATGTCAGACCGCATTCCAGGCCAGTAGTGGTTTTGTGAAACACGCGCCAACGTCTAAGTGGCTCCCCTTTGCCCCGCTTTTGAGTCGTCGTGACATCGATTTAGAATTTCACCCCTTTCTGTTTTCGGCACTACGCGCATCCAGGCGGCACCCGCCTCCCCTCTTCTCTTAGCCACATGTCCACTGTCGACCCTTCATGTCCAGTACTACTCCGAAGCCTTGCCAAAAATCTACTCCCAATATTACTCCCTGAGGGATTGCCAAAATGACCAGTACCTCCAGTTCCCTCTTTTGACCATTCAGCGCGAAGTCCAGACGCGCTACACCGTTCACCTTGCACATCTCGCCGTTTGCAAGCCGCACCTCTTCAATTTCGCCCTGGCTCAGTATCACTCCTCTGCTGACTAACCGAGACCATCCTCTTTCTTCCAGGATCGTACGACTCGCGCCCGAATCTAACAGACCCTCCATGACAATGCCCGCTATCTCCACCCGCAAGTGAGGGCGAATGTCTTGAACACTGCTAGCTAACGCGTAGTCCACGATCGGTGACTTTCCAACTCGTTGCGACCTCCCTCTAGTGCTCGCTCGGTCGCCTAGTGAGCACGGCGACCGTTTCCCGCAACTTGCAGTTCCGGTCGCGCACAAACCTCCGGCTCCACTGCCCTAGCTCGACACGTTGGACACGCCGCTCGCAAAATCCCTTGACCACCGCAGCCGAAACAACGTCGAGGCTCTGTGCATTCTCTCGACACGTGGCCTTCCCTCCTAGAGTTCCAGCACTGTACGCGGCCCCGTCCGGACATATCTGATCCAGTTAGTAGATTGTCTACATAAAAATCTGTTATCATTGCCTTAGAACATTTTGGGAAATCCTTCTTCTCATCCTCCGCTAATTGGTGAAGTGTTCTTATAGCTAAAAAACTCTAGCGCACCTGAACCGCTAGAAAACTAATTTTCGAAGAAATTGTCTTTGAGTGACAATGTGGAAAGACGTGATACACTTTTTTGTAGAATCATATCAACCATTCCTTGTTCAAAGCAACATAACTCAATTAAAACACTGTTACGGAACAGCGTTGCCGCCACCACGCGCACACACAGCTACAAATATTGCGGATGCAATGCTGCATTCGATAGTCAAGTGCATTGCATGGCCATCCAAAAACAGGCTATGTATATGCGTTTGACTTTCGAATGATGCATTGCATTGCAGTGGGTTCACTGGCCTGAGCGCAGCTAATTTGCAACGAAACTTGAATCAGCTGCGTTATCAGGCCAGCGAAACTAGATATGTTGTGTGCTGGCTGCGTGTGTTGTGCAGTGGTTGGACAGGTGATAACGGCTGGTCAGCAACGGTACGTGGCGGATCGCTGAGATGGAAAGGCTGACTGCTCGGCAGTGAGGTTTTAGCTTTGATTTGCGGCGGCAGCGCTGGCTGCCGCCGTGGGAATTTCAGCGAGAAGTGGGATTTTAGCTCTGAACCGGGGGAGACGGTTTTTTTTTGGAGCAGCCAGCGGTAGCCACGGCCGTGTGAAATTTTATTTTGGGACACCATTTTTGGACAAAAAGCGGCAATCGTAGGAATTTTGATGTAGTACGCATCATATTTTTATTGTTGAAAGTTTCGTGATTTTGGTTGCGATTTTCGGATGATGGAAATTTCACTTTCGAACGCAAAGTATAATCTTGAAAAATAATCATCTCATCGAAAAGTCCAAAACGGAAGACTAAAAGAAGCCGAGGTGGTGTTAGTGAAAGGGAATCAAAATAGCGTTTGGTAATCGAAATAAAACACGGGACTCAATGAACAATAAGTGAACACATGCATTTAATTCGGAATAATTTCGTGGAATTGTTAACTAATAATAAAAAAAAAACGTTTAAAAAACTTGGATAGGGAGCCTTATGCTGGCGCAGTGTTAAGTCTCAATTGTTTCACTTTGTGATAAGCGGGCTCGCATTTGAAATGTGGATCTCTTTGGAAATGTTTCGTATTTCGAAGATTTCAACCGGCGGGGTCGTCAAGTCGACACCAAACGTGTGCTAGACACAGACTATAATATCAAAAAAAAAAAAAAAAGTGTTTTGAATGCAAATGATTTCATGTTGGAGGAAAAACTTAGTAAATTGCGTGCACAGTGAACATTTACAAAAAAAAACAGACATAAATGAGGCATAATCGAGTGTTTAATGAATTTTAGTCAAGTGTCTGAATTCCTAAAACTGTGAAATACTGCATATAATTGAAGCCAACAAGTCGTGAATTACGAAGAATTGTATAAGAAGAGCGAAGAGTGGTATAGACGGGCACGTACGAAACTACAAATATGGGACGCTGCTGGACAGGAACGATTCCAGACAATAATCAGTACATATTATCGTGGAACGCATGGGGTCATAATCGTTTACGATCGAACGTGTTAGGATTAGGTTCATGTTAGAATTCTTTAAACAGATGATGTTGAGTTTTGTTGGAAAAAAATGCCGGAGACATGTTTTCTGAACTTGGGAATTTAATATTAAATAAAAATTGAAATTTTTAATTTAAAATTCGAAATTAAAGTCAGTTTCAGTGGATCCCGTACCACGGTCGACCGTCGTCTGAACTCCCTGGTAAGTGATCGTTTATTTTGTTTTTATATTTTTTTATTGAATTTTTTTTATATTTCATTTATTGTATGATTTGATGGATGGTTAAGTTTTATCTAGCTACTTATATTTATATTTATTATAATTTTCAATTTGTAATTTATTAATATTTAATTCTTGATTATTGTTTGGATTATTTTTTTCTTTCTTGGTAAATTTCATTCATATTTAGTTTATTTTTTTGTGTTTCTGAATACATTCGTCTTACGGCGATAAATTTTGCGTTGTTTTTATTAATTGAAATGAATTTTGGAATTCCAATGGCTTGGTAATTCCAAGCTTATAGGTTCAGTGGACCCATGTGTGGGCTCCCTTTTTCCTTTTTCCGATAGGTTTTTCCTTATGTTGTGTTTTCGTTTTATTTTTTTTTATGCGTGACACAGCTAGGGCTTGGCCTGTCCTTCATACCCACGACACCGGTGACTAGCCGGCAACATTAGTCACGCGAGGGTAACAGGTCAAGCTACATTTTCTGTTGTGGTGGCGGCTGTTCACAGCTGTTCCGCAACAACACAAATGATGAAAATGTTCAGTGCTGGCAACATTTTCCCAACGAAGCAGCAATAAGTTAACCTTCACAAGCTCATACTTAAATCAACTTATCCTTTGAATTTCGTTCTCATCGGAGAATTTCGTCGAAAGCTTAAGCGGTTAACGTTGTTTGAAGCTGCCATCCAAAAAATGTTCAAAACTCGGAAAATTTCAAAATTGGTTTCTTAGTTTTATTGCAAATGTTTTGCATATGAGTATGTAATTTGAAGCATCTGTTGATGCAATAGTTACGAAAATGGCTAAAGCTGGTTACCCTGTGTCAGCAGCAAAGCAAAATATATACCAAATCTGCTTAACGTTAAACTAAACCCAACCAATAAATTTCGTTTCGATTGAATCACTGCGCTAGAAGTTATACGGGTGAAAAAAATTTTAGGGTAACCACCTTCAAAACTATTAAAATTTTTAAAGCGTTAATATTTGTTGTTAATTTTGATTGAAGGGTCGTTCCCATTTGAAAATCTAATGTCATAATCGCGACATAATCCAAATGACATAATGAAAAATATTACAAAAATGGTCATAGCTGGCAGCCCTTTCACGATTTTTGTACGAAATTCCTATGACATTTGGCTCACATCAAAATCTATATACTGCAAAAACTTCATTTTGATATCATGACTGCACCGGAAGTTATAGGGAAAAAGCTTTATTTTGCTGAGCAAATTTGCAAGATTTAGGAGACAAAAATCACCATAGCTGGCAACTCTATTCTAATTTTTCAGCCAAATTTTCATCAAATGTTACCTTAAGTAAGATCCAAATTTGTTGTCCAATATTGTGTGAATTTCGTTTAAATCTGATGGCTGAATCGGAAGTTATAGGCCAAAAAGCTGTTTTTTTTCTCAGTGATTTTTCAAGATGGCACCACTGCCACAGTGTTGCCCGCATTCCAAAGTCATTTCTATCAGACCTGGTCCTAGTTAATACCAACATGTCCTGCGAATTTCATTGTGATTGGATAATCCGGTCGTCAGTTCTCGTGAACAGAACTTTCGAGTGCTGAAAATAGAGGTAATTTAGTGATGGGTTGCCGTTCTTGTGCAAATCGGAATTTTCAAAATTTTAAATTGACATGATGCACAAACGTTAAAATTTATCAATGATTTGAATTTTTTGTCAAAAATCAAAAATTTTTCAGGAGGTTCAATGATTTGAAGGATTTTTTTCAAGAGCCTGCCGCAGCTGCAGGGTTACCCGCACTACCTTGAAAATCCATGTGTATTAAACTTTAGTTAACATCAATACGCTCTGCAAATTTCATGATGATCCAATGTTTTTGTCAGAAGTAATGACAAATCAAAATTTGAAAAAAAATCCTTGCCTACTTTTAGGCACGCTGCACCCACACACGGCTCAAAATTTCCAATTCTTTACCATAAACAAGCTTAGAACATAATTAGTTTTTATTCCCAATACTTTTTTTGAACAAAAATTCACGCTGCATGGAAATATAGGAGTACCTCAAAATTCACTAAAACGCTCGCCGCCGCCAAAAAGTTTAGGATATCTGAATTTTAGCAAGTCGTGGACCTACTTACTAAATACATCTACGTTCTCCGAAAGTTTCAGCTTAATCGGATCGGCCACTCCAGAGATTATCTTCCTTAATCATTTTGATGATATATATATATATATATATATATATATATATATATATATATATATATATATATATATATATATATATATATATATATATATATATATAAAGAAATATAAATTTTCGGCGAAACGAGTTTAATACTACTTTTCTTCGAAAATTAGTAAAAAGGTGCGCATGCCGTTCCATACGTAACTGTATTAATTGGTAATGCTGAATTGGCTCTGACTGATTCGACCGCCATAAAATTCGTTGGAAATTTCGATCCGCTGAGTTAACCCATATCTGTCGATACATTTTGGCAATATCAGCTGTAATAACATATCGATGTTGTCTCCATCGCATTAAGATGTGCAAAATATTTTCTTGAATTGATGGGCCAGTTAGAAGAAGATCATTCAATGTTTTGCCGTTGGATGTTTTTTGTGAGGCATTAAATAGCACTCGTAATTTGGTTGTTGAACTATTTTCTTTCACAACCTCATGATGTGGTTAATAATAAAGTACCTCTGGTTTTGATCTGTGAATAGAGACTCGCGTCATGTGTCCCAATTCAATGTATTCTTTCATAAATTTTTTGTATTCATCATAGAGTTTTCCATTCTGTGTCAGCCGCCGCTCAAGCTGATGAAACCTTTTGTACGCTGTACGTAATGAGTCTCCTAAATCGAACTCTGGAATAGAGTCCTTTTGGAATGGCAAGGAAACAACATATCTGCCATCCATCCTACGATATGTATTCAAACTATACTCATTTTCTGCTCGAACTTCACTATCTGACCAATTTGTGCAAGATGTTAGCTCTTCTGTTTCCCAAAATTTCTGGAGAGATTCTTCTAATTGCTGGTATGAAACAAGTGCACGGTAGTTTGGATTGACGACTGCTTGTGATGTTATGCCGAAAAGAATCCATCCAAGTTTGGTTCGTTGGGCACATGGGTTTCCTGATAGTAATCCTGGTAGCAATATATTCGCATATACATCTGCACCCAAAAGCAAATCAATGTTTGATGGTGTATGATAATTTGGGTCCGCCAGATCTTTAGTCTTAAGACCAGCTGGAAGGCTCATGCTGACATATGTAGAAGTGGAGAGTGGAGACGTTATCGTTCTTAAAATCAAAGTCTCTACGGCTTACTTGGAGACTTTTCCGTCGTCATCTCGTACATCTATTTCAACTTTTGTGATGCCTCTTGTTTTAATATTTGATAAGGCTCCAATTCCACTGATTCGCATCGTCTCTTTGTGTCGGTCAGTGTTTAACAGCTGCATTGCTGATTCAGTTACAAATGATATTTGGGAACATGTATCTAACAGTGCCCGTAAAATAACGTGATCATTGAGCGATTTTATAGCTGTTCCCAATTCGGGATTGGGAATATACCGAAATTCGTGAGCTTTCTCTGCGTGTTATTGTATTTGTGTGTACACGATAGTTCTGTGTACGTACACGTCGGTTTTCATCATGGCGCCATCTGACTACTGCTGTTCACTTCGTTCGAGCATGTGCATGCACGCAGCTTTCCGATATGGCGGCTTCTGACCAACGCTGCTTGCTTCGTATCAGCACGCCCGTGTAGTCAGATTTCCAATATGGCAGATTCTGACTTATCCTATTCACATCGTGCGAGCATGCTCGTGCAGAAGATTTCCCCTAGTGGCTTCTGCTGATTGGTGCTGATTTCGTAAGGGCGTTTCCCTACAGGGAAATTCTTTACATGGCGACTTCTGAAAAATGCTGTTCATTTCGCAGGAGCGTGTACAAACGGGCACAATTCTAACATGTCGGCTTCTGATGAGTGCAGTTCATTTCGTTAGAAGCGTATTCATGTAAGGGAATTCCAATGTGGCGGCTTCTGAAATTCACCGTTTACTTCGTTGAAGCGCGTGGAAACAGGGAAATTTGTTTTATTGATGCTTGTGGCGAGTGCTGTTCAGTTAGTTGGTGCGTGTCTGGTGAATAGCGACGTCGCCACTTCATGCATCAACGTTACATGAACCATTTGAGATGATGGTTATGTGGTTTAGGCATTTGGCGGCACCGCGGTCGTGAATCGCATTCATGTTCTAAGCACATTTTAGCACTTTCGAGATATTCGATGATTTGTGTTTTGATTTGTACTGCAAATAAACAAATATTTTCGTTTTTTTTAAGTTAGCTGCATAACCATACAGCACATAATTTTAGCAGGAGATCAAGAACAGAGGTCATTTTTGAATATTGATTTTAGCATACTTCCACAAAAGATAAGTATTTAAAATTTAGCAGAATGATGCAGTAGAGCAGGGGTGGGAAAACGGTCGATCGCGATCGACCGGTCGATCGCAAACAGTTCGACAGTCGATCACAGACATTTTTTAATAATTTACTAGGTTAATTTAAAATGTAAACTAAAAATTTAGTTGACGATTTATTCAGTACATTTTGGAATGCGTCTTGGGCTAATAGATTCAATCGGACAGTCCACGCAGTTTCAGTTCACAAACAAGTTCGCAGAGCCTTGGTGGCGGAGAAGCCAACGGGAAAATCCGAGATAGCTATGCTCTCGATTTGTGCAATTTATAGATTTATATCATTTGAGTAAAACTGCTTCACTAAATCTCGTATACGGTTGTTTCATTTCCTTAAATCTCTCTGTTCTATACACCTTGCCTGCATTTGCATTCGTCTCCTTGCTACCGAGATAGTAAATTGTCACACACAGCGTAACAAAGGTTAATCTCAATTTGAGATAAAATAAAATAAAAATATTTTCACGCCAATGTAGTTTGTGTAGTTCATTCTTTCGAGCTAAATAGTGACATTTGGTGTTTGAATTTTAAAAATTGAATTGTGTAAATGTCTTTTCAATAATAAAATCGTTCAAAAATTAATATTCTTGACATCTTATCCGTCAGAAATGATAAGTGTCCCCGCTTTTCTGCATTTTCAAAATTTTTGCTCGAAAGAATGACCAGATAATGGAGACATGTCAAAATTTAGCTTCACGATTAACTCAGTACTAGCCTAAAAAATAAACTGCACCTACTAAATTGGCGTGAAATGATTGGAGACATGTGCCAAAGCTATTTGCATTTTCAAAGCGAATGCATGTTCCAAGCAATTTTTCACGCTTAAAAGTGAGTACAACTTTTGCTTATTTTCAAGCTAAATTTTCGCCGAAATAAATTTCACGTCAAAATTTGCATGAAAATTTAACGTGAAATCGAAAATTTAGATGGCTTAGCTCAGGAAGATTTTTGCAAAGATTTCTAAATCTGTAGCCTGAAATTATTGCATTTTTGGACACATTTGGAGAAAAACATGAACAATTGGAAGATCTAGTATGGGTAAAGATATTAGCATTTCTTACAGATTTTATGGGCTGTTACAGCTTGCCAAATTTACAATTACAAGGAAAAGGAAAACATTGTTGACTTGTTGAGCTCGGTAAATGTTTTTTAAGTAAAATTAAAACCTTTTGCTTCACAATTAAATAGGCAAAATTTTTAAATATTTTCCATATTTTGAAAAACATATTTCACTTATTGGTGAATCTAGCTGAAAGCTGAAAGACATTCTTCAGTTCGCGAAAGAGTCTGGGGCCTTCGATGGCCGCTTGGACTGATTTTTTTTTCTCCTGCCCCATTTATCTGATAGCACTATGTAACAATAGGTCTATGTGTGGCCTTGTGCCAACTGGTACAACCTAACGTAGCCTACTGGTGCATGTAATATCATTATGTTTTGTGTATAAAAGTTATATTATGCCTTAATTTATTGTTTAAATAACTTTTAATTGGAGTTTTTGACGTTGTTTGACTTAATATTTTTTCCGTTATCGTCAAAATTATGTTTACCTAGTTTATATGAAAAATAAATTAATGCTTTACATTAAGTGACCCCAATCGTTCATCTATTTCATTTATTTCTACTTCAAATCTACTTCAATTTATTTTCAACTTCTACTTCAAATTTTGTCCACGAAGTGCGAGCCCTGCTAACGGCAGCATAAAGTACCCAGCAAGCAATTTAGAAAGCGTTTCCTAAAAACGATAGTTTCTCGACATATCTACAGATATATCCCTTATACGAAACCGAGCCTGTTCGCAAATATATCAGCAACAATAATTTTCCTTACGATTAGTGACATATAATAATAATGCATGCCATGTGTATGTACCCTATGGCCCATGCAACTCATCAACAGGCAACATTACCAAGATTGTTTCCCTAGTTTGCTGGTCGCGGTATCCCGAACAATTTGTCTGTGCTGAAAAGTGTTTTAATGTTACGATGTTTTATGTTCAACTTTAGCAGCCTATATTGCTTCATTCTTTCAGTCTTTCAAATTTACTCTACCATGCGTAAATAATTTTAACTCATTTTCAAATCGCAAAAGCTGATATATTTAAAATCGTTAAAACTATCGCTAATAATTCATAAAAGTGTACAGGTATAGCGAGAATATGCTAAAACTGCATGTTTTCTAGCCCATTAATTAATTGTTACAGGCCGCCTCCATTAGCAATTTCCCATGGCATAACATTTCAAATTGCTAATGGTGGCGGTCTATGGTATGCAATATTTGATGCCATGCCATATATGGTAGGCAATATGGTATGCCATTTGCTTGTATGCTATCAACAGCAGAATTTCTTCACCCTACACTTAAAATAAATCCTTAAGAGCATTCTAGTTATGGCAACGTCAGCACCTAACCCTCAAGTACCGACATCCGGTCTAAATCTCTATCCAATAGTCGAATAAACAAATTCAATACTTTTCATCTGCAACCATCATATCAATTCAATACTCATATAAACAAATTCAATATTGCAACCATCATATCAATTCAATACTTTCCTAAACAAATTCAATACTTTTCATCTGCAACTATTATATCATTTCAATACTCATATAAACAAATCAATTTTCATATAAACATATCTGCTCAAAACAAAAATGTTTATTTCTAAGATCAAAGCGAAATTCGCACAGATCAGGTTACAGAAATCGCATTTAGCAATTTCTGCGAGCACAGCAGTTCTCATATCTAATATCCAATCAAGAAGAAAGTAGATTAGAGTGGGTTCAATCAATCAAGAGTGTGTTTCAATCAATCAAGATCAGTTAAAACAAGTTAATCAAATTTAACAAAAGAATTTACACTAGTATATATATTCAACGTTATAAGTAAAGAATTAGTTCTGATAAAGAGATAAAATATGTTAAAGTGATTAAGCAAAAAACACTGTTTTATTAAACGACCACGATAAAGATAACTATAGTTATGGCACCGTCAGCACCTAACTCTCAAGTACCGACATCCGGTCTAAATCTTTATCCAACGGTAGAATGAAGAAATTCAATACCTTTCAAAATAAATCAATCTTCATATAAACAAATCCATCATATCAATTCAATACTCTTCAATCTTCATATAAACAAATCAACCTTCAGATAAACATATATGCTTATCAAAACAAAAATTCTAAGATCAAAGCGAAATACGCGCAGATCAGGTTACACAAATCGCATCTAGCAATTTCTGCAAGCAGAGCAGTCCTAACACTATAAAATCAAGAAGATCAGATCGAGGTAGATCAGAAAAAGAAGAAGTGTGCATCAAGTGTTTTCTCAAACTGAGCAAAATCAAGTGAAGTAAAAGTACAAAATAAGTAAACAAAAAAGTAAGAATGTTACAAGTGATTTGTGTGAAAAAAGACCGTGTACTTATTCGATACGATGACAATTTGATTGTATTATTCAAAACACACTACAAGATCAATGGAAGATCCTTTTTATATTCAAAATTATAAATAAAAAGTGAAAATGTTTAAACAGTATTTGTTTTCAATTCGTCCACGACAGTTAACTCTATTCAATGCTCAGATACAACGCACGTGCTTTCCGCTCAGAGGCATTTTCGGAATAATATTGCATTCCGATGCATGTTGTTTGGTGGATGGCCACCAAACTGTTCAACGAAGTGAACAACGGCCGCTAGAAGCCACGATGTTAGAAATTTCCCTTTTGGACACGCCCTATTGAAAACAAATCACAATCTATGTGTTTGTAAACCAGATCGCCGCTCAAATTTCTATGGGTACACGAGATCGGGATTTCAAACCGGTTTTAATCCGATCTTCGTGTAACCATACAATTTGATCCGGCACACATACATATGAACGCTTCGTACAAAACCGGTATTCGCAAATCAAGCTCCTGAAGAGCTTCCGTGCACGTACACAGTCTGCGCACACAAAAATGGAAATCGGGCTAAAGCTCACGAATTACGGTATATTCCCAATCCCGAATTGGGAAGTCGTGTAAAAACGCTCATTGTAGTTGAATTCGAACAAGCACTGTTGCTAACAATACGTGCTTTTGCTTGTCAGCAACCGTGTAATGGCTATGCATAACGTGTGTTGGCGATTTATGGATATCTGTCATATCCATGTGCAGAAGTGTATTATGCTTTTTTGCACATATCTTGCACCCTCGTTTTGTGGGACATTGTACTGCTCTGTGTTTTGGGCTGAGACAGTTGAAACACAAATTATTTGTTTTTACGAAATTTCTGCGCTCTGTTACGCTCGCTTGTTTGAACATTTAGCACTCAAACAATTTATGCGACATCTTACAAAACAGGCAATTCATCGACTTTGTTTCGACCTGAACTGTATTCACCCTGACTTGTTGTCTTGATGATTTCGGCTTGAGTTTCGTTGGTGACAAGACTTCAAGCATTACACACCGTTGCTTCAAAAAATCCAACAACTTTCCCAGTATTGGAATGGCTTTTGAATCGCTGATGTGTTTTTGCCACTCCTTCCGAGACTCCTCATCTAGCCTTTGGTTGAGTATGAATACTACCAAAAGATCGAACGAGTTTGCTTCCAAAGTCTTCATACTGGCAAGGAGCTGGTTCACAGTATCCAACATTAACCGAAGTCCGGAAAACTCGTTCTCTTGAGAGCACTTGATGTTCCAGAACCGTTGCGTCATCTCCTGTGAGATGAGACGGTGGTTATCGTACCGCTCGCATAAAAGCTCCCATGCTGGCTCGTAATTCGCCTCAGTGATACTGAGGTGATTGATCAGCTGTTCTGCTTCGTCACGCACCGAATTCCGAAGATATTGCAGTTTTTGAACCGCAGTCAAATGTGCATTCTCATACACCATGCTTCGAAACAAATCACGAAACGCCAACCACTTGGTGTATGAGCCACTGAATATTGGAATCCGAATTCTTTCCAACTTGAAGGATTCTGGAACTTCAGAAGTCGCTGGCGCTCCAGTTGACGTAGAACTTTCCCTAAGTTCGTATATTTTCTGCTTGAAAACCACGAGGTAACTGAAGACGATTTCTTCAAATTTTTCATATTGTTCCCCGTAGCATTTCACTTCCTTTTCCATTTCTGCCAACTCCTGAACGGTTGCAAAATGGTTCTGTTCGCATTTTGCCCACGATGATTCCAAACGCTCCAATCGGCTCTGAAAATAAATAAGGCTGTGACGAGTCTCACCATCCTTCTTATAATTGCTGATCACCCTCTGGACTTGCTTGATATTGAGTTCCTGCTGCTGGTACGCCATGATATCCGGTTCGAAGGACCAATGTTATGTTACTATGTTAACAATTAAGTACAAGATTCCGTTCGATGTGTTGAACAATGAATAATTTATTTCTTCCAAACTTGAACATTTATCCGTTTCTACAAATCTTGACTCAATATTAATTTTCTCGCAAATAAACAAATAAGCATAATGAGCCCCATACATCACTCCCTTGCTTGGAAGTAATGGTCCCACCCCTGAAAGTCTTCGTATCACGTTTGGCTTACAGAACTACTGCCGACGAAGTCTTAGCATACATTAAAGCTAAGCTCGGATACACTCCTTCGTTGCTAATGTGTAGGAAACTCACTCGTGACAACCTCAATCACCAGCTGATATCTTCTTTCTGCATCACTGTCGCATCCAGAACCTCTGATTTGCTGAAGAAGCATTTCTGGCCCACTGGTGTTTTTATCAAAGAGTTCGTAAAAACAACCTCTGGAAATTTTCATCGAAAACCACCGACAAAAAATCGTACTTAGAGCGTAAGGTTAACCTTAAAGTTTACTACCAAAACGTTCGGGGGTTGAGGACCAAAACCAATGAGCTTAAAATTTCCTCAACTATCGGGTCTGACGACATACTATGCTTAACCGAAACCTGGCTGACAGGAGATATATTTAATACTGAAATTTTACCTCTTTTTACTGTCTTCCGCAAAGATCGTGATCGCTCAGCCAGTGGTTTATCTGACGGCGGCGGTGTTTTAGTTGCTGTTCGCAATACACTTTGCGTGTCCTCCTGTACCGATTTCGTGCCTTCTCCGCCTGTTGAATGTATCCTTGTTCGTATATCTGTTACTCCATCTACTGCGTTACTTGTGTCCTCGATTTATATCCCATGTAACAGTCCTATTGTAGTTTATGAACGATTTTTCACGGAGATTTCCTCCTTTCTTAACACTTGCTACCCCTCTTCTTTCGTTCTTTTATGTGGTGATTTTAATATTCCCAGCTTAGTCTGGGATACAACCTTCACTGAAATTTTATCGAGGAGCAATATTTCTTTAGCTACATCTTCCTTTTTCTCTCTTTGCTCCTTTTCACAATTGAATAATGTGCCTAATGTTAATAACAGAATACTCGATTTTGTTCTTACTAACTCTCCTCTGTCATCTGTTCGTTTATGTGCTGCTCTGTCACCTTATGTCAGTCCTGATCCTCACCATCCACCTCTTGCTATAGAGCTTTCCTTCACCTCATTCCCTAAAAATAAAAATACCTCTGCGCTGCGTTATAACTTTGCTAAAGCTGACTTCACTTCCATGTCCAATGTTATTAATGCTGTTAACTGGTTTGCCTTTTTCAGAGGTCGAAGTGTTGATGATGGCCTTCATGCGTTCTATGATTTCTTGTCTAATATTGTTTTCTGTCACACTCCCACTTTTCGTGTTCGCAGAAGTATTGATCCGCCTTGGTTAACTGTTGACGTGATGCGTGCTCTTAAAATCAAAAGCGAGGCGCGTCGTAGATATCAAAGCTCCGGTTTAGAGGCTGACTTACTGAGATACAGAAATTTACGCTCGTGTGCTAAAAAGATGGTTAAAGATGCGATGAGTGCTTATCATGCCCACATTGAAGCCTCTATATCATCCTGTCAACAGAAACCCTTCTGGTCCTATATCCGTTCCCTTAAAAAGTCTCCCTCTATCCCTTCTCTGATGCACCTTAATGATTTGTCTGCTTCCTCGCCTAATGAAATTTGTGAGCTGTTTGCTCTTTTCTTTTCTTCTGCTACCTCTCAGCCTAATCCATCTTTCTCTGCTAATATTCCCTCTCCAGATGTTAATAATTGATGTTTGTTTTTAACGAACCCGTTGGAGGTCGAAGGTTTGCTTGCTAACCTAGATTGTAGCACCAGCTGCGGACCCGACGGCTTACCTAACATATTTGCAAAGTCATTGTCATCATCCTTGTGTGTTCCTTTATCTGTCATCTTTAACCTTAGTATTGCTTCCTGTACGTTTCCTTCTTCCTGGAAGTCAGCAAATATTTATCCCATCCTTAAAACCGGAAATTCATCCTGCGTCTCCAATTATCGTCCCATATCCCTTCTATCTTGCTTCAGTAAGCTTCTCGAAAAAGTTGTTTACAACAGGGTTTACCCTCTAATTGAACCTCTTCTCGCTTCTGAGCAACATGGTTTCGTCAAAGGTAGGTCAACGGTTTCCAACCTTCTTTCGTTCACCAATACTGTTGCCTCCGCCATCGACCAGCAAAAGCAAGTGGATGTATTATATACAGACTTTGCCAAGGCTTTTGACTCCGTGAACCACGAAATCCTCCTTTCAAAGCTTGATGGTTTCAATATTTCGGGTCAGCTCCGTTGCTGGTTTTCCTCATACCTTCGTGATCGTGCTTGTTTTGTAACGTTTCACTCTTGTTCTTCTTCCCCCTTTTATCCTACTTGTGGTGTCCCGCAAGGGTCAATTCTTGGTCCTCTCCTTTTCCTCCTGTTTATTAATGATCTTCCTTCTCTCTTCAACTCCCCGTGTCTCTTGTACGCTGATGATCTGAAAATTTTCAGGGTGGTTGAGTCAGTGAATGACTGCTCCCAGCTGCAGGATGACCTGTCTGCTCTGAGTAACTGGTGCTCTGTCAACTGTATTTCCCTTAATGTTGCTAAATGTTTCCAGATGTCCTTCACATGTAAATTATCCCATATCACGTTTCCCTATTCTATCCTTGGCTCTTCCCTCCATCCTATTGATAATTTCATGGACCTTGGTGTTTTGTTTGACACTAAATTAAAATTTGATGTCCACATTTTGCGTGTCACATCCAAGGCCTCGCGCTTGTGCGGCTTCATTCTAAGAGCGTCCAGACCTTTTACTGATATTTCCTCGTGTGTTCGCTTGTACATCTCCTTTGTGCGTAGTGTCCTCGAATATTGTTGTCAAATTTGGTGTCCTCATTATCGTTTCTTAATTGATGCTGTTGAGTCTGTACAACGTAAATTTACTCGCTCACTATTCCTCAAGTTCCGTATTCCCTACTGTGAGTATAGTATGCGTCTTTCCATCCTTGAAATCCCTACTCTTATTTCACGCAGAGTGTATTTCGACGAATGTCTCCTGTATAAAATGATTACTGGATCTATTACTTATATCCCCGGAGCGCAGTTTTCTGTTCGCGACCCGGTATATTCTTCCAGGTCTTCATTTATCCTCAACGTACCATTTGCTCGTACTCATACATATTTTTACTCTCCTCTTTTACGCTTGCCTAGGCAACATAATTCTTTGAATATTGGTCCTCTTCCGCCCTCGTTACGCATTTTTAAAAATATGTTAAGAGGATGCGTTTTATCGCATGAAATGAAGTAACTCTTTGAATTTTTAATGTCATATCTGTGTAGAATTTATGATTAAATTTCACCGCCTCATTATACTTTGTTTAGTTTTAATTTATAGTCTCTTTTATTTTTATATATAAGCTTTTTCTTTGTCTAATCTTTAATTGGATTTGTATCTGTTGATTTAGACACTAAATAAATAAATAAATAAATAAATAAATAAGCGGAACAACTGGGTTAATAAATTTAGGTTGATACCAAAATATTGTGAAAAAAAACTGGTTTTTGCCCCATGAACTCTGATTCAGTTACCTGATTGTTCTAAAATTGACACAGTAGCTGAACTTCACTCTAAACCGTGTTGATTAGTAATTTTGGTATCTTGGGTTATGAAAATTCGCTCAGGAAAATAACGCTTTTTGCCGTATAACTTCCAGTGCAGTCACCAAATCAAAACGAATTTGATATATGAAACTTATCAGAACCATTATAGGGTTGCCAGCTGTTATTGGTTGTGTATTTGTGTATTTGCAGAATAGGTCGAGATTTCACTATAAGTCAATTATTGTTAACTCTTTGGCGACGGCGGCGGTTTTAGTGATTTTTTTAATATACTTATTATTCCCTACACAAATAATTTTTGCAAAAATAAAGTTGACAAAATAAATTTCGAGCGTGTTTTACATGTGAATCGGATAATGCTTTGGAATTTTTTAACCCCATGTGTGCGCTAGGTGCCTAAAAAGAGAACGGGAAAATTTTTAAATTGCGATAACTTTTGACAGAGCCATTAAACCATTACGAAATTTTCAGGACATATTGGTATTATTTAATTGTTAATTTGTGTATCAGCGTGTTGGCAACCCTGTAGCTAGGACAGGCACTGAAAGTGAAAACCTTCAAATCATCGTCTCTCTTGAAAAAATGCCACTTCTTCAAAAAAAAAGCCACTCATATGTAAACCTTATGCTTTGTTTACATAGCCAAAGAAAAAATGTTTATATGGTACAACGGGCACGTCTGGTAACCCTTGCTCAATTCACCTATATTTTTAGCATCAAAAACTTCTGTTCACGGAAACTCACGATCCAATGAGCAGAATTAATTGAAATTTACACAATGTTTTGGTCTTAAATAGGACCAAATCTGATAGAAATGATTTTGAAATGCAGGTGATTCTGTGCCAGTGGTGCCATCTTGAAAAATCACTAAAAAAGATAGCTGCTTTTAGCCCTATAAATTCTGATTTAATCGTTCGATTTTGACAAAATTCACACAGTAGCTGAACTTTACTTTAAACCGCGTTCGGTAGAAATTTGAACGAAAAATTCGGTTGGAGCTGCCAGCTGTGATAATTTCGGTGTCTTAAATTTGAAATAATAAAAATTTGGAAGTGAAAACATTCAAACCATCGAATATCCTAAAAAATGCCCGTTTCTTACAATAAAACCAATCTGTATACAAATCTTATGCTTTATCTATACGTTCAAAGCAAAACTTTGGAAATATCATGTCGGACAAGAACGGTAACCCTTTCCCAGTTAACCTATATTTTTAGCATCAAAAACTTCTGTTCACGGGAACTCACGAACCAATAATCAAATACAACTGAAATTTACAGAATGCATTAGAATTAAGTAGGACCAGGTCTGATAGAAGCGATCTTGAATTGTGGGTAACTCTGTGCCAGTGGTGCAATCTTGAAAAATTATGAAAACAAATAACCAATGTTTTGATTCCCAAAGCTCTGCAAATTTTTCGGATCGCAGCCCCAAACACCAACTTCAATTACACTGCTGCAGGCACTGAGCATTTTCTTCATTGATGTTATATGAGATGCTGCTTTCAAAATTTTGTGAAATAAGCAACTGATAACGAATATAATTAACCCGTGTTTTGCTCTCATAAACGCTGAAATTCATGCCAGTGGTAATATCTGAAACCTTCCACCATATGAGTTATACTGTATTCTTGAGACCAAAGTAAAACGTGGCGTTCGAAACAGTTTGGCCGTAATAAGCTACTCATGTGGTGAAATATGCACGTAAAACCTGCACGATTCTTCTACTGTTCTTCGAACATTAGTGTTTCTAGCGGTTCAGGTGCGCTAGAGTTTTTTTCGTTACGTTTTGTTTTAGAAAAAAGTACAAATTTTCACTGAAAGTAAATTCCGCCAAAAAATTGAACATAAATTGAACAAATTTTGCGAAATTATCCGTGAGTTGGCAGGAAAGCTAGCATTTTCGATGGGAGATGCCTATATAGTGATGGATAACGCAAAAATCCACAAAACACAAGATGTTGTTTATGAAGCAGCACAAACATCTCTCATCCCAAAGCTTTGCCACCATACTCACCTACAATGAGCCTTGTAAAGCAAGCCTTCTCCAAAATTAAATATTCGGTGCGGGCCTTTTTGACAGCGAGCAATGAAGGCCAGGCACTGGTGGAGGTAATAGGTAGAGCAGTGTCGACCATAACATCAACCTATGCTGCCTATTATGTTTCGGGCATGTTTGTCAAACTTCCGGCAGCGGCTTATGGGTTGCCCAGCATCATTAATCGTTTGGATATAATTATTAGTATTAGTGTTTAGTATTAATGTATTTGTTTATACTCGTATTATTAGAGCAAAGATTTTTTTAAATTGAAATAAAGATTTTTTCATATGGGAATAGGTTTTTTTTTCATTTGAGAAAAGATTTTCTTTATTTGGGAAATGGATTTTTTCATTTGGGAAAAGGTTTCTTTCACTTGAAATATGGATTTTTTCATTTGCGATAAGGATTTTTTCATGTGAGATTAGGTTTTTCGTTTGGGAAAAAGGGTTATTTTTTAGTTGGAAAATACTATTCATACCCTTTTAAATGAAATTTAGATATTTCACCCATACCTACTGAAGCTGCACTTGTTTCCAGTAATAGAACAGAATAAAAATAATTTAAAGTTTTCATAGTAAAGGAAATAAACTTGATTATTTATTCTTAGGTTTCAATATAATCAAATCACTTTTCACCTGATGCAAATTCAAAAACTTCAACAAAGAACGATTTTTCCTTTATCATCAGCATCTACATTCATGACGATAGCCAGCTATTAGTTTAACCACGATCATGATAATATGTGATAAGAAAAATCAAATTTTTGATTTTCTTTTCATGCCACACAACTATGTTTCTCCGCTTAATTTACCATTTTACCATTTGGTCTTAGATAATCCGAATCTTCACTGCATGAGAACTAAACCGAAAGAAAAAAAATCCTTGATCATTGAAATCAACAACGATTCTGTCTCATATTTTCGAAAAAAAAAATCTATTCGATTGTTGTAATTCATGGTGATACAATGATACAAAGAAATTTGCTCGCTTGCTGTTTAATATGTCATTGAATTTGTCGAGATCGGCTATAAACTAATGAAAGTTTCATAATAAATTCCCAATGAAAAGGAATTGATGTACGTATGTATGCCACCCTGGGATGTTGGGTTAAGCTACATATTTATATCGAGTTAGAGAGGATTTTGTTTTGGTGGTTGTTGGATGATGTATGGATTATGTCTGAACAGTGAGAAGAGTTATCAAATTTAAGACCACTGCGTAAAAAGTTAGCTACTAACCAGCGCGTCAACTCCGTATATGTATACGGACCAAAAATCCAGTGATCCGGCCTGAGATTGTATTATCAGCCTGGAAAAATGGAAGAAATCGTATGGAATAGAAATAGATGCAAGATAAGATTCGACAACTACATTGTTACCGACCTCCCCGGACGGCAATGCGACCCCTTCTCCTTCTACTGGGGAAAGGGGCGACAGCCACGGGCGGCTCGCTCACACCGAGATGGGTGGATTCGGGCGCCACTCGTTTCAAAACCCGCGCTGTCTTCCAGCCCGTCTCCGCGAAACGAGAATTCGGGCGGGCAACACTTCTCCTTCCACGAAATTTAATCTCGAACAAATACACCGGCGATTACACAAGTTTTTACACACTTTATTTATGTCCAAAAGAAAAGGAATTCACTTTTGCTATCTACCGATTACGGCGCCGATACCTAACGTTACACAGATAGACGCTAACCACCCTAAACTACCTATCGCCAATAATCACTCCTAACGGCCTATAGCCCAACTACACTCTACCAATTAAAAGCTAGCGTACCTTATATACTATCGGGGCTTCCCCCAATTGATGCGTCGTCTTCGTCGTCGGTCCCGTCGTATGGAGAAATTCGAGCTCGGTGTAGGAATTGTCGCACAGTCTTACTTGCTGTCCCAAAAGTAGCTCCGTCGGGGTGTCTCAGGCGCTTCCAAAATGCTGACGAGATTCGCGCCGAGCCGCCGCTGTCACTTCGTTCGTCGTATTCGATCAAAACCGCCGTCTCAACCAATTCATCGATGGTCGAAACCCACGCTGCCGTCTTCTGTGCTGATGTTGCACCCAAATTCCAGACCCGCAGTCGGTGTCTTCGTTTAGCTTCCGTAACTCCTTTTTCTTTCCTCAATTTGTTAGACAAAATTGATGTCGATCGCAGACGCTGTCGTTTTTCCGCCGCCGCAAATCACAGATCGTCGATAACGTGGAAAGAAAAAGATAATTTTTAGCCAATTCCTATCGTCTTTTTTTCCTCGACTGATTCTTACCGCCGCCAATCACCAAAAAAAAGCTTATCCTCACATTACAGCTTCCACCTAGCCTCGGTGGACTATCAATTTCCCGCTTTAGCGGAATTCGTGGGAACCGTTTTCCCTTATTTTATCATCTATTCTGCATTTGGGGGCAATGCACTGTTGCACTTGGGTGCATCGAACGTAAGCTTTCGAATAGAATTTCGCATTCGGCGGTCCGAACGCAGCCTTCCGATTCCTTCCATTCGGCTGGAGATATCGACGCTTCCAGCCACCTGGCGGCGTCCCTGTCGCCGATCGTCGTCGTAGTTTGACGTTTCGTTTGTTTACATAAGTTCACATGGGACTCGATTCAACATCTCATAAAAGACCATCGACATTCGAACCAAAGTATAATTGGTCTGTTTAGCTTGTAATCAATTAATTGCAGATTGATTAAAGCATCCAGAACGACTCGCAAGTGCGGTTTAGTCGTCGCACGGTAATGCCCAATAATCGGTTGAGTTTGTTGGGTCTTCACGAATCGCGCGATAATATACATACACCTGCAGGATACGTATCGACGACGAAGACAGTTCGATGGAGGGTACCTTTCGTCCGAGAGTCTAGGACCGAAAAGCAAATGCAATATGTCGCATTGTATCATTAAGGATATTCGTTGGTTGCGTGGTCATTGCTGCTCTGATCATTACAATCGTTTGTTGGTGGCCGGAAAGGTGAACACGACGAAAAAGGTTCACGTTAATCCCTCAGCGGATTCCGAAATGTCCCAAATCGGGCATCCTCCACCCTTCGACGTCAGATATGGAAGGTGATTCTCAGGTAAGGGTCGTTTGGGTAAATTGCTCCTCTCGTGGCTGGTACGCTTCCGAGTCACGATGATTGCGGTCATGTGTTATTGTTTTGATTGTAAAATTCGGGGCTTGCTGGCGTGCGGCTGCATCGTCGAAAGGAGCGTTACTTAAGCTACCTATTCTTCTATTTTCCTATTATTTTTTTTTTCTTATCACACTAATATTTACTACTAATATGTACAAAGTCAATGCCTAAGCCGTCTCGCTGGTGTATCCATTGGCCTGACGCGTAATATCACCCCCTTCCCCAGAGAATTTCGTAGGAATTCTCTTTAATATTACCGCGACTACTTCCCGATTCCCGGACGCCCCGTCGCGTCAACCCACGTTAAAGTTCGGTTACGCGTTGTTTTTTTTTTTCCTATGATAAATTTTGGGAATGTTAATAATAAAGTAACTCCGCGTTCTACCTGCGATCGGAATCCCCAATTTTGTTTAATATAATCTATTACAACATATTACCAGTCACACTCATGCCATTTCCTGTACTAACTCCCTGGTTAACATTTTAGCATCTCAATTATTGACCCGTGGAATGCCTAAGCGATAGCAAGGACCTAATCGTGAGATGAGTTAAGGAGGAAGGAAAAAAAAAATAGAAGGAAGAGAGAACAAAACAACAACAACTCCGTCTATGGAGGGATCCACTTACCACCAACACTGCTGCCTAGGTAATACTTTTGCTACTTTACTAACCCTACCTCTAAATACTATATTTTTTTTCCATTATACTAAAACTACCCACCACCAATCGCTTCGACTTATCGTACCCGCCACCACCTACTTAATTACATGCTAATCTTCCTAATCTGAGTTCTGAGAATATTCCTCCATAATACTTCAGCCCACCACCGAATTATGTTCTAATAATCTTCGTGACCTAGTGTTACTATGATTAATTTATATTTCTAACTTCTTCTCAGCCATACTGTCTGATCTGCCTCCCCTATGTCTAAGAATCACACGTTCATCCTATATTTTAATCCACCTAATCGATATACTTTTTCAAATCTTTCACGTGCCAAACTCCCGCTTCCTTGCCCTCACCATCCACCAAGAGGTAAGTCCACCCTGATACCCGAGATTTTATCCAAAACGGACCAAGATATTCCGGTGCGAGCTTTGCGGAGTAAAACCGGGTTGCGTCTGAAATGGAATAATTTTTCCGCCAAACCGAATCTCCTATTTCGAACACCACGTTCCGTTTTCTCAAATTGTACCCCTGCTCACTATGACGAGCCGCGCGTTTCATTCGTTCCACCACATCCCCTCGTAACTTGGAGAGTTGGTCAGCCCTGACTTCCGGTCCTGGGATAATTTGGTCAACGTCTGGAGGCTCCTTCGCCTCGTGGAACGTCACCATCTCTCGTCCGAAATTAAAAAAAATAGGGTGTGACCTTAGTCACCTCATGCTTGTAGGTCCGAAGTGCGCAGGCTATCTTTGCGAGATTCCGATCCCAATCGCGATGGTTCTCGGACACGTAAGAACGCAACATCCGCTTTAGGTCCTGATTCCTCCTCTCAGCCGGGTTGGCTTGCGGATGGTATAATGCTGTGTGCTTGATTTCGGTTCCATAACTTTCCGCCAGCCGGCGCATCAAAGTTCCCCGAAACTGGACCCCATTATCGCACACTAGCCATTTAGGTGCCCCAAAAAGCAGATACACCTGTTCCTCCAATACACGACAAACAGCCGCCGCTGTTGCCTGTCGCAAGGGAAATAAGAGCGTGAACTTACTCACATAATCCACCACGGTGAGGATTTGAGTATAGCCATTCTTCGATCGTGGGAAAGGTCCTACCAAGTCGACACAGACCATTTCCCATGGGTGCTTAGGCGACCCACTCCGTGAAACCATGAACCCTGCCGGTGCCTTTCTCTTAACCTTATTGGCCTGGCAGATCCTACATTTCTTAACGTAAGCATTCACGTCCGCTGGCATCTTAGGCCAATAATAATTAGTCGCCACGCGACTTATCGTGCGGCTAACTCCCATATGGCCCGCCGTAGGGTCATCATGACATCGTTTGAGGATTTCCGCTCTACCCTCCTTGGACACAACCCTCTTCCACGACTCCTTTCCCTCCAGTGCAGGATAACGCCCGGGCACATGTTTCCACAGTTGGTCATCCTTCACTCGCCAATCCGCATAGCGCTCGGGGGTCTCTTCCACCTTCTTCTTCATCTTGTCGTACCAACGGTCTCCAGGAGTCTCTAATATTGCGAGTTCTTCCCTGGGCAACATTCGTGACAGAGCATCGGGAACGAGATGTTCCTTACCTCTTCAGTGTACAATTTCGAAGGGAAACTGTTGTAACCTGATTGCCCACCTGGCCAATCGTCCTGTCGGGTCTTTTAAATTGCTCAGCCAGACCAAAGAGTAATGATCCGTGATGACGGTGAATTTAGCTCCCTCTATATATGGTCGCAGCTTCTCTACCGCCCACAGCACTGCGAGGCATTCTTTCTCCGTGGCTGAGTACTTCTTTTCTGCTTTCGACAAGGATCGGCTCAAGTAACATACCACCTTTTCCCCGTCGGCGTGCCTTTGTGTGAGCACCGCTCCCAAGCCCAAGTCTGACGCATCCGTTTGAACGTAGAATGGTAGATCATAATCCGGACAGGTTAGTATTGGTGCCGTGGACAATTTCACCTTCGCCTGTGTAAACGCTGCTTCGCAGTCCTGGGTCCATGCAAACTTTTGGTTCTTTTTGAGTAGGTTTGTCAATGGTGCCGTCATCGTAGCAAAGTCAGGTATAAATCTCCTATACCACGAGACCATCCCTAGGAACTGCCTCACCCCCTTCACATTCCTAGGCGAAGGGATCTCCAATAAGGACTTCACCTTGTCCGGGTCTACATTCAAACCTTTCTCGTCAACGACATACCCGAGGTACTTAAGGCGACAGCGACAAAATTCACACTTGTCGCGAGAAATTCTCAAACTGGCTTGTCTGAGACGGCCGAAAACCACTCTCAAGATTTCCAGATGCTTGCTGAACTCTTGTGTCACCACTATTATGTCATCCAAGTAGGTAAACACTTGGGGTTCGAGATCTGGGCCAAGGACCTGGTCGATTAAGCGCTGCCAAGTCGCGGGTGCGTTTTGCAATCCGAAAGGCATACGCCGGAATTGAAATAAACCGCGATGCGGTACCGTGAATGCAGTGAACTTACGTGATTGTTCCGCCATAGGAACCTGCCAGTAGGCAGACTTCACATCCAGTGATGACAGATATTTGGCGTCACGAAGTTTATCCAACGTCGCCGACACATATGGCAACGGGTACGCGTCATGCTCGGTAACCTGATTCAATTTCCTGTAGTCTACGCAAAAGCGGTACGTATCATCCTTTTTCTTTACCAGCAATATCGGCGACGCCCAGGGGCTCGATGATGGCTCAATTATCCCTTGTTCCAGCATCTCGTTCAGCTCTCGATCGATGTGCTTTTGTACCGCCGGTGACACAGGATAGTACCTTTGCTTAATCGGTACGGAGTTAGTCTTAATGACGTGTTCCACAAGGGTGGTGCATCCGATACCTTCTCCCATGCGATGAAACTCCTCTTCTAACAAACGGCTGAGTGCGGCTTCCTCCACCTCCGTCAAACGACTTCGCGACTTTAATTGCTCTCCTGCCTCCCCTTCCAATGCATCCAGAAAACTCCAACTTTCCTCGCTCAGTGCTAGAACACCCCGAATTGCCTAATGAAATCTACTCCTAGTATGAGAGCGTGCGGGAGCGACGGAACCACCAACACTTCCAACCATTCTGTTTTGTTTTCCAGTTTCACTGGAATAGTGACCATGCCCACGATGGCGCAACCCTGACTGTTAGCCAATCTGATGCTTTTCTGGTTGGAACTCAGTAGCTCTACTCCTAGCCCCTCGAGTATCTTCCACCCTTCTCCACCTACTACCGTGTGAGTAGCGCCTGAGTCCAGAAGGCCCATAAACTTCCGCCCAAATATATCCACCTCTAAGTGTGGACGGTTGTCTCCGGTCCTCTTTGCTACCAGAAAATCCAATTGTGTGATCGTCGCGGCTCCTACTATATTCCCCTTTGTGCCCAGGTGACCGCCTACTGGGCACAACTTCCGTTTCCCGGTTGCTGTCTCGATCGACTTGCTGGAAGATTACTTGTCACGCCCGCATTCCTTCTTTCCCCGCTCCGACAATTTGGACATTCCGCCCTGACTGTCCCTACTCTGCCGCATCCAAAACACTTTCTAGGATCGTGACAATCCCGAGACGTATGACCTGGTCGACGACAGTTCCAGCAGATAAGATTCTGACGTGCATCTGGTACTGCTACTGCGGCTACATCAACCGTCTCCAGGTACGCGAGATCCGGTTCCAACAGCCTAGGCGTCCTTCTTGGAGGCGGAGGAGCAAAGGATTCCACGGAGGTCCTCGTTGCCTCGAGCGATCGTCCCAAACTTACCAATTCTCCAACCGACTCAGTCTTTATCAGGGCTAATTGCGTTTGGTAGAATGGCGCGATGTTCTTTCTGATCATTTTCATCTTTTCCCCCTCACCTAGTGGCTTGCTCAGACGACGAAATAGTCCCTCCATCACGGCCACGTACACGCCTATAGACTCCCCATTACCTTGAGTCCTACGTCTTATCTCTTCCAGTAGGCGGTCATCATAGTCCGCGGGGAGGAACTCCTCTCGCAGTTCCTTCACCAATTCCTCCCAACTCCGGCAGATCGCTCGATTCGCACGGAACCAAATCAAGGCCTTACCTTCAAAAAGGTCCACCGCAGACTTAAAGAGTTGAGCTTTCGATAACCCTTTAGCCTCCCGAAGCTCCTCCACCCGTTCCAGAAACGCACTTACCGAGTTCGGAGATTCTCCATTGAATCGTACCCCCCATTTGTGCAGCTCTACTGGCTTCGACTGAAAAATCGGCGTACTCGGAACTGGTGAGCTCGGAGTATTCAGAGACCAATCCTCGTCCGTCTCCTCTGTCAATTCCCCACCAGCCTTGTATAGTAAATCCCCCATTGCTATTAGAAGCTCGCCCTTGGTCTTCCTCAGGAAGTCTAGGTCCTCCGCAGTTACTCCCCGCATGTACCCTAGTCTTCGTAGCGCATAGCAGATCTTTCCTTTTAGCTTGAGAAATTCCCCAGAGTTAAAGTCCCCAACAAACGAGTCTATTAGCACTCCAATCTCTGCTAGTTTTGCACCCAGTGCCTCTTTATCCTCGGCAAATGTGAAAGGATATTTATCCAATGCGAACGATTCCCCCAGATTAGCCTCGCTTCTCAACGCCCCCCTTAACTGTTTTCTCATCGACTCCACGGTGTCTGCCACCAGACCTCGAATGGCGAGTTCATAGGTGAGCTCGTCCTTACTAAGCCGATCCACCGAAATTTTCCTCACGGCCCCAACACCAGACATTTTGATCCACAAATTCTTCTGCTCCCTCCCAAGAAATATACTCTTTCTTCACTACTAATTACTTATAAAGCTAACAAGGTATATATATGTATATATATATATATATATATATATATATATATATATATATATATATATATATATATATATATATATATATATATATATATATATGTATTCATATATACCTATATTCATATAACACTCTATAACTAAATTTTCACTATTTGTGTAACGTAACTTTTCACTATTTTCACCGACCAGTTTATTACCATGAAGCGCTTCCGATTTCCTCTCGCGTCCGCCAGTCAATGAGAAACTATTTATTCACCACCTTGCTGTACGCTTCCACAGTCAAATTCAAATTCCCACAACTAACTCTAACACACCTCAAACACTTCCACTCACTCTTCCACTCGCACTAGCTACTATCTTTCTATTTCCTCTCGCAGGTACAACCCGGATAATTTTGAACCATCCAAATTTATATAAATAGTTCCCAAAATTTATATGTATATCCAATAAAATGTAAATCAAATATTTATATAGTTCAATATATGTACCTATATAAAAATATGCTATATATATAAAATCAAATATGTAAAGTAATTTTAAATACGCCGCTACTAAATAATCTTGCGTTCGACGAATCGTAGATATGCTATATGCAATATATATAAGATATGCTATATATATAAATTATATGCAAATAAAATATTTAAAGTATGTTTCAAAACGCCCCTTCTCAATAATCTTGCGTTCGACGAACCGTATTATCACTTTTACCGCAAATTTACTAATTCAACTTTTACCAATTCACTTTTACCGCAAATTCTAATTCAATACCCGCAAATTTACTAATTCAATTTCGAAAGTATGTTTAAATACGTCCCTTCAAAATAATATTACCTTCGACATTAACACGTTTTCGACCCGCAATTTTATTGAATTTTAATAATTCCACTAATTCTGTCTCGAATTTACGTAAATTTTTCCATTTTTTTTTTTAACCCTTAGCACGTTGGGCGCCAATTTGTTACCGACCTCCCCGGACGGTAATGCGACCCCTTCTCCTTCTACTGGGGAAAGGGGCGACAGCCACGGGCGGCTCGCTCACACCGAGATGGGTGGATTCGGGCGCCACTCGTTTCAAAACCCGCGCTGTCTTCCAGCCCGTCTCCGCGAAACGAGAATTCGGGCGGGCAACACTTCTCCTTCCACGAAATTTAATCTCGAACAAATACACCGGCGATTACACAAGTTTTTACACACTTTATTTATGTCCAAAAGAAAAGTAATTCACTTTTGCTATCTACCGATTACGGCGCCGATACCTAACGTTACACAGATAGACGCTAACCACCCTAAACTACCTATCGCCAATAATCACTCCTAACGGCCTATAGCCCAACTACACTCTACCAATTAAAAGCTAGCGTACCTTATATACTATCGGGGCTTCCCCCAATTGATGCGTCGTCTTCGTCGTCGGTCCCGTCGTATGGAGAAATTCGAGCTCGGTGTAGGAATTGTCGCACAGTCTTACTTGCTGTCCCAAAAGTAGCTCCGTCGGGGTGTCTCAGGCGCTTCCAAAATGCTGACGAGATTCGCGCCGAGCCGCCGCTGTCACTTCGTTCGTCGTATTCGATCAAAACCGCCGTCTCAACCAATTCATCGATGGTCGAAACCCACGCTGCCGTCTTCTGTGCTGATGTTGCACCCAAATTCCAGACCCGCAGTCGGTGTCTTCGTTTAGCTTCCGTAACTCCTTTTTCTTTCCTCAATTTGTTAGACAAAATTGATGTCGATCGCAGACGCTGTCGTTTTTCCGCCGCCGCAAATCACAGATCGTCGATAACGTGGAAAGAAAAAGATAATTTTTAGCCAATTCCTATCGTCTTTTTTTCCTCGACTGATTCTTACCGCCGCCAATCACCAAAAAAAAGCTTATCCTCCCATTACAGCTTCCACCTAGCCTCAGTGGACTATCAATTTCCCGCTTTAGCGGAATTCGTGGGAACCGTTTTCCCTTATTTTATCATCTATTCTGCATTTGGGGGCAATGCACTGTTGCACTTGGGTGCATCGAACGTAAGCTTTCGAATAGAATTTCGCATTCGGCGGTCCGAACGCAGCCTTCCGATTCCTTCCATTCGGCTGGAGATATCGACGCTTCCAGCCACCTGGCGGCGTCCCTGTCGCCGATCGTCGTCGTAGTTTGACGTTTCGTTTGTTTACATAAGTTCACATGGGACTCGATTCAACATCTCATAAAAGACCATCGACATTCGAACCAAAGTATAATTGGTCTGTTTAGCTTGTAATCAATTAATTGCAGATTGATTAAAGCATCCAGAACGACTCGCAAGTGCGGTTTAGTCGTCGCACGGTAATGCCCAATAATCGGTTGAGTTTGTTGGGTCTTCACGAATCGCGCGATAATATACATACACCTGCAGGATACGTATCGACGACGAAGACAGTTCGATGGAGGGTACCTTTCGTCCGAGAGTCTAGGACCGAAAAGCAAATGCAATATGTCGCATTGTATCATTAAGGATATTCGTTGGTTGCGTGGTCATTGCTGCTCTGATCATTACAATCGTTTGTTGGTGGCCGGAAAGGTGAACACGACGAAAAAGGTTCACGTTAATCCCTCAGCGGATTCCGAAATGTCCCAAATCGGGCATCCTCCACCCTTCGACGTCAGATATGGAAGGTGATTCTCAGGTAAGGGTCGTTTGGGTAAATTGCTCCTCTCGTGGCTGGTACGCTTCCGAGTCACGATGATTGCGGTCATGTGTTATTGTTTTGATTGTAAACTTCGGGGCTTGCTGGCGTGCGGCTGCATCGTCGAAAGGAGCGTTACTTAAGCTACCTATTCTTCTATTTTCCTATTATTTTTTTTTTCTTATCACACTAATATTTACTACTAATATGTACAAAGTCCTGCCTAAGCCGTCTCGCTGGTGTATCCATTGGCCTGACGCGTAATAACATATTCACGCTAGATTTTTCGTTGCTCTAATACGCCTCACTCTCGCCAAAAAGACCAACACACTCTCAGGCTGCTTTGAGAGATCATGCATTGCGTAAGTAGAGGTACGATTTCAAGGTCAAAGTAGTTTTTTTGAAAGATGGAAGGAGTTGGCTCACTTATCTTTCTTTACACTTTGTTTAAGGCTCTCGTTGATTCTCCATGCACCTTGGAAAAATCATTTTTGCATACAATTTCGTACATTTCTTGAATTAAATAGTAATCCGTGGGCTAGTAATGTATTTTTGAAGATTCTTCTATAGAAATGGCTATTGATTGGCTATAATTTTTTCCGTGATAGTCTGGGGTTTATTCAAAACTTTGCAAGACTCCAAAAATTCTTTAGAAAATTTATTAGGGTATTTTTACTCACACCGAATTATTTTTTTCATTTTTTGATTATCCTTGAATTGGAAAAATTGCATTTTTCCACAACATGGAATTGATCAACTGTTCCTTTTGAGAAACTTCAAGCCATTTAGGCCAGAACAATGCCAAAATCTAGAAACCGATTTTAAGTGTATTTTTCGATACATTTGCTAATCACAAAACTTATGTCAAAAATCGACCAAATACATTTTCAAACCTTCTTCAGCGCAAAATTCATATTAGTGAACAAAATACATATGAGAAAATTTTCATTCCGTCCATCCCACAATACCCGTCCCACACTCTATACATTGCTTACCCGCAGAGCAAAACCAACCAAGTAGGTGGTTAACAATTTTGTCTTAAATTATTAATTCCACGAAAATCACTGTAACCTCATCCTTAAAATCTTTTGCTAAATTTTCGTTTGGTACTACAAAAAAATTTTCTCTGATCTTTGGCGTTAATGGGCCTGAAAAGTGTCAGTCGGAAGAAAAATAATGGCGTCATTCCGACAATTTGTCTGGATTGAGTTTTTTCATTGCTGAGGGCTTGCAAGTCCTTTTTAGCCTTTTGCAGAGCACGCGAGATCATTTCTTTCATTTTCTTGACGGTGAGAAAAAAACGGAATTTCATTTTTCTATAAGAGTATCTACGATTCCATTCAAAATCATTGCTGTGGCAAACTAAATTAGCAACATGTAATGAATTGGAAATAGATCACTGCGCCGAGGACAAAATATTTTAAAAAAACTCTAGCGCACCTGAACCGCTAGAAACACTAATGTTCGAAGAACAGTAGAAGAATCGTGCAG
>OZ022263.1:150783092-150823092 GCA_963978885.1 Nemotelus pantherinus
CGCAATAAGCTTCAAAATCACCATCTTCGCAATACAATAATCTTAAATCGATCATGCCTTTCAAATATCTTATAGTTCTTTTGACTAAAGCCCAGTGTGCAGCTGTTGGGTTCTCAAGTGCTCTGGATGCACAATTTACAGGAAAACTTATGTCTGGTCTACTAATTACTTGCAAATACATGAGTGAGCCGACAGCCTCACGATAGGTACATTAAATTCCTTGTTTTGAAAAAGATTTGTGCTCCATCCAACTTCAATCGGTGTTGAAACAGGGTTAGCATTATCCAAATTAAATTTTTCAATGAGTTTTTTTTATATAGTTTTGTTGACTGATAAATACAGAACCATATTTTAATCTATGAATTTCAATTCCAACGAAGTTTTTTACTTCTTCTTCAACTGTAGTTTCAAGTTCATTATTTAATTCAAATAAAAAATAATTGGCAAGTTGTTCCTATGTGGCAGCCAACAGCCCATCATCAACATAAACAGCCAAGAACATTTTCTTATTTCAGTTTTTTTATATATACAAACTGTGCTTTTTCGAAAGCCGAATTTATTAACAAAATTCAAAAACTGTTCCGTCCAGCACCTTGGTGCTTGTTTCAAACCGTATAAACTTTGAGTAGTTTACAGACCCTAAGCGTTCCATCTACAAAACCTTTTGATTGTTTCATGAAAATATCCTCATCTAATTTTCCGTGCAAAAAAGCTGTTTTAATGTCAAACTGACGCAATAGCAATTTACCACGAGCAGCTACACTTAACAGAGCTCTAACTGTATCAAAACGAACAAGCGGGCTAAATTTGTTCATTATAGTTAATCCTTTTAACCTGAGAATAACCTAGCTTAACTAACCGAGCTTACTAGTCAAATGGTAGCACTAACTAGTCAAATGGTAACATAGGCCACGGGGACATCATCGTGTGCTGGTTACCGACAAAGCAATTGAAATCCCGAGAAATGCCTGCTGGAAACAACATCTACAGCTCTGCTACTGAATCCTACCTTCGACCTCCCCGAAGATGTTATTTTACAACTTCACATCGGGTGGCTGCCGGTAGCCTTCATGACATTTCAGATCATGAATGTTGCCAACGAAGGAGAGTGAGGGCGAGTTTCCCGCGCCTTAAATCGGGAACATTAACCAGACTGGCCCTCCAGGCTGGGGGTTGGGCAATGGACCAATAACCCGTTCCCGTAAAACGTGACTTATTCAGGAACCTGATACTTCTCCTCGGATACTTGGATTGGATCAACGGAAACGACCACGCAAACGAAATATGGACTACTCTATTGGAACCTGGAACGTGCGAACCCTGTACAGACCGGCGGCCATCAAAGCCCTCCTGGAACATGTCACTCACTACAAAATAAACATTCTCACTGTCCAGGAAACGAAACTATTTGGTGCTGAGATTATGGACATGAGATCGTACACAATCTTCAAAAGCGGAAAGTCATCGGAAAGTCACGAATTTGGAGTGGCCTCCATTGTGGACAAAAAAATGAAACCGCAAATAATCGACTTCAAGCCTGTCAATGAAAGATTGTGTGCGATCCGCATTCGTGCAAAGTTTTTTAACGTTTGGCTCATTAACGTTCACGCCCCTACTGAAGATAAGGATGAGGCAGTGAAAGATAATTTTTACAACCTTCTGGAAAGGCTATATGATTTTCTGCCATCAAATGATGTGAAAATCCTGCTGGGCGACTTCAACGCAAAGGTTGGAAAGGAGGAAACACATCGCGGAACCACCGGCCAATTTAGTCTCCACGACCTATGCAACGACAATGGACAACGACTTGTCGACTTTGCGAGTAGCAGAAACCTCATCGTAAGCTCCACGTGTTTTCCGCATCGCGTCATTCACAAAAGGACATGGGCAGCCTCGGACGGCCGCACCTTTAATCAGATTGATCATATTCTGATTCAGAAAAGGTAGGCCTCCAGTATTTTAGATATGCGAACCTTCCATGGGGCCAACGGCGATTCCGACCACTACTTAGTAAAGACTCGATATCGATGTCGAATATCACTGTCGTATGCATCCAGAGCAAGTTCAAGACGCAAGTTCGATCCGACAAGCTTCGAAATAAGACGATTGAAGCCGAGTATAGATCTGCTCTGGAAATGGAATTAGCTTCCACGCCTAACACCACATCTATCAACGAAGTTTGGACTACCATCAAAAGCGCAGTGAATGCAGCAGCCAAAAAAGTAGTGGGATACACAGCCGGGCAACGCAGAAATGAATGGTTCGACGAGGAATGTCAAGTCGCGTTGGACGAAAAGAATGCAGCCCACAAAATCCACATTGAACGACCGAATAGAGCCAAGAAAGAAAAATATGACGATCTTCGGAGAGTAGCTAATAGAATAATTAGACGTAAGAAACGAAAGCATTTTGACGGCATGCTGAATAACACGAATGACAACTTTATGGTTAACAACACCCGACAAACGTACAAAGTAGTGAGGCACTTAAAGCAAGGCTTTAAGCCACGAACTACCCTATGTAGGGCTGCCGATGCAAGCATCATAAGTGGCTCAGAACAGGTGAAGGAAAGATGGGCGTCCTATTTCCAGCAATTACTAAACGGAAATGTTCCCGCACTCGACGAATCGCCATCACTACTTGGTACATACCCTGACAGTGCCTCATCTCACCCTCCTTCACTAGATGAAGTCCGACAGGCCATGGACCGCTTGAAACCCAACAAAGCACCGGGCATCGATGGGATCCCCGCGGAGCTCCTGAAGACAGGCGGGATTTCCATTTTAAGCGCTATCCATGGATTGGTGACAGACATATGGCAACAAGAAACGATGCCGGATGAGTGGCGAAAAAGTGTTATATGTCCCATTCACAAGAAAAGAAATAAACTGCTATGCGAAAACTACAGGGGCATATCATTACTTTGTACGTCGTACAAGCTCTTGACAAAGATTTTATAGTTAAGGATTTCCCATCACGCTGAGAAAATTCTCGGTGAATATCAAGGTGGTTTCAGACGCGGAAGATCGACAACTGACCAAATATTTACGGTCAAACAAATTTTGGAAAAATGCTGGGAATTCAATTTTGATGTCCATCAAATATTCGTTGACTTCAAACAAGCGTACGACAGCATCAACCGAACTGCATTATATAACATCATGCTGCAGTTCGGAATCCCAGCAAAGTGAAAAGCGCCTGGTGAAAATGACCATGACCGACTCCACGTCGCAAGTGCTGATTCAGTGAATATGACCAACTCGTTTTCAACGAATACAGGGCTAAAACAAGGGGATGGATTAGCTCCTGTACTCTTTAACCTAGCGCTTGAGTATGTCATCAGAAAAATCCCCGTTGACACTAGAGGAACTTTATTATTTAAGTCGCCACAGCTAGTAGCTTACGCTGATGACATCAACATGATGTCACGTTCGTTCAACGACGCCAAGGAAGTATTTGTAGCTCTAGATGAAACCGCCAAAGAAGTTGGTCTGCAAATTAACGAACAAAAAACAAAAGTTATGACTCAATCAAGGAAAAGGACGTCAATGAGACAAAACATAACGATAGGGGACTATAACCTTGAAAATGTAGACAACTTCGTGTACCTAGGGATGAACCTCTCAAAGGATGAGAATGAGCTTGACGAAATCAAACGACGGATTCAATAGCCAATAAGACATTCTTTTCGGTGCTTCCCATTTTGAAATCTCGATGCGTACACAGGAATATGAAGCTTCGGATTTATAAAACAATTATAAGACCTGTGCCATGCTACGGAAACGAAACCTGGACAATGACCCAGGCGTCTGAAAAAGCCTTGAACACGTTCGAGAGAAGGGTATTGCGAAGGATCCTCGGTCCAATACTGGAAGAAGATGGATGGCGAATCCGATACAACAACGAGCTGTGTACTATATATGACGAGCCGGAAGTCTCTACCGTCATACGACTACCAAAATTACAATGGGCTGGCTACGTCGACCGAATGAGCGACAATCGAATCCCCAAACGGTCTCTCAAGGGGCGAGCGAGCGGAGCCAGGCCAGTCGGTAAGCCACGCAAGCGCTGGGAGGATTCGATCGATGCCGACAGCAGGTCACTTCTGGGAGCACCAAACTGGAGGACGCGGTCACTGAACCGAGATGAATGGAGGCGACGTATTAAGGAAGCTAAGGCTCGATTCGGGCTGTAGTGCCCCGATGATGATGACTAACCGAGCTTTATAACGCTCTTTACCATCCGGATTTAGTTTTGTTCTAAATACCCAACGACTATCAATAGTTTTGTGATTTGTAGGTTTTTCAACGAGTATCCACTTTTTATTTTTATGTAAAGAATCAAATTCATCTTGCATTGCTGTTTTCCATTTTTCCTTATTATCAGATTTAATAGCTTCATTATAGTTTAGTGGGTTGGTTGCAGAGAAAAAGGTGATAGGAGAACCAAAAACGTCTGGTTGCCTAATTGTGTTCCTATCTCTCAAATTACGGGTCTCTATAGTTGACTCCGAGTCACTCACATCACTAGATTCTAGACTTTCCACTTTAGGTTTTAGAATATCGCTGACTTCGGGCTCTGATATTGAAATATCAGGAACACATAATAACTTCGAGTCCATTAAACTACCACGAGCGCGTTGTACATAAGCTTTATTAGAGATCAAACTTTCTCCTTTAAACGAGACATCACGAGTCAAAATTATATCATGTTTTCCGGAACGTAAACGCGATAGCCTTTGCCATTTTCTACGTAGCCAACAAAATATCCTTTCATTGACTTTCTGTTAAGTTTAGATCTTCTTTCTTTTGGAGTATGTACGAAACATTCTGTACCAAATACTTTGAATTTTGATATATTCATGGGTTTATCATACCATAGCTCAAAAGGAGTTTTATTATTTATTAGTTTTATTTATTATTTTATTAGCTATTTTCGTTGGACCTGCTCTATTGATAACATACACGGCTGTATTAATTGCTTCAGCCCATAAAAACAGCGGTAATTCTGGTTTTGCATACAGCATTGATCGCGCAGCTTCAACTATAGTACGATTTTCACGTTCTGCTACACCGTTTTGTTCTGGTGTGTAAGGAACATTGACAGAATGCTTTATGCCTTTATTCCCCAAAAATACATTTGTATTACTATTAACAAACGCTTTACCACCATCTCCATGAATTTCTTTCACAGAGACTCCAAATAGATTTTCGATGCCCGCGCAAAATAATTTTCATTTATCAAACACTTCTGATGTATTATGCAAAAAATACATTTGTCTAAATCCAGAGAAATCATCTTTGAAAACTACATAATAACGCCACTTGCCGAGAGATTCAACTTCCATAGGGCCACAGACATCTGTATAAATAACTTATCTTACTTGCTTAGCGCGTTCAACTTTCTCATGGAAACTTAACCTGTGATGTTTGCCATATGCACAGCCATCACAAAATTCATTTGCATCACTTACAACAAACCCGAATCTTTTTAAGTAATTTTCGACATGCCTCTTATTTTGATGGTAAAATCTTTCAAGCCATAACTGAAGTGAATCTACTTTATTTGCAACAAAACATTCTTTAGGAAGAAAGACTCTTAAATTCATTTTGTACGATGTTCCGCAATCAGAACCTGTGGTCACTATTTCATTGTTACATGTAAATGTGCACTTTATTCCGCGATTCCACTTTATTACGTCCTGTCATATCCTGTTTAGTCATATCCTGTCCTGTTTAGCTATTCGTAATTGAAAAATTGATACCTCATTTAGCAACAACCTTAACCGAAAACAAATTTCTTTTCATTTTAGGTACAAACAACACATTTTGCATAGTACGAGGTGTCCATTTTCCGTTTACGACAGTTTCTATTTCAATATTACCTGAACCGTACGCAAATATCTCGTCACCATTACCGACAGTTACATTCACTGGTTTTTCAAAAAACTTCAAGTTCTGAAACCAGTCGCGGCTATACGTCATGTGCTACCGAATCGATCAACCATTGAAATTCGTCACCATCAGCAGACCCACTGATACCAGTTAATGCTTGCCTTTCCGCTTCATATTTCTCCGAAACAACGTTACTCCGAGAATTCCTACCATGCATTTGCATTTTTTCCACTTTCTTCGAACAATTTTTCTTCAAAAGTTTCTTCAAAACCACAAAAATGACATCCAGGGCAATTTCTTTTCATGTGACCAGGCTTCCCACAATTGAAGCAAACGATTTCTGTGCGTTTTCTGAACAAACTCTTCTGGTTGTTCACTTCGTTATACTTTTTCATCGATTCATTATACCTTTTTGGATTCGCTACTAAAGCCACTCGCTCTTCCTGAGCTTGTTGTTGAGTTCTCATCTCTTCCGACACCAGTCGCGTAGTTAAATTTTCAAATGTTTTCTTTTTATCTTCAACCGAATCCAACGCACTATGAAAATGATTGTATTTTAGTGGTAACGTAGAAAGAGCTCGCGCCATTAGCATGGAATCTGGAATTTTAGCATCGAGTGCTTTCATTTCTGTCGCTAGTTGTTCGAGTCTTATGAGGTTATGCACAACTTTTTCACTTTCATCCCACTTGAATTCAAAGAATTGCTTCTGCACTAGTTCTAAATTTTCATCGCTTTTCAGATCAAACACCACACTTAATTTTACCCACATTTCTTTAGCAGTAGTACAATTCAATAGAAGATCTAATGGTTTTCTCTCTACTGTTGTGACGATCATTTTTCTAACTGCTTTATCTGCTTTCAAAAACTTCGTGACCTTTGATTGATAATCAGTTTCACCTATCGTTGGCCGCACCAAGACGCCTTCCCAAACATCCTAAAAATCCTTATCTTCCTCCAGCAACGTTCGAATGACGAATTTCCAACAATCCCAATTGTCCTTGTCTCGAAGCTTTTCCATTTTGAATCTTTCGATCTTCATAATCAAGATTCAGTATTATAGTTCGATGCACAAAATAATAAATTTTTATAACAACGAGAGTGGGCCCATAACCTTTAACGGTTCACAGAAAAAAACTGTTATTTAGATAACGTTTATTTGAAAAAGCAATTCAAAGTTAACAATTAACAAAATCAACAATCTTATTGACTGCCCTGTCCGAGTGCTCGATGAGAACTGAACTAGAATATAAGCATGACAATATAAGCATGAGAGCGGAACTTACTAAGACAATGAATGTAGAGTTTTTACATAGATTTAATGAGAACAGATACATACTTCAACAAAAGTATTTCCACTAAAGCTACAGACCATCATGCAAATTAATTGACTTTGAGCCGAGCTTTACTCCAATATATATAATGCTTCACTTCAAGCGTCGATAGGAAAAACTATAAATATTCACAAAGATTGAAGTAAGCGTTATTTATTACATATATATATATATATATATATATATATATATATATATATATATATATATATATATATATATATATATATATATATATATATATAATATATATATATATATATATATATATATATATATATATATATATATATATATATATATATATATATATATATATATATAAATGTTAACGACATGAACTCGCACGACACACGCTATTATTTAATCCAGACTGGAGGAAATTGATCAGATATTGGTGACCCCTATCGAGCTCCAATTATCTACCAGCCCGAGAGAGGAGTCAGGAGTTTTTTCAGTGGTCTATAACGCTATATAAAATCTTTGGCCACTTCAGGTGTAAAAGCTTTAAAACGACAAGCGATCAAGACCGGTAAGGCTATTATACAGGAAGTTTGAAATAAACCTCTTAAAGATCTCTTAAGGGAAAACGGATACACTGCCGCACAGGAGTTAGTTCAGAAAGTACAAACAAAATTTTTCATAAGATGGGTGGTGCAGATAATCGAATGGCTATCAAAAGAGCTAACCCGTTAACAACAATTTAATTCAAGTCTTCTTCTAAGTGACGTAAAGGAGGGAAATAGAAAAAAAACGTAAAAAGAGAGCATACAAAAAGACCAAAAGGTTGAAAAGTTATTGAAAAGTTATCAAAAAACGTATTTGGACATTTTTGACAAGTAATTAAAATGTCCTCCTACAAAGACTGCATGAATTCCAAATTGGATATTTTCTCCACATCACCGATTCAAAGCAACATTTTAAAAACCGAAAAAGTTGCATACAAGCCAATAGCTTCATTGAATAACTCATCTCTACTGAAAAGTAATGTGGTCACATGGCGCCCAGAGCCATGTAACATAGCGCATTATTTATGGCCCCATACGCTATGTATATAGTACTCTGAGCTATGCAATATGGCTCCCAGCGCCATATTGTCAGAATCTACATAGCGCGTGGTACTATGTAACATGGCGCAGCATTTATGGTACCACACGCTATGTACATAGTGCTCTGAGCTATGCAGTATGGCTCCCAGCGCCATAATTACATGGCGCACAAATTATAGCCCCACAAGCTATATTACATAGTGCCATGAGCCATGTAATATGGCTTCAGTTGAAGAAGATAGCTCCAATTATAACTCGCAGCCATACTGGGTGAGGGGACGTATAAATGTGAGTATAAACGATAGAAGCACTGTGGCCAGATTTGGCTAATTCCCGCCCATTGTGCTATTTAATAGTTAAATTGGCGGGGGAAGATTTTTGAATTCGCGGGTTGGTGGATTTAGGGCTATATAATGTATTTGAAAACTGAAGTTGGGCTACATATTTTTTCTGAAAAACTTTATTTGGGGTGTATATTGTTTTGAAAAACTATATTTGGCCTGTATATTGTTTTGAAAAACGATACTTGGACTATATATTGTTGTTGATAACTCTATTTGGGCTATACAGTAAAACCTTTTATCGGGATACATCGAACCACCTGAATAATCGAACTATAAAAATATCGTGCATACAATTTCTTGAAGAAAATTAACTCTGCACTGTAAAAACACATAGCGCCAGATGCCATGTACTATAGTCCTCTACGCCATGTACCATAGTCATCCACGCCATGTACTATAGTCCTCCACGCCATGCACTATAGTCCTCCACGCCATACACTATAGTCCTCCACGCCATGTACTATAGACCTCCATGCCATGTAATGGCGTGGCGGACTATATTACATGGCGTGGACTATAGTAAATGGCGTGGAGGGCTATAAGCATAGCGCCTGCTCCTATGTACTTTTCGCCATGTACTATGGCGTGTGGCACTATATTTTATCACAATCCCCAAATCGACTATGTACATGGCGCCAGAAGTCTATAAATTATGGCGTCTGGCGCTATGTGTTTTTTCAGTGTGGAGGCAACACTGTTCATGAACCATGTAAGTGTCAGCCCAAATATTCTTCTAACACATGAAACAGTACTGCAACGTTCAAATACAGTAACAGTTCAAATGCGCTGAAGTGAAAACTTACACAGTGCCAACAAATACATTCACACTTTCGCTAGACAATGTAGTGGGTGACCAATTACCGAACTTGCTAATTTTTGAGATAGTAGACAACGATGCCTATACCGGCAAACGTACTAAAAATCCATAAACTTCAAACACAATAACATCACGAGATTTAATTTATCAGTTAATGGCGTACAAGTACCAAATCAATCTAAAAAATTTGATTATTCACAAGAAAAACTGTTTAGCACCCTTTCCAGGGTACTTGAGCCTTTTCCAGGGTACTGATTAGGGACGGGCAAAACTGCAATAATTGAAGAACTGGTTCCAGTCCTTTCGTTCGGCTTCTGGAACCAGATCCGATATCCGTTCCAGTTCCACCTCTTTTGTAATATTACCATTATTAAGTGAATATGCATTTATGTGAGCAAACATTTTCTTTAACAATTTTATAAAAATGAAAAAACACTCAATATTTACTTAAACACTACAATATAGATTAAAAGGGATCAGATACAAAAAATTAGGAGAGAAAAAACACAAATATTTGACCTTTAATTACATAACAATTTAAAAAGAAGAGCATCATAACTTTCGTCGTTCAACGCTCATTTGTTATGAGTCTTGGTTTGGAGATAAAACGCTCACATAGCACTGAAGTAGCAACTACACTCAACATGCCTCCACTTCACTGAATTTTCATTTCAACCTAACAGCCAATCTTATAAATATTTGTTTATTTTAAGTACTGCGAAATTTTGAATTATCCCTAGAAAATACCACACGAATTAAGTTCGAAGACAATGTCTCAAAATGTCACCATATGACGTCCTGTCACTCATAGCTTTATTACATTAACACAAAAATCAAATAACATAATGGTTTTAGAACAATGCACAGATCTCATGCAATTTGCCATTCTTCAGTGGTAAATATTGGTCTTTTTTCAATTATCGCGAAAGTTCTTTTTATTAGAACTTCCAGATCTACAAGCCTTTGGAGTAGTGATGGGCGATTGCGAGATATTTTAACAATCGAGATAATCGCAATTGGCGCCACAAAACAATCGAGATAATCGCAATCGAGAGAATCGCAATCGATGCGCCAAAACAATCGAGACAATCGAGATAATCGGGACAATCGAGACAATCGAGATAATCGAGACAATCGAGACAATCGAGAGATTCGAGACAATCGAGGCAATCGGGGCAATCGAGACAATCGAGAGAATTGAATAAACATCTCGCAATCGATCATTCGGTCGGTCAAGTCATCGACGATCGGTTGACGGCAATTGAGTGAGCCATAAAGCACGTTTCGTTGGCGCAGCCAATAAAAAAACGTTCCAATATTTCAGCAAAAATATTAAGTGTTATTATTTGATCAAACTGCAATTTTTTGGGAAATGTTGATGTATATAAGGGTATGTTTAACTTAAGTTAAAATTAAGATATCTTTAACTCTTTGGTGGCGGTGGGCATGTTAGTGTATAAGCACACCAGTATACACAGTACGCTTGTAGAACCGCTTGTGAAGTATAGATTTGAATGGATTGGATATACTATTTAGTAGATTTTTTTACATGTGCATACATATGGAATGTTGTAGCGAAAATGTGATTGAGAGTGCCTTAGCACTACTTAGAACCAGACCGAAGTCCAGAACCAAGAGTGCTAAGGTCAAAAAAGTGGAATGGTTAATACCATTCAAGAGGCAAAACAAAAAAAAAGAATTGCCCCGAGAGCAGGGTGCCCTAGAAATGGCCGTGGAGGCCCCTCGTCCGCCTTAGCGGAGCACCCTTTTACCAACCTCGACGGATGCTGGGGTGCCGCTTTGCTAGCTCGCTGCGGCTGGGGTGGGTTCATGAAAAATGGGGATGGTTTGCTCTCAGAAGAAACGGGATGCTACGTGATATTCATTCGTCATGAATTCGTAGCCGCAAACTGGTATATAAAATACCCAGGGACAAAAGGGGGCATAGTTCCGTAAAGGAAACCACCCAGGCTGTGCAACATGGGCTGACTAAGCAGACTCAGTGCTCGTGACAACGCACGGAGCCAGAAAATTTAAAATCTAAAGCGGGAGAAGGAAAACGCGCTACCTCTTTTTTCAGAGGAACCCGGGTGAGGCAGACAGCCCCGGGCCCTCGATGATAGTGAAGCCCTGACCCCGATGGTCTGGGGTCCTCCACCCACTGATATTGGCCATATTAATCAAAAAAACAGAAACTACTATGATGGCCAGTATCCCTCCCTTTAAAGATGCTGAAAAATCACTAAGAAAAGACCAACTAGTTCATTTTATAGGCCAGCCAGGCCACGCGCAGACCCTGAAAAAGAAAAGAACTTCTCGGGCTTTCACCCAATAAGAAGCACTGCGTACAGATGCTATTTGAACCATACAAAGAAATGATAGATTGCATTCGATTGACTATTGTGTCTATGTTAAGCAAAATTAATTAGCTCCATTGCCATTGAAAAGATTTTTTTGGAACTTTGCGCAACTTTCTTTTAAACAGACTGCGAATAAGGATCATACAGTAACGTATCAAACATCTGGTACATCCCCGGCGGGAAGACAAGAAAACAATTTAAAACAAAAGGTGATGTGTTTCAGTGTTCAACAATTGGTTCCAAATTTGGAAACCAAAACAGGATAATAAACCGGAACAGATGCTCCGAGCAGGGGCACCTTTTGTGATGTTGACATTAATAACAATGCTACCATTGAACCAGGTTTCAATCGATCCCTTGACTATGTTTGTATATATATGACGTTTGTTCATGAATCTGCTAGTTCTACTCATAGGTTCTATTGAGTATGTCTGTCAGTCGGTCGGTCTGAATGGTCTGGTGGTTTCAGATGAATCGTTGTACTCTCTTGACGGTGTGCAATTATCTTTATAAAGAAACTTTTCCATAAATATTTTAAGTTTCACTAGAGTATTTCAATGTATAGAAAAACTGTAAAAATATCGTTGCCTGAACCCATTCGGATTGAACAACATAAACGATATCACTCATATTCCTCATGGTAGCGGTTAACATTGTTACATTTGAATACCAAATTATAAATTCTATTGTGTTAAAACAACATTTACTCATTTACTTATTCATTCGTCAAACTATAAGAATTTATGGTTGAAAACGAGCCTGAGTTGCGAGTGAAGTTCCAGGGATTCGTGCCTTTTAACAGCAGCGAGACATATCGTTACAATTAATACAATTACTTTGTGAATAACACGAGCTGAAGAGAATTTTCATTACTACAATATTTGAACGTTATAAATAGTAGGCAACAACTAGCCTACAGCTTAACTTACGAAAAGTTTACAGACACCAAAAAAAATAAAAGTTGTCAAGACTCAAGAAAAAAAAAACTCTAGCGCACCTGATCCGCTAGAAACACTAATGTTCGAAGAACAGTAGAAGAATCGTGCAGGTTTTGAGTGCATATTCCACCACATGAGCTGCTTATTACGGCCAAACTGTTTCAAACGCCATGTTTTACTTTGGTCTCAAGAATGCATTATAACTCATATGGTGGAAGGTTTCAGATATTACCACTGGCATGAATTTCAACGTTTTTGTGAGCAAAACACGGGTTAATTATATTCGTTATCAGTTGCTTATTTTATAAAATTTCGAAAGCAGCATCTCATATAACATCAATGAAGAAAATGCTCAGTTTCTGCAGCACTGTAACTGAAGTTGGTGTTTGGGTCTGCGATCCAAAAAATTTGCAGAACTTTGAGAATTGAAACATCGGTTATTTATTTTCATTGTAAATGTTTCCGGTATGAATACTAACTGTAAGCATTTATTGAGACAAAAGTAGCATAACCGACTCGTGCTGGCAACCTTTCGCCAGTATCAAAGCCAAAAATATATCACATCTGCTTCACGTTGTTATATTACATTCGAAGTTATAGGAGCATAAAGAAATTTAGAATTACCTGCAGCGACTTTTTTCAAATAATGGAAAGCTTAATATTTGCTATTTATTGTCACTACAATATCATTACCAATTGAAAATTCTACGACAAAACCGCTTAATAAAGATATTGCAAACAAACACAAGACCAACAATAGCTGGCAACCCTATCGTGGCTTTTCAACCAAATTTGGCCTGAGTAATGTCTATAGTAGGTTCCATTAATTGTATGAAATTCGTATTGATTCCATGACTGCGCTGGAAGTTATAGGGCAAAAAGTTTTATTTTCCTGAGCGAATTTTCAAAACCAAAGACACAAAAATTACCATAGCTGGCAGCACCAATCGAATTTTTCAAGCAAATTTCTATCAAACAGAGTTTAGAGTAAGGTTCAGCTACTGTGTCAATTTCATGAAAATCTGGTTACTTATTCAAATTTCATAGGGCAAAAAGCAGTTTTTTTTCTTTGTAATTTTTCAAGATGGCACCACTGGCACAGAGTTGCCCACAATTCAAAATCGCTTCTATCGGACCTGATCCTACTTAAGTCCAATGCATTCTGTAAATTTTAGCTGTATCTGATTATTGATTCGTGAGTTCCCGTGAACAGAAATTTTTGATGCTAAACATATACGTTGACTGCGAAAGGGTTACCGTTCTTGTCCGACATGAAATTTCCAAAGTTTTTCTTTGAACGTGTAGATAAAGCATAAGATTTGTATACAGATTGGTTTTATTGTAAGAAACGGACAGTTTTTGGAAATTCGATGGTTTAATGCTTTCAATTCCAAATTTTTTCCAAAATTTCAAAATTATCATAGCTGGCAGCTCCAACCGAATTTTTCGACCAAATTTCTACCAAACGTGGTTTGAAGTAAGTTCCAACTACTGTGTGAATTTCGTCAAAATCGAACGATTCAATCAGAATTTATAGGGCTAAAAGCAGTTATCTTTTTTAGTGATTTTTCAAGATGGCACCACTGGCACAGAATCACCCGTATCTCATAATCGTTTCTATCAGACCTGGTCCTATATAGGACCAATACATTCTGCAAATTTCAATTAATTCTGCTCATTAGATCGTGAGTTTCGGTGAACAGAAGTTTTTGATGCTAAAAATATAGGTAAATTGGGCAAGGGTTACCAGGCGTGCCCGTAATACCATATACATTTTTTTTTTGTTTATGTAAACAAAGCACAAGATTTACATATGAGTGGCTTTTTTTTGAAGAAGCGGCAGTTTTTCAAGAGAAACGATGATTGGGAGGTTTTCACTTTCAGTGCCTGCCCTAGCTACAGAGTTGCCAGCACGCTCATTAAAACCTACACAAATCTACAACTGAATAATACCAATAAGTTCTAAAAATTGCGTAATGATTGAATGGCTGTGTCAAAAGTAATCCCAATTTAAAAATTTTCAAGTTTTCCCGTTCTGTTTTTAGGCACCCAGCGCACACATGGGGTTAAAAAATTCCAAAACATTATCCGATTCACATGTAAAACACGTTCGAAATTTATTTTGTTAACTTTATTTTTGCAAAACTTATTTGTGTACGGAATAATAGGTATATTAAAATTATCACTAAAATGGCCGCCGGCGCCAAAGGGTTAAAGATTATTAACTTTTTGTGAGACCTGGCACTGTTCTGCATACACACCAATGTGTCTTGAAAATTTCAGCTCAATCGAATGGCGCGTTCCTGAGATTTTTTCACTGAAATTTTTTGATGATATATATATATATATATATATATATATATATATATATATATATATATATATATATATATATATATATATATATATATATATATATATATATATATATATATATATATATATATATAGAAATATGAATTTTTGGCCAAAGTGATTTTAATACTAATGTTCTTCTTCGAACATTAGTAATAACAGCTAACAACTCAGTAATGACTGTAAGAGATAAATTGGCGACATTCATTTCATCTCGTGAAAAATAACGCAAATTAATGACTTAAGGTCCCTAGGTATTTACATTACAATTCATGCTTCGTTTAATCTTGAATGTGATATAGAGTCAAGTATATCACGATACAAAGGAACTATGGTAAGAAAACATTCTGGTTTTAATTGAAATGGAATTACTTCTATCATATTTTACGCAAATAATTATTTGACAATATGCATAACTCGGTAAATGAGTGGCATACGTGGAGGCATTGTACTATGGCTCCTCGGTGTCTTCCTTGCATTTCACAATTCTTTAAATCGGGTTGCTCATCTTCGCATCGTCGCGTAGACTATGAATAATTTCACTCCGTTTCCCGAAATTAGCGCTTTGCTCGCATCACTCGGTTTCACTTCGCATTAGTGGAAAAATTTCCGAAAGTGTTATGTCGCTTCAAAAGAATCAATACCGAATCGAAGCGCCAACCTGCAATTATGTTATTGATATTTTTTTTTTTGCTATAAAAATCTGGTGTTTGCTGGAGTCGTCTTCATCGAACCCCGCTGAGACTTTCATTATTAGTGCTGTCTTGTTATACGGAAATCGCAAATAAGCAACTGACTTGCATTTTGCACTAAGTCGGTGACTTGTGTCGGAGCTAAGCACCTTCACCGTCACCTTCAAGGCACTCAACGTACTTAATACGTGCCGAACCGTATCGACAATTACAAAAAAAGACAGAGACAATGAATTTTGTCAACGCGCGATACGCCGCTTTTCATTCACTAGATCCACTCAATATTCGTTTTCAGTATTGGCTTCCGAAACACTCTTCTAAGCGGCGCACGCAATGGGGGCAGACACACTAATCCAAAATTGACATGATATGGCCTCGGCAACACTAAGCCCGATCCAAAAACAGAATATTGCCGTTTCCAACAGTCGTTGCTCGCATCGTACGATCACCCTTTCTACTAAGCGTATTTCCACGTTTTCGTACCTGGTGTTTGCGACAATTATCAGAGTTGCGGAGGCACAAATTCTGTAGGGTCCCTGGACACGCGAATTGAGCGGTCTGGAAAACTTGACACATTCATCCGCTTGTGATGGAGTCCAGGCAACAATTTCCCACTGAGATTAAATATTTTCACCACGCTTTGCAGTTTATAGCCAACAAGAAAATAATAAACCTTGTCAATTGACTCGTATGTGTCGTCTTATTCCACTTAGACTCAATGCACTCGAGTCTCACCAATTACAGTTACACGTTTCGGTCACAATGCGCTTTCCATGAAAACGTTTCGATCTACGAAAACTTCGTTCGGTGACCGACAGTGCGCTCTAAACTCGAGAAAACCAAACTTTTTCTATTACTTGTTAAAAATTTTGTCTTCCCGCGTCCGCGTCGAAAACCAAGAAATCGAACCTCAGTGTGGTGTGCGTGAGTTGATCAGCGAACGATCGAGCACCACTCCCGTCGTCACAGCGACCTAACGATGACTGTCCAGAGCCCATCGCTACAAGCCCACAGCCCAGCTCCAGTCTTGAAATTTTTCACAAACAAATTACCGTTAATACGGGAAATTCGTTTGTGAAATTACAATTTTAACGCGATATCGCTTGTATTTCGATTTCTCGAAAACAAGGTGCCGTTAAGAGGTCATGTTGTAGAGGACTTCTGATACATTACGTATTAGAAGTCGTTTGCCGTGAATTTTAGAAAAATCCAAGTTGGCAAATGCTACAACACAGGTCTTTCCTCAAGGGCAAGTGCGTGGAAAGAGCTGAAGAATGGATGTACGATGTGAGCGACAATGACGTGAACAGGTGATCATGTCTTTTTACTATCCAATCCTTTATACATATCGCGTGAACAAGTGAGCGAATTAAAAGGGGAAAATGTAATTAAAGGAAATATCTTGAACACGTATACTGAGTTAATGATGAAAGTATCTTTGAAAGAGGAAATGGTGAACTAGGTGAACATCTCTAGATACTTTCTAATTGGGGCAGGAGTGACACCTGAAATAGGCGCAAATGGACGATCTCCAAATAAAATTTGGAAACTAATCGTGAACTGGTGAACTCAGTGGGTCTATCACTTAGTGATGTCTTTCACGTGAAAGACGCCCACTGATCGTCCATTTTGATCGGCCAGCTGGTAATGAGCACCGCCGATCTTCTTTATTAACTTACTAGGTAAGAACGTCCGGTCCAGCTTTGCATTGTAGTGCGCGGCTGCGTCACTTTGCCGGAAGTTGCACCTGTAGACCACTTCGCCAGGCTGGTATGTAACCAACCTGGAACGAAGGTTATAGGCCTTGGCATTTCGAGACTGGGCCTTGGTGGTGAGGTCGCGGATGGACTGCCGTAGGAGTGCCAGGTGGTCAGGAGATGGCAGAGTCGTATCGGGGTCATCCAGAAGATGTAGTTGCCGCAACAGATTGTAAGTACGGCCATGGGTGACCATTGGTTGCCCGAAGACTGCCCGATAGGGCGAAGTCCCTATCGTCACGTGAGGTGCTGAGCGCAATGCGCAGGTTATGTCCGAGAGTTTGGCGTCCCACTCCTTTTGAGCAGGATCAATATAAGACCGAATTGCTGCCAGTATAGATCGGTTAAGACGTTCCGAGGCGTTAGATTGAGGGGAATATACGGCGGTGAAGGTGTGTCCGATACCGAATTCATGTAAAAAGGTTCGGAATAAAGAAGACCGAAACTGTACACCGTTGTCAATTACGATGGTTTCTGGAACTCCAACAAGATGGAAATCTTCCTTAAGATTTCCACTACTGCCTTCGCAGTGAATTTTCGAAGCGGCTCGATGAATGGGAACCGCGAGAGATGGTCCAAAATGACGAGGGCTCCTATGTTGCCAGATTTGGACCTACGGTAGGGGCCTATAATGTCTATATACAAGCGCTGGAGTATGCGCTCGGGTACGGACTGAAACGTCATTGGTGGTCGAAGGGTGTGTGAAGGAGCTTTGGTGGTTTTACATGTGAGACATGATCCCACATATTCACTGACTTGAGCGGCCATCCGTGGCCAATAAAACCATTGCCGTAGTCGGCCGAGGGTTTTGGCCACGCCACCATGCGCACTCAAGGGTTTATCATGTGCTCCCTTCACTAGCTCTGCCGTCATTTCTAACGACACCCACAACTTCCAAGCCAACTGGTCTTGAAGTCCGTTTCCGGTCGCATATTCGGTTCGCTTGTATACGAACTCGTCTACTACTTTTAGGTCCGGCAGTTGGTGTTGTTCTGCCTGAACTTTCGCCACTAGCTCCATATAAGAAGCACTTTTGAAGCGCGGCGAAGTCAAATCTAGTTCCATTGGAGTCTCCTCGCATTCCGCTGGCGTCAACGCCTCGGCAGAGAACATGCGCGACAAAGAGTCCGGCACTACGTTTTGGCTTCCCTTTCGGTGGGTGATGGTGAAATTAAACCCTTGAAGTTTAAGGGCCCACCGGGCTAAGCGAGCATTTAGATCCGGTTGGTGCATTAGCCATTTAAGGGAAGCATAGTCGGTCACGATTTCAAATTCGTGACCTTCCACGTAGGCACGGAACTTTTTGATTGCCAACACCGCTGCCAGACATTCTTGCTCAGTGACGGTGTAGTTTCGCTGAGCGGGATTCAATTTGTGGGACATATAGGCGACGGGAGCTTCGTCTCCTTCTTCCGTCCGTTGCACTTCGAAAGCAATGTCTGTCAGTGGTGTTGACAAAGACGCATATTCCCTGACGAAGCGTCGATACCAGCCGCAGATTCCCAAAAATCTCCGCAGCTGCTTCGTGGTCGTTGGAAGAGGGAAATCCATAATATATCTCACCTTGTCGGGGTCTGTCCGGATCGTCCCATTACCAACAATGTGACCAAGATACTTTACCTCGCGTAAGAGGAACTTACTCTTCTCCACATTGATGGTAAGGCCAGCTTGTCGCAGATGGAATGCGACCTGGTGCAGTACCTTCAGGTGTTCGTCGAAGGCCTCGGTTATCACCAACAAGTCATCCAAGTATACGAACACTTGTTGCTTAAGATGCGGGGGTATCACTTTGTCCATGAGTCGCGACATCGTTTGGGGTGCGTTGCACAAGCCAAACGGCATCACGACGAAGTGATACAAGGGTCGCCCGGGCACAATGAAAGCCGTCTTCTCCCTTGACCGTTCCTCCAAAGGAATCTGCCAGAAGGCATCTTTTAGATCCAGGCTCGTAATAAAAGTGGCCTTAGGGAGTCTGCTTAAGATGCGCCGTCTATCAGTGGCAAGGGATAGGCGTCTCTCACCGTGACCGAGTTAACATTTCTCGCATCCAAGCACAGGCGTACCTTGGAGGGCTTGACCACTAGGGTCACTGGCGAGGACCACGCGCTCTTGGACTCTTCGATCACGCCCAGCGCGAGCATACGATCAGTCTCTTTATATAAGAGCTTTTCGACAGCTGGCAAAACAGAAAAGTGTCTCTGTTTAATAGGTTTCTGATCGCCAGTGTCGATTTCGTGCTCGATCAGCGTTGTTTTTCCTAAACCCTCTACGCCGATCGACGGAAAGCTAGCAATCACAGACGTAAGTCTGCGACGATGCTCCGGTGTGAGAGGGTGGGCGTGATCGTCGAGTTGTTCGAGGCTACTAGTGGTGTTGACTTGTTGGGATGGCGCGAACAGGTCTAATGCTAAGGCAAATTGACGCACGAAATCCACTCCCAGATATAAGTTTTGGCTGAGAGTGGGAATTATCCAGAGCGTCAAGAACTTGGTTACTCCCCCGAACGTAATGTCGGCTGACACTCGGCCTACGGCTTGATGTTGTGTGCCGTCTGCAGTCTTCAACCCGAGAGAAGCTCTTTTCCAATGAAAAGCGTTCCTCTTGAGGAATGACTTTGCCAAGTCAGCCACCATCACGCTCACGGAAGCTCCCGTGTCGATCAAGCCTGCAGTTGGTTGGTCAAACAGCAGAACCTGCGCGTATGGACGGACGTCACCTGAAAGCACGTCCATCAGAGTGGCACAGTTGAGCTGGTAGCGCCAATGCCAAAAGCGAGAATAGAATGCTCTCATCCTCAGCGTTGAGCGCTTGGGTTTGGAACGAATAAGTTTCGGTCGTGCAATTGCAGAACTGAATATTCGGTCTCGGACCGCCGTATATTTCTGCCATCTTAGGTGGTATGGCAGAAAAGCCAAAGGTGTAGGAGGCTCTGCCTGTAAGTGTGGTATCGATAAGGTGGTGGATTCCCCACACGGCTGGATACTAGTATCATTGGTGGTTGGGCCAACGGAATTTGGTGACAAATCACCGGTCCTGTCTACTTGCTGCAGCGTGGGGGAGGCTGTTTGCTCTGGGGGAGGCGTGAGATCTTGTTCCACGCTCCCTGTGGTAAGTTTTTTTTTTGCAGTTAGCACAATTTGGCTTGTATGTGTCTGCCTTTCCGCAGCCATAATAGAAGATAGTTCTGGCCTCCAAGCAGTCATCAAAACGGTGTCCCACCTTCCTACAATTCCAGCATGTAGGCAGGACCGTGACTGCTTCCACTCCATGCTCTTCAGGTGAGTTTTCAAACTGGTCCAGCGAGTCTTCTTCACGCAATTCTTCCGCAGCGTTTCTCCATTGTGAAAAACGGCGTCGACCTCCGAGCTCCATTTCGAAGTTCTCCGCACGGATGACGGCCTGACGGAGCAGTCGGACGGAAGGAAGATGAATTTGAAGCAGACCACGACGAATATCTGGCAGTAAATTGCGCCTAAGCATGTCTGCTAAGTCAGCGTCTGCAACGAGGCGCTGTAGGCGGTCAACTAACTTATATATCGCCGCACTCAAATCGTCGAAACTTTCATTTGGTCGCTGTTTTCTACTCCGAATTTGCTCCATCAGGTCGGCATCCGTGAAGCGATCAGCGAAATGATCACTCAGGGCCGACTCCAGATCTCTCCAACTGAAGTCTCGTCTTGTACTATGGAACCTCCAGAACCAATCAGCAGCAGGTCCAGTCAAAAGAAGGTGAATGTGCTGGCATAGAATGTTGAAATTTCCGCCCAGTGTATTTCTTGTGAGAGCCAGGTAGCTGAACTAAACCTTCCGCCCCCGACTCGGCTTGCAGATCGAAGTCCCGGATGTCTACTTCTTCGGATCGCATGCCTCGGGTTTTTACTCCCAGCCGTTGCGATTTAGGCCGAGCTCCTCGTGGCATTGATGTTGCAGCAGTAGGGGCCTGTCTGGCTCCTAAGAGGAGACTCAGTGGTCCACGGCACAGTGGGCAATCTGTATGGTTTCTAAGCCATTGCTCCAGGCACGTTTCGTGGAAAGTGCGTCCACATTTTGTGGTATACGTGACCTGGGCAGCAGCGAATGACTGCTGGCATATGGAGCACTGAGCCTCCACTGTGGTGCCAGACAGGTTCTCACTACTGTGTCGCAGTGGCATTGTTCAGTCTGTGAAAAATTTACGAATGATGAAAATTCAAATTTTGCACGTTAACGTGACTGACGAATTAATACGCTTAAAACCAAAGTTGGTTTGCTAGTTATTTCAGGCAGCAACCAAGTGCACAACAATGTGTGTCGAGCTCTTTTTTCAACAAAGCTTAATTTAAGCCAAAGTGGCTAAAGCAGTACTTAACAGCTAAGAGGCCAAAGTGCCAAGTTCCAAATAAGTGCACACCAGGTGGTGTGTCTAACTCTCAAAATTTGTAGCCAATTAATCAGAGTAGATGGCTAGAGTTAATTAAAGAATGAAGTAATCAAAAGACTTTCCTTCATTAATTGTCAAAAAGGTAAATTCAAAATTTTCCCTTTTTTCTAAAGTAGGTTCAAAGAAATTCAATTTTCACAAGATCGGCCTTCCTATTGAACGAAACCCGGTCTGTTCCTCTCAATTTCAGGTCCGCTGGCTGGCTGGCTTTTGAATCCAAAAAACGCAAGAATGATAAGAAACTTTTTAATTACGAACAATGTTAAAGCGTGGAACAAATGTTTACATGTGAAAAATGTTTAAGAGCTGAATGTTTTAGTGTGAAAAATTAAACTAGGTCGATTCCTAAAGGGAATCGCCCTGTATGGGGGACTGGTCGCCCACGCGAAATTCCTCGAAAAGAGCGGAGCAAAGGATCAACAACAACTATGTTGTTGCTTGACTCAACTTCAGCAAATGGTTCAAGTCTGGCCAAGCTGCAGGGACGTGTAGGCGGCACCACACCAACCCCACGTAATCCACTACAACTTGAACCAAACCCAAGCCAAAAGCCGAACTGGGTCAAGACGACAAGGATTCAAAGTTTGGGTCAGCTTCCCAACATAAAGTGGGGCAGGGGCCCTTCGGATGACCGGGACAGGAATGGCGGTAAACCAGCAAAACCTGTTATCCGCGGCCAACCTCCAGGTTGCACCCAGAGCCAAAAAGCTCAACGGACAACACAACAGGAAGCTGCCCAAGAGGTAATTTAAAGGATTGAGTTTAAAAGGATAGGATTGGGAAGGATGTTTGCGGCTATTAGGGAAAGAGCGAGCAATGCAGGTCTTATTAAAAAGGGTTTGTTCTCTCGAACGAAGTAATATCGAATCGCAAAGGAGGCGATTCTAAGACCTGCTAGTGACAATGGAAATTTTGGGATTGAAGACGTAAAGTCTTAAGGGGAGTATGAGTCGAAGCTTATAACTTTTTCTCACTCTTGTGGGTTGCCCAAAAACAAGTTTTGGGCCCCACGTTGGGCGCCATTCGTAGCGAAAATGTAATTGAGAGTGCCTTAGCACTACTTAGAACCAGACCGAAGTCCAGAACCAAGAGTGCTAAGGTCAAAAAAGTGGAATGGCTAATGCCATTCAAGAGGCAAAACAAAAAAAAAGAATTGCCCCGAAAGCAGGGTGCCCTAGAAATGGCCGTGAAGGCCCCTCGTCCGCCTTAGCGGAGCACCCTTTTACCAACCCCGACGGATGCTGGGGTGCCGCTTTGCTAGCTCGCTGCGGCTGGGGTGGGTTCATGAAAAATGGGGATGGTTTGCTCTCAGAAGAAACGGGATGCTACGTGATATTCATCCGTCATGAATTCGTAGCCGCAAACTGGTATATAAAATACCCAGGGACAAAAGGGGGCATAGTTACGTAAAGGAAACCACCCAGGCTCTGCAACATGGGCTGACTAAGCAGACCCAGTGCTCGTGACAACGCACGGAGCCAGAAAATTTAAAATCTAAAGCGGGAGAAGGAAAACGCGCTACCTCTCTTTTCAGAGGAACCCGGGTGAGGCAGACAGCCCCGGGCCCCCGATGATAGTGGAGCCCTGACCCCGATGGTCTGGGGTCCTCCACCCACTGATATTGGCCATATTAATCAAAAAAACAGAAACTACTATGATGGCCAGTATCCCTCCCTTTAAAGATGCTGAAAAATCACTAAGAAAAGACCAACTAGTTCATTTTATAGGCCAGCCAGGTCATGCGCAGACCCTGAAAAAGAAAAGAACTTCTCGCTTTCACCCAATAAGAAGGCCAAAAGGTTAAATTTACAAATACATTATACTTTATTCAAATGTAAGCCGCTCTCCAGCGAGATTAAACGCAAGAGTTGAAACAAGTGCACTGTTTGCGGATGCTATTTGAACCATATAAAGAAATGATAGATTGCATTCGATTGACTATTGTGTCTATGTTAAGCAAAATTAATTAGCTCCATTGCCATTGAAAAGATTTTTTTGGAACTTTGCGCAACTTTCTTTTAAACAGACTGCGAATAAGGATCATATAGTAACGTATCAAACAACTGGTACATCCCCGGCGGGAAGACAAGAAAACAATTTAAAACAAAAGGTGATGTGTTTCAGTGTTCAACAATAGGTTCCAAATTTGGAAACCAAAACAGGATAATAAACCGGAACAGATGCTCAGAGCAGGGGCACCTTTTGTGATATTGACATTGATAACAATGCTTCCATTGAACCAGGTTTCACTGGATCCCTTGACTATGTTTGTATATATATGACGTTTGTTCATCCATCTGCTAGTTCTACTCATAGGTTCTATTGAGTATGTCTGTCAGTCGGTCGGTCTGAATGGTCTGGTGGTTTCAGATGAATCGTTGTACTCTCTTTACGGTGTGCAATTATCTTTATAAAGAAACTTTCCCATAAATATTTTAATTTTCACTAGAGTATTTCAATGTATAGAAAAACTGTAAAAATATCGTTGCCTGAACCCATTCGGATTGAACAACATAAACGATATTACTCATATTCCTCATGGTAGCGGTTAACATTGTTGCATTCGAATACCAAATTATAAATTCTATTGTGTTAAAACAACATTTACTCATTTACTTATTCATTCGTCAAACTATAAGAATTTATGGTTGAAAACGAGCCTGAGTTGCGAGTGAAGTTCCAGGGATTCGTGCCTTTTAACAGCAGCGAGACATATCGTTACAATTAATACAATTACTTTGTGAATAACACGAGCTGAAGAGAATTTTCATTACTACAATATTTGAACGTTATAAATAGTAGGCAACAACTAGCCTACAGCTTAACTTACGAAAAGTTTACAGACACAAAAAAAAATAGAAGTTGTCAACACTCAAGAAAAACAAATTAACAGCTAACAACTCAGTACTGACTGTAAGAGATAAATTGGCGATATTCATTTCATCTCGTGAAAAATAACGCAAATTAATGACTTAAGGTCCCTAGGTATTTACATTACAATTCATGCTTCGTTTAATCTTGAATGTGATATAGAGTCAAGTATATCACGATACATAGGAACTATGGTAAGAAAACATTCTGGTTTTAATTGAAATGGAATTACTTCTATCATATTTTACGCAAATAATTATTTGACAATGTGCATAACTCGGTAAATGAGTGGCATACGTGGAGGCATTGTACTATGGCTCCTCGGTGTCTTCCTTGCATTTCACAATTCTTTAAATCGGGTTGCTCATCTTCGCATCGCCGCGTAGACTATGGATAATTTCACTCCGTTTCCCGAAATTAGCGCTTTGCTCGCATCACTCGGTTTCACTTAGCATTAGTGGAAAAATTTCCGAAAGTGTTATGTCGCTTCAAAAGAATCAATACCGAATCGAAGCGCCAACCTGCAATTATGTTATTGATATTTTTTTTTTTTGTTATAAAAACCTGGTGTTGGCTGGAGTCGTCTTCATCGAACCCCGCTGAGACTTTCATTATTAGTGCTGTCTTGTTATACGGAAATCGCAAATAAGCAACTGACTTGCATTTTGCACTAAGTCGGTGACTTGTGTCGGAGCTAAGCACCTTCACCGTCACCTTCAAGGCACTCAACGTACTTAATACGTGCCGAACCGTATCGACAATTACAAAAAAAGACAGAGACAATGAATTTTGTCAACGCGCGATACGCCGCTTTTCGTTCACTAGATCCACTCAATATTCGTTTTCAGTATTGGTTTCCGAAACACTCTTCTAAGCGGCGCACGCAATGGGGGCAGACACACTAATCCAAAATTGACATGATATGGCCTCGGCAACACTAAGCCCGATTCAAAAACAGAATATTGCCGTTTCCAACAGTCGTTGCTCGCATCGTACGATCACCCTTTCTACTAAGCGTATTTCCACGTTTTCGTACCTGGTGTTTGCGACAATTACCAGAGTTATTTTATTTATTTTATTTTATTTTATTTATTCACCAAACAAGGTACAAAATCAGATATAAAATAACAAATTAAAAATAAAATGGAAAAGTAAAGTCAAGTAAAAAGTAAAAACAAACAAGTTAAATAAGTAACAAACAAATGAAAAAAGTAACAAATAGGTTAATAAATGACAATCAATAAATAAAAACATTGACATATAAGCTATGGCTTAAGGTTTAGGGGTATGGATGGCATGCAAAAGAGAGGATTTGAAGGATGATTTGGAAATCGTAGGGGAATATAGATAACTTATGTTGTTGAATATTCTGCAGCATCTATTTATTGGCTTATTTGCTGCATATGTCGTCGAATGTGAATATTCTTTTAGGAAACGATTGGACCTGGTGTTCCTCACAGGGATATTTATCGAAATTTTACTATTCAGGAATTCTACATTTATAGCGCCTCTAATGACGTCGAATGTGAAGCAGGCCGATATCATTATTCTTCTAGAAGCTAGTGTTGATAGATTTAAATGACCCAGTCGAAACTCATAAGGGGGTAGGCTATTAAAATCATAAGGGTTGTACAGTTCTCTCAAGGCGAAAAGTAAAAATTGTTTTTGTATTGACTCGAGCCTGTCACTGTGGGTTTCAAAAGCGGGGTTCCAGCTAATGCAAGCGTATTCGAGAATAGGACGTACAAGTGAAGTGTATAAGGATCTTGTGACCCACAGACTACGGAATTCTTTGGCACGTCTTTTGATGAAACCTAGCTGTTTGTTCGCACGAGAAAGCATTTTATCAAAGTGTAAGGTGAAGCGGAGTTTTTCATCTAAGATAACACCGAGGTCAGCAATGTTATCAACTCGGGTTAGCATATTATTGCCGAGAAAGTACGTATTGTGTGTGACCGTGCATTTCCTGGAAAAACTAATAACTTGGCATTTGCTGATATTGAGAGAGAGCTTGTTTATATTGCACCACTGAACAAGTGAATCAAGCTTGGATTGGAGAAAGGGGGCATCCGATTTCGATTCAATAGTCTGATAAAGTTTGAGATCGTCTGCATAGAGTAAATGAGGTATGTCTGCTAGGACGTCAGATAAGTCGGAAATAAATATATTAAAAAGAAGTGGGCCAAGATGGCTACCTTGGGGTACACCAGAGGTAGCACTAACGTTCTTCGATAAAAAATCCTTGAAATTTTACACATTGTGTTCGATCGCGTAGGTAGGAGGTCAGCCAGCTGAGTAAAGACCCGGCAATACCAAATTTCTGAAGCTTTAGAATCAAGGTAGAATGGTCAACTCTGTCAAACGCCTTACTGAAGTCAGTGTAGACTGCGTCAATTTGGTATCCTTTTTCCATTTTGCATAGAACGTCAGAGATTAGAATTGTCAAATTCGTGGTAGTTGAGCGACCTTTTCTAAAGCCATGTTGTTGCTCGTTCAAACGGGAATCAACAAGCGGAGAAAGTTTATCGTATACCACCTTTTCGAAAAGTTTCGGAATCGAAGACAAAATGGCAATGCCCCTATAATTTTGGATACAGTGTCGACCACCATTTTTGAATATGGGTGTAACATACGAAAGCTTCCAATAGAATGGGAAAATTCCCGACGAAAGTGATCTATTAAAGAAAATATGCAAGGGATCTATAAGCTGCTCTACACACTTGCGCAAGAAGATCGGAGGAAGAAGATCAGGCCCAGGACCTTTGTTGCAGTCGAGATCCAAAATAGCTTTGCGTATTTCATCACGGGAAATTTCTAAATGGTTCACAAAAGCTATTGAAGCTGAATCAGCGGAGGAAAGGTGTGAGTTTGATGGGTCTGGTGCATCGAAAATTTCTTGGAAACTATCAGCGAATAGGTCACATATCTCTTTAGGAGAAGAAGACGTTATATTATTAAGAAACATGGACGATGGATAGCCAGTAGTTTTTCGCTTCACATTAACAAAATCAAAGAATTTTTTCGGGTTGCGGACTATATTTTCGCCGGTTGTTCTAATGTAAGTGTCATAAGCCTCATGAGACTTTGCTAAAAATTGCTTAGCAACTTCATTATATTCTTCCTGAATAGCAGGACTAACATCGGTATTTTCTTTAATAAGCTTATAAAGTTTGTTCCTACGATTTCGCATATGCCTAAGGTCCCTATCAAGCCATGGCTCAGACAATTTATTCTTTTTTTTTATCTTTGGGACATATCTTTCAACGGCGTCAAATATTTTATTGTAAAAAGACGAAATGGCTGTCTCGAGATCTTGTGTTGAAAGAGTAGTTGACCAATCAGTAGTATCAAGAACATGTTTAATGCTTTCATAATCAGCATTACGGAAGTCAAATACAATTGAGTTATTGTAAGTTTTTAAGCAGGTGGAAGTGCTGTATGGTGTAAACTGACAATTCTGACAGTGCTGTATGGTGTAAACTGTTGCAAAAAAGATGCTCTGCGTCACCAGTTGGACTAACCACTACTTCGTCATAAGCATTTGTGAAAACAAGATCTAACCAATTACCATTTTGGTTAGGAGTTTGGGAAACCTGCTGCAAATCATTACCACAAAAGGCACTCGCAAGATTGAAATCGTTGGTGTCTACAAGGTTTACGGGGAGAAGGTAAGAGTCATTTTCATCCGGAACCAAGCAAAGATTCGGACGATTGAAATCACCCAAAACTATTATTTTATCTTTTTCGCTAAGTGATGTCGCTAGTGAAGATATTGTGTCACACAAATTGCTGTAGATGGATTCGTCAGATCTAGGGGGGCGATGTAAATTGAGTTGTTATTAGCGATGTAAATTGAGTTGTTATTAGTGGAGATCCGAACAATTATACATTGGAAGAAAACATTTGGGGTGGTATCTACAATCTGACTTGAAAGTGTGTTGCTAACAGCAAGTAAGACACCACCTCCTCGCGACTGACCCGTAGAACAATAATCACGGTCGCTTCTGTAAATAGTCCAACTACTATCAAGAATCTCCTCATTCTTGTGAGAGGCATTAAGCCAAGTTTCCGTGATGGCGAGTAAATTAAAATGGCACGATTTGGCGTCAAGGTATAATTTACTTAGTTTGCCTCTCATACCACCACAATTGTGGTAAAAAAAGTTTGAGGCTTTTCTGAGATCGGTTAGGAAAAATGCCTAAAAGGGTTGCCTGATCTTCGAAGAGATTCAGATGTCATATTACTACCATTAGAAGAATAATTTATATTGCTCGTAGTAGGAGCTAAGTTTACGGCGGCCTGACTGGAAACCTTGGAGGAGTGTTTATTAACAACGTTGGTACACCTGCTTGAGGGAGAAGATGCCGTGTTAACTGCTGGGGGTATCAGTGCATTACTATTATTATGAGTAAAAGCATTGGAACAGTCAGATATGGAAGAATTATCTGTTGTCATTGAAAATTGGGACTGAGTACGTGATGGGCGAGTTTTATGGGTGGAAGGAAATTGGGTAAAGGTGTGACTAGGGATACAATTTTTTCTTACAATTTTTTGTTTTTTCTTATACCTAGTTTTGTCGGTGATGTTTCTCCAGGGGCTGAATGTCACTCCTTTCCAATTGATGGAGCTGTTGTTTCCACTCAAGCAAGTAAAAAGCCAGGCATATTTTGATGGGATGAAGACCTTACACCGTCTTGAGGATATATGTTTACGCTGGGATAAAAATTTCACTTCGTAGTCGTTTATATGAAAATCCGCTTCGAGAATCTTTCCCAACCATTCGTCGTCAGCAGAAAAAGGAATCCCTTTCACAAAGAATGCAGTTTTTTTACTGAAGTCGTTAATTTGGAAGTCGAGCTCTTATTGTGAAGAATATCGTTCGTTTTTTTTATTTTTTGTAGACGATTCTGCCAATCGTTTTGGGACCAAAAAGTACCGAACTTGTAAATTGGGGCTTCACCGTTGAGGTTTGAAAGTTTTTGCTGAGTAGATGGAGTTGTACCCTCAGCTAGATTCCTTATAGGTGATGTTGCTTTGTCCTGCATCCTCGTATTCATAGCCGTTGTGTTATTATTTATTTCCAACGTTGTGTTAAGGAGCTCCTGATGGAGTGTTATCTCGTTCGCTAATAAATCTTCGTCTGCATCATTTCTTGAGGTTTTGCAATGACGGTCTAAATCCTCCAATTTTCTGCTGATATCAGCTAATTTTAGTTGTTGCTCAGAAAAAGCGTCTGTGAGTCTGTCAGTTTGCATTTTTAACGTTCGTGAAAATTGTTCAAAACTTACAAGCGTACCTTTGTTGTTTGCTTGGCAAGTATCATTAGCGTTATTGAAAGTGGATAAATTCGATGCAATGAAACCCATTTTATCAATTAGAGTATCCATTTTCTTCCCAAGCGTGTCAAAAGACTTTCCGTGGCTAATACTGTTTGATTTAGAAAAGGTAGACGCCAGACCATCGAAATGACTTGATATTTCCGACAGGAATTCTTCATTTGCTCGAGCTTGTGCAAGTTGCTTGGATATGATATTGTCTTTTTCCGAATTAAGTGTCCCAATATAGCTAATTAAGTTGTCGTACATAATTTTTAAGAGTCTTTCAATATTTTGGCAGTCTGTACAGATAAAATGACTCTCGAGATACGGGTGGAACCAATCTCTGGGAGCACCCATGCAGGCACCGTGCAACTTTTTATTGCAGAAAGCTTTGCATATCACGAATTTCATCGTGTTGTCGAAGGCAAAGCAATTTTCGAGGCTGCACTTGAAGCTCATGATTAATTAATGAATTTGTCGATTCGATGCTCAGAAGTATCCAATATGATAAGTGCCCGAAAGTATGCAATTAACTAGACTTGGTATCATGGACAAAAAACAATTGGTTGATAGGTAAGTGGAATATATATATATATATATATTTTTTATCAAAAATGCGGGCTAAAATTCGGCGCCGTGAGGTTTCGATCGTCGTGTGGATTTGATCGTCAGATCGCTTAGCGGTTGCTAATGCAACGTTGCTACCAAAACTGATAAGTTATGGAATTATAATGTCAATTTAACTTTTCAATAGCTCGGCCAGTGAAGTTAATTTAAAAATATTATGTGTGTTTATTATATTGCATATGTATTTGATTTATAATTGTTTCAAATTGAAAGTGCTATTTTATCATTTAAATTGTTTTTGCTTGAAATCAAAGCGATTTATTTTTCCCAATATGTTGAAACTTACAAAAAGCTGAAGTACCGATGTGGAATCGAACTCGCACTCTTGTAGTCAAGAACTTGCAACAATGTCACTGAGCTATGACCAGTTGGATTTTATTGTTGATAAAATAACATAAGAACCAAATTTAGAAGTAGGATTAATTACTAAAACAAATGTTCTGTTAACATATGTGAAATTTACTTCTTTGTCCGCACTTTCCGTTATAACACTTTCACTTATAAGGAACATGAAAAAAGGGAAATATGCTAATAGAAATAAACTAAATGACCTTTACTGAATTGTCCAAGGTATATATACAACAGAAAACCGGGTCGACCCCTCAGAGTTTTACTGTTGACGCGATTAAGAGGACGACGCGACGTTACGCAACCTTGTATTCGAACTGGTTCCTCACAGGGAAAAGAAGAAGGGTAAAAATTGTATTGCCAAGAAAGAAGGCACCCACGTTAGCACCGCACATAAAATCAGCGCGTCGGCACAGAGTAAATACACAGATAAATAAACAATATGGTGGATTATGGTATAAATATATACGGAAATTTAATTTAATTCCAACGGGGACTACTTCACGCACGTCTGACGTTATGATGCTGATGATAAAGACGGACCGGCGGAGGCACAATTTTTTCGCCGGACCGGCGGAGGCACAATTTCTGTAGGGTCCCTGGACACGCGAATTGAGCGGTCTGGAAAACTTGACACATTCATCCGCTTGTGATGGAGTCCAGGCAACAATTTCCCACTGAGATTAAATATTTTCACCACGCTTTGCAGTTTATAGCCAACAAGAAAATAATAAACCTTGTCAATTGACTCGTATGTGTCGTCTTATTCCACTTAGACTCAATGCACTCGAGTCTCACCAATTACAGTTACACGTTTCGGTCACAATGCGCTTTCCATGAAAACGTTTCGATCTACGAAAACTTCGTTCGGTGACCGACAGTGCGCTCTAAACTCGAGAAAACCAAACTTTTTCTATTACTTGTTAAAAATTTTGTCTTCCCGCGTCCGCGTCGAAAACCAAGAAATCGAACCTCAGTGTGGTGTGCGTGAGTTGATGAGCGAACGATCGAGCACCACTCCCGTCGTCACAGCAACCTAACGATGACTGTCCAGAGCCCATCGCTACAAGCCCACAGCCCAGCTCCAGTCTTGAAATTTTTCACAAACAAATTACCGTTAATACGGTTAATTGGTTTGTGAAATTGCAATTTTAACGCGACATCGCTTGTATTTCGATTTCTCGAAAACAAGGTGCCGTTAAAAGGTCATGTTGTAGAGGACTTCTGATACATTACGTATCAGAAGTCGTTTGCCGTGAATTTTAGAAAAATCCAAATTGGCAAATGCTACAATGTAATGATCAGATATGCATGGAAATTTGTATGGCTAGCATTTATCATGTATTAATGGCTGGTAGTTTTGCTCAAACTATTAAGTCTGATCAAAGTGTATGATCAAATATTATATGAAGTTGAGTTTTGTCATACTGTTAAGTATGTTAAAATAAAATCTGCTTTTAAATAGTGCAGTTTGAAAGCATATCATGTATCGAGTATTTTCATACTTGCGAGTATTTTATTCAAATATTCGAAAAGTTTTTAGGGCAAAAGTAGCTGAAATCGGCCGATTTTGGGTTAGAGTGGTTTCGGACATAACGGGCCAAGACCTATTGCTGTGATACAAACATTTCGGTTTTGTAGGAGAGTCAGGGGTTTTTTGGGCATAGTTTGGCAAAAACTGCCTTTACCGCGCTTTCAATGATTGAAAGTGGTCGGGGAGTACAATAGTGATATTTTAAAAATGAGATAATTTTTTATGGGGAAAATTGGGCAAAAAAGTCGAATTTTCCCAAATTTTTTTTTTGCGTAGCTTGAATTCTTAGACCTTTCTGACCTGTTTCGGGCGAAATGTCCATACAAGTATGGGAAAAAGTATGGGAAAACGGCAGTTTGAAAAAGTGCGGAGAATGGCTGCACTACTGGTAACTGGAGCGCTCCGCTCCACCCCTACTAAGGCACTCTTTTTGCTGCTACATTGGCTGCCAACCAACCTACTGATCTCACAGCAAGCTAATCTGGCAGCTGTGAGACTAAATTGTATCTCAGCATGGAATAGGACAGAGTTCGGTCATGCGAGGATCTTGGCCGAGGGAGTACCCGCACCAGCGGTTGTTGACTACATCGCCCCACAATGCATACTGGATTTGGAGTTTACAACTCGCATTCCATGCAGGGAGGAATGGTGTGATGGTATCACCATTGATAATGGGCTTATCCATGTGTACACTGACGGCTCAAAGCTAAACAATAGAGTTGGGAGTGGTGTATACTCAGATGAGCTGAATCTCAAGCTGTCCCTCCGTCTACCAGACCACTGTAGTGTCTTTCAGGCGGAGGTAGTGGCTATTTATCAGGCAGTCGACTAGCTTCTGTGTAATCGAATATTCGGGGTCAATATTGGTATTTTCACAGATAGCCAAGCGGCTATTATGTCTCTTGCTGGTCCTTGTACAATATCCAAGATTGTTGCTGAATGTCGTGCATCTCTTAGGGAGATGTCGAGACATTCGGTTGTTCAATTGATTTGGGTACCTGGACATAGGGGTTTTCAGGGCAACTGTGAGACCGATGAGCTAGCAAGGCTTGGAACTTTGCTACCCGAGGTCTCTTGCTCCTTTTCAATAGGTATACCGATGACATCGGTCAAACTGGCCATAAGGCAAAAATATCTTGAGGACGCTAAGAAGTCCTGCGCAGATGAATTTTCCTGTGTGATAACAAGGCAGTCCTGGGTATCCATGGATGCGCATCGCACCAGGCAGCTTTTAGGCTTAACCCGAAGCGCCCTTCGTTGCACTGTGGGCGTTCTAACGGGCCACTGCCTTATAGGACGGCATGCACAACGTTTGGGCGGAGAGTTTAATGACTTCTGTCGGAGCTGTGGTTCTGAGGATGAGGAGGAAACCGTCCTTCACCTCATGTGCCAGTGTCCGGCTTTGGCAAGGAGAAGACTGGCGGCACTTGGTGCACCCTTTCTCTCAAACCTGACGGAACTGTCCCCGGTCAATTTAAAGGCGATAGTCCGGTTTCTCAAAGGAAGCAAATGGTTTCCGGACTTTAGTGAGTAGAAGAGGGTCACTAAAATATTGTGGTATCACAACGGGCCTCTCCTGTGCCTATGTGTGCTGGTCGTCAGGCCTCTGAAGATCGGCAGCCACGTTAACCTATCACCTACCTACCTACCTATGGGAAAAAGTGGCCTAGTTTATATTTTTCACATCAAAGTCATTTTGCTTTCGTATTTTTCCATATAGTTCCTGATAAGGGTAAGGTAGGGAGAGGTGATAAACCGTAGGTACAGTTGGTTCGAAAGGTAATATTACCAGCTCTTTAGCAAAATATTGACCATTGTTACCACAAACAAATTGGATATCAAAAATAAATGTGCGCGTTCTGGCTGTATGGAAGTGAAGTTTGAAATGAAATGAAAAATAGCTTTGTCTTTGATATTTATATATTTGCTACCTAACTAAAATACCATTTGTTCTGAACTAAAATGCAATTATTTATATGTTGTTTCATCATTAACTTATTTACGATTTTACAAAGTTTCTCATCTACTTTTACATCTTAATTAGATATGTGTGTGTCACTCCTTTGAGGTTTTAAGCATTAGAAGTCTAATTGTGTCTTATATTTTATGTAACTTAAAAATAACAAATTTTATACTATCTTAAATAATGCGCATTCTTTTGAAACCGTAAGGATATGTGGAATATTCTTCAACTACAACTTTTTAGTCAAATGTGAAACGGAGACGTTTTGCCTCAGGGGCTGAAACAACAATATCCGGACGCTTGCGTTTGATCTTTTTTTCATTAGTCACGCAAACTATTACTTCATCATCAACAACTGAACCTCTCAAGCGCTCAAAATTTAGAACCTTAGAATTTTTGAAATTTATGGTCATTCCTTGAAATTTTTTGATATATTCACTACCTTTCACTGTTTCGAATTTCATACCGCAAGTTTTTGCACCTGTACTTACGAACTCGTAAATGTATGCATTCGGACCAAAGCATTCAATTTTATTGGTCGACTCGCCTAAGTTACCCAAACAGTATCATTATTTGGTGGATAAACCGAATATTTTTCCAGTCCCGGTGACCGTATGATAAAACAAAGGTCTTTGAATGTATGAAACACCTTTGTATGGGTTCGATCTTCTCCCTGTGCAAATTTACCCCACAAAGCATTTAAACACATATTTTCTGTATTTCGTCTACCAGCATTTTTACTAATTTGCTCCTTACTTAAATTTGTGTTTTCTTTCAATCGATACGACTCTATAAAGTTATCTCGATCTACTTGGGATAAGTGCTCACCACCTCTCTCACTCGACTCTTGTTTAATTTTCAAAAAGGTGTTGACGTATTCCGAGAACAAACCTCCTGTTTTGGTATCCAAACCATATTTGGTTAAATTATATTGCCAAACTTCAAAAATTTGTCGGACTCTATTGCCTTTATTAGCAGCTAGCACTACTTCAGGTATAACTCAAGTACCGGTAAATTCACTTTCCAAATCATCATGATCACATAAGGTAAATTTGTTTATCTCTGCACATCTTCTACATAATGAAAAATACAATTGGGAATTGGAAAAGGGTAATACAGGGATAAATAAACCCGTACGAGGAATAATAGAACACTTAATAAAACCGTGCATTGATAACACATCTTCTTTGCAGGTATATAAACAAAGCGAAAAATTTTAGGATGTCCTATCGGATTAGGAGCGTATTTATTAATGTAAGGATACAGACTGGTGAAATCAAGGTATCGTATCATTTCATTCGCCTAAGCTTTATGATACAATTTGAACACTTCAGTACGTCCACTGAATAATGCGTCACGTGGAGCTAGGGGGGAGTTGACAGCTTGATATTATTCATCGACTTTCGTATTGATGTGAGCGCTCTCTTTTATGAATTTACATTCCCATATATACTCTAATTTATAGCCGACGTACTTTACCAGCTCAATTCCCCTCATTGTATCCTCATATCTCTGATCTAAGGTTCCTGATTGAAACCCGATGCATGCTCTTGAATTTGAACACATTTCTTACATCCAGGATAAAAACATTTGAAAAACTCATATACTGTATTTGTCTTAAAATGGAACAATGGAATCAACAATGAAAATAAGTTATCAGTGTTTAAATTTTCTAGGCTCTAGATATTTTTCGGTCCAAAACATATTTCGTTTTTTGACCCTAAACATTTTTTTTATATCTGTAACTCTCGATAAAATCATCGGTTAAAATCGAAATCTATGGAGTTATTTGATTTTGACGTGAGGCAATCGTGGAAGACTTTTAGTTGCAGTGCTGGTAAAGTGTTGCAAGCACTAAGCATTTTCTTTGTTTATGTTGTGTTATGCTGCTTTCAAAGTTTTGCAGTGTTTGGGTTTCCTAATATTCCACCCTAGGAGTTTGAATGCATTGTTAAGATTCAAATGATTTTGCACTCGAAACAGGTTGGAGCACATGTGGTAGAATATGCACTCAAAATCTGGACGATTCTTCTACTGTTCATCGAACATTAGTATTTCTAGCGGTGTAGGTGCGCTAGAGTTTTACTAGTTCCAGCACTAAAAATTTTCGATCATACCGCAGTTAATTATGTGCGATACAAATTACACCACTCAAATGAGGGCGAGGCGTTAGACAATAGTCTACGAAGCTTTTAAGAACATCTCTTTATGTATCATTATACCGGAAAATGTGCTCTCTTACACCAAATATTTTGCAATCTTTTGTAACATCCATCTGTACATAACGCTTATAACATGTCTGTTGTGAAACAACTAGATTGACAACATGCAGGTCAGAAGTAGAGCTTTTCTTATACTGATTATTCTGAGTGCTTTCACACTCGAAAAAGATCAAAAGAAATTTACGATCAATCTTACCTTTGGACGGTTTAATAAAACAGAAGTGTTCTGCCGAAACAGTTTTAAAACATATATGTCACCTGTAATCGTTACATTTATGACTTTTTGTTTGCACTTTTCTGAAATCTAGGAATTTAGTGCATACGACACATATCTGGAAAGTGTTTTGCTTAATTTTGTTTTGAAGATGATTATTGTAACAACCCACGCCCCTAAATAAACGACTACATTTCTCACATTTCAGCATCACCGCCGAAAAATCACAAATCATAAAAGAATTGCAATAGGAACATCTCAACTTATATCTGTGATTCGTGGTATTGACAACTTTGTCACAAATGCTACATGTATAGTTCTTATCGAAAAATGCTGAAAGGCTCTTAATGATATAAAAAACCCTAGCGCATCAGAACCGCCAGAAAAAATAATGTTCGAAGAACAGTAGAGGATTTGTGCAGATTTTGAGTGTGTATTCTACCACTATGGTACTTCCTACTTAGAACTAATACACCCTAAGTAATAATAGAATGTAAGCTTATTTTAATTTCGGTGACTTCATCGAAATTTACAGCGATAGAAAAGTGTTTGAGGTTGTCATCCGAGAAATGTGCAGATCTTAGAAAATTTAAACATTGTTTACTTATTTTCATTACAAATGTTTGCGATAAAAATACTTCATGGAAGTATTTATTGGAACGAATATAACAAAAATACCTAGTGTTGGCAGCCCTTTGCTAGCACCGTAGCTGAAAATATGTCGCATCTGCCTTATGTTGAAGTCAACCTGCTGTGCAAATTTCGTATTGACCCAATGATTGCATTGGAAGTTATAGGGATGCAAATAAATTTAGGGTTACAATTCGCACAAGTTTTCAAATTCTCTAGATCTTTATATTTGGTGTTTATTTTCACAACCAGATCACTACGATTTGAAAATTCTATGATAAAATCGCTTACTAAAGGTATCCCAAAAAATACAAAAACGACCATAGCTGGCAAACCTATCATTATTTGACTGAATATTGCCTACAATAAGTTTTATTTGCCATTTGAATTCTCTAGATCTTTATATTTGGTGTTTATTTTCACTACCAGATCACTACGATTTGAAAATTCTATGATAAAATCGCTTACTAAAGGTATGCCAAAAAATACAAAAACGACCATAGCTGGCAAACCTATCATTATTTGACTGAATATTGCCTACAATAAGTTTTATTTGCCATTTGAATTTCGTTATGATTCAATTATTGCACTGGAAGCTTTATTTTATAAATAGCTTTATTTTCCTCAGGAATTTTCCAAATTAAAAATCCCAAAATTACCATAGCTGGCAGCTCCAATCGAATTTTTCAAACAAGTTTCTGCCAAACGTGTTTTAAATAGCTAATACTGTGTGAATTTCGTTAAAATCGAATGACTGAATCAGAATTTATAGGGCCAAAAGCAGTTATTACTAAATTTCGAAGAAAAGTAGTATTAAACTCGTTTCGCCGAAAATTCATATTTCTTTATATATATGTATATATATATATATATATATATATATATATATATATATATATATATATATATATATATATATATATATATATATATATATATATATATATATATATATATATATATATGTATATATATATCAGCAAAATGATTAAGGGAGATAATCTCTGGAGTGGCCAATCCGATTGAGCTGAAACTTTCGAAGAATGTAGATGTATTTAGTAGGTAGGTAGGTGCTCAAATTCAGATATCCTAAACCTTTTGGCGGCGGCGAGCGTTTTAGTGAATTTTGAGGTACTCCTATATTTCCAAGCAGCGTGAATTTTTGTTCTAAGCTTGTTTATGGTAAAGAATTGGACATTTTGAGCCGTGTGTGGGTGCAGCGTACCTAAAAGTAGGCAAGGATTTTTTTCAAATTTTGATTTGTCATTACTTCTGACAAAAACATTGGATCATTGTGAAATTTGCAGAACGTAGTGATGTTGACTAAAATTTAGCATAAATGAATTTCCAAGTTAGCGCGGGTAACCCTGTAGCTGCGGCAGGCTCCTGAAAAAAAATCCTTCAAATCATTGACCCTCCTGAAAAATTTTTGTATTTTGACAAAAATTTCAAATCTTTTTCAAAATTTCAAATTTTTAAAATTCCCATTTGCACAAGAACGGACACCCATCACTAAATTACCTCTATTTTCAGCACTCGAAAGTTCTGTTCACAAGAACTGACTACCAGATGATCTGATCATAATGAAATTTACAGGACATGTTGGTATTAACTAGGACCAAGTCTGATAGAAGTGATTTTGAAATGCAGGCAACCCGGTGGTAGTGGTGCCATCTTGAAATATCACTGAGAAAAAAAAACAGCTTTTTGGCCTATAGGTTCCGATTCAGCCATCAGAATTAAACAAAATTCACACAATATTAAGATCTTACTTTTGATAACCGTTGATGAAAATTTGGCTGAAAAATTAGAATAGAGTTGCCAGCTATGGTGATTTTTGTCTCCTAAATCTTGCAAATTTGCTCAGCAAAATAAAGCTTTTTTCCCTATAACTTCCGGTGCAGTGATGATATTAAAATGAAGTTTATGCAGTAAATAGATTTTAATGTGGGCCAAATGTCATAGGAATTTCGTACAAAAAGCGTGGAAGGGCTGCCAGCTATGACAATTTTTGTAATTTTTTGGAATTTCTTTACTGCGCGATTATGTCTTTAGATTTGCAAATGGGAACGATCCTGCAATGAAAATTAACAACAAATATTAACACTTTAAAAATTTGAAAAGTTTTGAGGGTGGTAGCCTTAAAATTTTTTTCACCCGTATAACTTCTAGCGCAGTGATTCAATCGAAACGAAATTTATTGTTTGGGTTTAGTTTAACGTGAAGCATATTTGGTATATATTTTACTTTGCTGCTGACACAGGGTAACCAGCTTTAGCCATTTTCGTAACTATTGCATCAACAGATGCTTCAAA
>OZ022263.1:150828092-150830592 GCA_963978885.1 Nemotelus pantherinus
TTGCTAAAAAGATTACGTAGCCTGACGGCCCGTACTTCTAGGAGGCATTGCCAGAATCTAAGCCAACAGCGCGAGCCACTTCCGAGACATCTGCTCCAGTCACACACGGCAGACAATGAACTTTTACTGGGAATGTGTTGAGCATAAAAAATGCATTAGCAGCAAGACTTGACAGCTCAGAGCTCCGTGTATTTGTGGTTATGATATTTTCTTTCGCCAACCAATGTTGGTACACCTTTAACAGTTTACCAATAGTTTGCTGACCTTCAAGTGATTCTTCTCCACCAATCAGCACCCGATCAAGATGAAGTAATTCATTTACAGCTGTCCCTTTGCTAAAATTCTGAATTTGAGAGAATATCATATCTAATACCTGGTTTTTGATTAGCTCGTACAGGCACTGTATGTTATTTTTCCACGAAGATTTTGGTTATTTTGAGCTATTTTTGCAATCATTCGAGCAGCACTTTCTCCATGTTTGAGATCTGCCGCTCTACCTTTTCGGTGTCTAACTTTTATCGTCGGAGTATTTACTGATATGAACAATAAATCGGCATTTCGAAGGGTAGTTTTGACATAAGTTGAAAGAATAAATTCACATTTCAACAACTTTTAAAACAACTTTGTCTAGAGCTGGTTGATTGGCAATTTATAAAAGCCCATTATAAGCACTCACGTACCATATAATAGAAAAACAGTAATGAACCAGCTTAAATGTCGTCACTTTGATTTTCTTTTTATTTAAACGTTCATATTTCCAATTAGGTTAATCACAATACAGCGATTTGCCGCAGTGCGCTGCGGCAAACCGCAGTCAAAAAATTAAAAAATGCCTGCGGCCGAATTTGCGGCAGCGGCAGAATTTGCCAAATTTCTAATTTTGCCGCACCGCTAACCAACCGTAGGTTGGCATCATCACTACGTTCAATTAAGTCTACTTGAATTAGGTTGAATGGTCTGGTGGAATAGACAAGCGATGGCTGATATGTATTGTGATAAGCCAACCTAATCCTCGCACAACAGGATTTAGCAATACAAAAGAAAAAAAAAGAATTTGCTTGATGCCTTGGTTGCATTGACAGCGACATTGTTGCTGCATTGTGGTTCACCAAATTCAACTGCGGCACTCACGCGTCCCCCTGCGGCGCCGCTGCGACAATGCCGCTGTTTTGTGTTTACAGCAAATCGCGGCCGCACCAAGCACGTCTTTTGCCTGTATATACACGACAGGAGCTAAATTTCGCTAACGGCACCCGCGAAACATCATTAGACGAAGGCTATTTACGACATTGATATGAAAGTATAGAGGATATGGTGATAAGGAAATTATTGTTGCCATTTTTCGGATTCTTTATATGTGGTTGTAAAAAACCGCACAAAACTGAAAAACACAAAGGCGTCGTAATTATTGTATTTACGAGTTGGAGGGTGGCTAGGCTATCGATGTATTGCCATCTAATCACGATGTATTTCCAAATTGAAATCATAAATATATCCTTAAAACCATATCTAAAAGATTGTTTTCCAAATTCAATTTATGCATACAAATGGCAACATGAAGTACACTAAATATTTGATGTTACTACTTTTGAAGATACATTTTTTGGTAATTATACAGCTGAACCCCCTCACCTCCGATTTCCTTGAAATTTTTATATGTTGTAGTGTTCAGTATACTAAACAAGAATATGTATACATGTTGGGTGCGGAAATCAAAAATTAACATAGTTTTTTAACTTTGAAAATCCGAAAATTTATTTGAATTTAATGGCATGAAAATTCACGAAAATGTTGACAGTGAAAAAATTCTAGTGCAGCTGTTATTGTAAACAATCAACATACAAAACTTATGTGAACTTCTGATTTCCGCGCTCAACATGTGTACATATTCTTGTTCAGTATACTGAAGTATGCCAGTGGGTATGAATTAACACAAAAACTGTGTTTGTTTACATTTCCCCTTCCCCTTCCCCATTGTCTCAAACAATTTATGAACTTTATCAGTCGCAAAAGTGAAATCAATATGATAACATTGTTTGAAATGATTGAGCTTATTAGCAATCGTGATCGATTGCTTGATTTTTTAATTGCTCACAAAGTGATAAGGGAAGAAATCATTTGTCGAGAATGCGGTTCGGTTATTTCATTAACACGCGAAACATTATCTCTCCGCTGCACTTATAATTATTACACAGTTCCACGTAAACAAAAACGTCGAAGAGTTAGGTGTCCTTTTGAAGCGAGTGCACTAACTGGTACATGGTTCCAGAAAATCCGCATAGATATTGCAATTGCGTGTCGAATCATTGCGTACTTTTTGTACCACAGACCACCACATCAACATAAATTGATGGAAGATTTTCGGATCAACAATAATACCGCTGTTGATTGGATATCGTTCTGTCAGGAGGTTTGTATCATAATATTTCGTCTTCACAAACTAAAGAAAGGTTGACTTTAACTCAATGGTGATATATATAGGTTTGTCAATTCTGGGTGA
>OZ022263.1:150835592-150985592 GCA_963978885.1 Nemotelus pantherinus
TACAAAGTTCTATGTCAACAGTCGTCTCACCAAAACAAACAAGAAACTTCTTTACGAAACGAAAAAATTTGCGAAAGAAAATTACTTTAAGTTTGTGTGGATTCGTGACGAAAATATTTTCATCAGAAAAACTGAGCAGGGGAGAGTCTTCAAAATTAACTGCGTGGAAGAGTTAGATAATAATTCCCTAAAATAAGTTAAAAATTAATTGAGGTTCCGTTGTAATTTTTTTTTAAAATCTCTGCTATGGACTGTGATAATGAAATACTAGTAGATAACGAAGTTGAAACGTACATTGCTAATTGTGTAAGTGAATGTAAGCAATTATTTGGTAGATCGGAATGTAAAGGGCTTAAAATTCTTCTTTTAAACATTAGGAGCATAAAAAAAAATGTTGACGAATTAGTTATATTAATAAATGAATTAGACGCTAACTTGGATGTAATTGTCTTGTCGGAAACACATCATGGTAGCTACTTAGCCGACTTTGATATAATCTCGCCTTCCTTAAATATACCGATGTATTCGATGTATTATACATCTCAATGCCTTAACAAAAATGATGGAGTTTTAGTGTACATTAGGCAAATAATTAAGCACACCTGCGATGAAATAAGTACTCCCAATCTCACAGGTAGCAATGATAGCAAGGCACAAAGCAAGGATATTCGCAATTTATAAATCACCAACGATATGCAACGAGAACTTCATTTCTGATGCATACAATACAGTTTTATGCACGGGATTTGCTGCGATTGACATATTAATAGGGGACATTAATATTAACTTATTAGATAATACTACTACTACCAACAACTATCTAACTACTTTTAATGGCCTAGGTTATATCTCGTGCATAAATAAACCGACTCGAATAGACGGTTGTAGCGAATCTTGCATTGATCACATTCTACTAAGGAAAAACTCCACTCGGTACCACGCCATTCCCATTATATTACAAAACTCAATCACTGATCACTTCATGACACTAATTAAAGTAGACATTAATTATCAGGAAGTAAATAATTTCCTACCTAACAGACGAACTACCAAAATAATTAATTTTAATGAAGTGAAAATGAAGCTTGGTCTAGTAGATTGGGACTTAGTCATCAATTACGATGAAGATGCTAATTTATCATCTTATAAATTTATCCAGACGGTCAACAATATAATTAAGGAATCCACAACAACTAAATTCATCCCCAAAAAACTTTCACCTTTGAAACAGTGGATTTCTTTAGGAATAATAACATCGATAAGAAAAAGAGATGAAACAAAAAAAAGGATTAATAGGGAACCATTCAACACCAATCTAAAAAAATTTTATAAAATATACAGAAACAAGTTAAATACCATCATAAAAGCAGCAAAGAAAAACTTCTACCAAAAGCGTATTATTAATGCTAACAACAATAAAAAGTTATGGGAAATAGTGAATAATATGACAAGCAGTAAGACTCCAATGAATATTCCAACGGAAATAATTGAGACGATTCAGCCGGAGATAGCCTCTTCATCTGTTAGTAGCAAGAACATATGCCTGGCTAATCACTTGAATGAACATTTCATAAATATTGGAGAGCAAATAGCAAAAAATTTTGAGAATAACAACGAAATTGTATTACCCAACTCAAGTAACATCAGCTCAAATTTTCATCTACATAAAGTAAGCAGTAATGAGCCGCTGTTTATAATTAATTCACTTAAAAAGCAATCAGCTCCAGGTTGGGACGATATAAATAATAATCTGCTACAAGCAATAAAGCTCAGTATTATAGCCCCCCTCACCAAACTTCTCAATAAATGTATGAAGAATGGGATCTTTCCGACTGAGTTCAAAAAAGCAATTGTTATCCCCGTATTCAAAGGTGGCAATAGTCTCGATGCAAATAACTATAGACCCATATCACTTCTACCTTCATTAGCAAAAATTTTTGAGCGTTGTATAAAAAATAGATTAAGTAAATATTTGACGGAAAACAACATTGTATCTAAGAATCAGTACGGCTTCCGAGAAAAATTAGGCACAGAAGATGCAGTGTTACGGGTAACAAACTTCCTCTACTCCGAAATCGACAAAAATAATAAGCCCATAGCTGTATTTATGGATATTCAAAAAGCTTTCGATACCGTTCCAAAAGATTTGCTAATTAATAAACTTAGTCAAATTGGAATCATAGGCAAACCGCTAATGTTGCTAAACTCTTATCTTAGCTTAAGACAACAAAGAGTGAAAGCTAACAACGCTTATAGTGATTGGCGTTCGAAATCGGATGTAGGTCTACCACAAGGTACTGTCCTCTCACCCTTATTATTCCTCATCTATGTAAATGACTTTTGTAATCTGTACGAAGGGGCAACCTCTGGTCAAATAATCTCTTACGCTGATGATACAGTATTGCTGATTTCGTCCCCTAGTTGGGATGAGAGCTTTAGAATAGGGCAATTATACATTGATAACGTGCAAAGATGGTTAAGCTACCACCACCTCAAACTTAATTTAAAGAAGACATGTTTAATTACTTTTGCACCCACTGTGGCAGGACAACCAAACGGAGTAAACTTTTCCATATACGGCCACAAATGTAGGAATACAATCAATGAACCTTGCGATGGAAAATGTGAATTAATTCGTACTGTAGACCATACTAAATACCTCGGCGTAACAATCGACAAAAACCTAAAGTGGAATAAACACATAGAAGAAGTAAATAAAAAGTTAAGACGCAGTATCCACATTTTTTTCTCTCTAAGAGACGTATTAACAAAGGAACAGCTAAAAATTATTTATTATGCACTTGTGCAGTCTATACTACAGTATGCCATAGCAGCGTGGGGTGGTACCTTCTCTTCTCACCTTTCGAATATTATTACTACGCAAAAGCAGATTCTAAAGGTCATATTCCAGTTACCTCGTCTATTTCCAACGTCTGCGCTCTTTGCCTTAGCTAAAGTATTTGACTTTAGAAAACTTTACCTAGTTTCTATCCTATGCTATACCTACAAATATGATATAACCAACATTATCCAAACTGGCCACGTAACTAGATCAAACCAAATTAGAATTGCTGTTCCTGCTTGTAAGAAAACTCAAACGCAAAAATACGTATCATACAAAGGACCGATGTGCTTTAATAAACTACCTGAACATCTACAAAATATTAATACGTTAATTAGGTTCAAATATAATGTTAAAAACTCTAGCGCACCTGGACCGCTAGAAACACTAATGTTCGAAGAACAGTAGAAGAATCGTGCAGGTTTGAGTGCATATTCCACCACATGAGCTGCTTATTACGGCCAAACTGTTTCAAATGCCACGTTTTACTTTGGTCTCAAGAATGCATTATAACTCATATGGAGAAGGTTTCAGATATTACCACTGACATGAATTTCAACGTTTATGAGAGCAAAACACGGGTTAATTATATTCGTTATCAGTTGCTTACTTCACAAAATTTTGAAAGCAGCATCTCATATAACATCAATGAAGAAAATGCTCAGTGCCTGCAGCACTGTAACTGAAGTTGGTGTTTGGGGCTGCGATCCGAAAAATTTGCAGAACTTTGGGAATTGAAACATCGGTTATTTATTTGCATTGTAAATGTTTCCGGTATAATTTTATTGATACAAAAGTAGCACAACCGACTCGTGCTGGCAACTTTTCGCCAGGATCAAAGCCAAGAATATATCACATCTGCTTCACGTTGTTATATTACATTCGAAGTTATAGGAGTATGAAGAAATTGAGGGTTACCTGCAGCGGGGTTTTTCAAATAATCGAAAACTTAATATTTGCTGTTTATTGGCACTACAATATCATTACCAATTGAAAATTCTACTTTTAAACCGCTTAATAAAGATATTGCAAACAAACACAAAACCAACAATAGCTGGCAACCCTATCATGGCTTTTGAACCAAATTTGGCCTGAATAATGTTTGTAATAGGTTCCATAAATTGTATGAAATTCGTATTGATTTCATGACTGCACTGGAAGTTATAGGGCAAAAAGTTTTATTTTTCTGAGAGAATTTTCAAAACCAAAGACACAAAAATTACCATAGCTGGCAGCACCAATCGAATTTTTCAACTAAATTTCTATCAAACAGAGATTAGAGTAAGGTTCAGCTACTGTGTCAATTTCATGAAAATCTGGTAACTTATTCACATTTCATAGGGCAAAAAGCAGTTTTTTTCTTTGTAATTTTTCAAGATCGCACCACTGGCACAGAGTTGCCCAGACCTGGTCCTTCTTAAATCCAGACCTGGTCCTACTTAAGTCCAATGCTTTCTGTAAATTTCAATGGTATCTGATTATTGATTCGTGAGTTCCCGTGAACAGAAGTTTTTGATGCTAAAAATATAGGTTGACTGGGAAAGGGTTACCGTTCTTGTCCGACATGAAATTTCCAAAGTTTTACTTTGAACGTGTAGATAAAGCATAAAATTTGTATACAGATTGGTTTTATTGTAAGAAACGGACATTTTTAGGATATTCGATGGTTTGAATGTTTTCACTTCCAAATTTTTATTTTTTCAAATTTAAGACACCAAAATTATCATAGCGGGCAGCTCCAACCGAATTTTTCAACCAAATTTCCATCAAACGTGATTTAAAGTAAGGTGCAGCTACTGTGTGAATTTCGTTAAAATCGAACGATTCAATCAGAATTTATAGGGCTAAAAGCAGTTATCTTTTTTAGGGATTTTTCAAGATGGCACCACTGGCACAGAATCGCCCGCATTTCAAAATCACTTCTATCAGACCTGGTCCTATTTAAGACCAATACAGTCTGCAAATTTCGATTAATTCTGCTCATCGGATCGTGAGTTTCCGTGAACAGAAGTTTTGGATGCTAAAAATATAGGTAAATTGGGCAAGGGTTACCAGGCGTGCCCGTTATACCATATCAAATTTTTTTTTTTGTCTATGTAAACAAAGCATGAGATTTACATGTGAGTGGCTTTTTTTTGAAGGAGCGGCATTTTTTCAAGAAAGACGATGATTTGGAGGTTTTCACTTTCAGGACCTGCCCTAGCTACAGGGTTAGCAGCACGCTCATTAAAAGCTACACAAATCTACAACTCAATAATACCAATACGTTCTGAAAATTTCGTAATGATTGAATAGCTTTTTCAAAAGTTATCGCAATTTAAAAATTTTCAAATTTTTCCGTTCTATTTTTAGGCACCCAGCGCACACATGGGGTTAAAAAATTCCAAAACATTATCCGATTCACATGTAAAACACGTTCAAAATTTATTTGGTCACCTTTATTTGTGCAAAAATTATTTGTGTACGGAATAATAGGTATAATAAAAATATCACTAAAATGGCCGCCGGCGCCAAAGGGTTAAAGATTATTATTATATTTCTGAGACCTGGCACTATTCTGCATATACACCAATGTGTCCTGAAAATTTCAGTTCAATCGGATGGCGCGTTCGTGAGATTTTTTCACTGAAAATTTTTGATGATATATATATATATATATATATATATATATATATATATATATATATATATATATATATATATATATATATATATATATATATATATATATATATATATATATATATATATATATATATATATATATATATATATATATATATATATATATATATATATATATATATATATATAGAAATATGAATTTTTGGCCAAAGTGATTTTAATACTAATGTTCTTCTTCGAACATTAGTAAAAATGGCTCCAAGCAATATCCAAGAATTTCAAGCTAAATTTAATTTTATATTAAGCTCACCTTTGTAAATTATATATTATATTTCCGAATTATTAGCATTAGTTATTATAATTATAAATGAATTATTGTATTATTAGCAAGTGTTAACACAAAAAAGACAGACTCCTAAGAGCTGAACAAGCCTCTTCACACAAGCTATGCTTATAGAGAGGCGTTTTACACAAATTTATGTTAGTTATTCTAAGTTTTGTTACTGATGTTATGATTTGTGATTAATAAATGGAATTGAATTGAATATATATATATATATATATATATATATATATATATATATATATATATATATATATATATATATATATATATATATATATATATATATATATATATATATATATATATATATATATATATATATATGTATATATATATATATATATATATATATATATATATATATATATATATTTGTACAAGTTTTTGCCTTAGAGGCACAAAAACTCAACGATGGTCCCAGCTTCGCTCCTCCCTCCTCTTTTCTCAACCGGGCTTGGGACCGGCTATGGCAGATTTACAGTGTACGTTACATTATTAGCTGTAATTTTTTTAATTACCATTTTACTATTTCATTTTCCATTTTCATATACCTGTACATATGCTGAAAGTGCCCCCTTTCAGTATTAAGTTTAGTACCCGCTTCGACCTACTTAAAATTTCAATATGTCACACTGCCTAAATTGTAAACAAACCGGGTGATGTTTTCGTTCTCGCGACGATTCACGCAAACGAATTAAACAAGCGTTTTTGGAATTTAAACACTTCCCGCATTCTATAGCAATAGCTATATTTTAATAATGTTAAACCGTTCACTCATAAGCTATGTTTTCTATCACCATAACAGAACCGCACAACTAAAAACCTGGTTTATCTAATTATTATATAAAATATATATGCACATTAACTTAATGAAATAATCACTCGACACTGCTACTCATATGCACAAGGCACTAAATGCAAAAATTCGTTGAACGCAGCTCCCGATCACGAATTATAAAACGTTTTCTGAATGCGCGGCTTAAAAACGCTCGATTTTATGCAACTCAAATTGACAGTTCCAGTTACTGGAACGATGCTGGAACAACTGGAAATGTCAGAACACTGCGTTCTCACCCATATTAATGCAATTGTTTCTGGCAACAGTCACGTACAGTATACGTATATGCTATTTGCATATCCTGATTTACGAAAAGGAATTCTTTTACAATTTTCGAGCGACCGCCGTACTCTGATTTTAATTTCAATCCTGATTTGCTCGCAATCACCGCCTCGCCTCGGCCACCATCTCAAGTCGACTTCCATGAGGCCGGGTTTGGAATTCGAGTCGAAAACAAGTCCCATTGCGGTATCTTGTTTTCGCTTCGAATCGCAAGCCCTGCAATGCGCATGGATCGGACTAACTGTTACTCACGATTTCATAATCAAGCCAATAAGTCAAGGCTACTCCGATCTGAAATAAAACGCAATTTTGATGCGCATTACAGTGCGCGTCGAAATCACTCGTCCAGAATTTTTGAATGAAAATTTCTCGATGCTACAACACAGGTCTTTCCATAAGGGCACGTGCGTGGAGAGAGCTGAAGGATGGATGTAATATAGAATGGACAATGACGTGAACGGGTGAGCATGCATTTATTATCCAATTCCTTTGCAAGAAACGTCAATAATGTGAATGGGAAGAATATCATAGGAATTTTCGTGGACAACGTGTACAAAAATGATGAATTGAAGTATCTTAATAGAAGATGTGGTGAACTAAGTGGACATTCTTCAGATACTTCTACAGTATTACAGGAGTGACACCTAAAATAGGCGCAAATGAACGATCTCCAAATAGGTATTGGTGTAATATCATGCACTGGTGAGCATAATGAAAGACGACCACTGCACCGCTGATTTTCTTGATTACCTTACTAGGTAAAAACTTCCGGTCCAGTTTTGTATTGTAAGGCACAGCTGCGTGACTTTGCCGGAAGTTGTGCCTGTATACTACTTAGCCAGGCTGGTATGAGACCAACCTGGAACGAAAATTGTAGGCTTTGGCATTGCGGCTCCTGCCTTTGGTGGTAACGTCGCGAATATGTTGGCGTAAGATGGCCAGCTGGTCGTGAGGTGGCAGCATGTTCTCGGGCTCCTCCAGAAGATGAAGTTGACGGAGGAGGGCAGGGGTTTTGCCATGGGTAGCCATCTGCTGCCCGAGCACGGCTGCATTAGAGGAGTTTGCTATAGTGTTTGCTATAGTTTGCTATAGAATGTAGGGAAGAACACAGATCGCAAGTAATGTCCGAGGATCCAAATATGCGTGAATCGCCACCAAGATGGGCTTTTTTAGCCTTTCCGAGGCGTTTGCCTGAGGAAAATACACGGCGGCAACGGTGTAGCCGACACTGAATTCGTCTAATAGAGACTTAAATGTTGAAGACCGAAAATGCACACCATTGTCCGATACAATTGTTTCGGGAACTCTGAACAGATTAAATACCCTCTTCCGGAGGATCTGCACTACTGCCTTGGCAGTGAGTTTACGAAGTGGCTTCATAATTGGGAAGCGCAAAAGATGGTCAAGAACGATGTGCGCTCCAATGTGACCAGATTTGAACCTAGCGTAGGGGCCGATGATGTCTACGTGCAAGCGTTGGATACAGACTGAAGCGTTGGACAAAGGGGGATGTGAAAGGGCTTTAGTGGTAGTGCATGTGGTGCATGATCCCACATAGTCCTTAACTTGAGCGACCATTTTGGGCCAGTTAAACCATCGGCGTAGTCGGCCGAGCGTTTCGGCCACGCCATCATGCACGCTCGAGGGAGGATCATGCATCCCCTTTACTTACTCTGCCGTCATATCTGACGGCACCCACAACTTCCAAGCCAACTGGTCTTGGAGTCCGTTTTCGGTCACATATTCGGTCCGCTAGTACACAAACCCACCTACGACTTTTAGGTCAGGTAAGAGGTGCTGTTCTCCCTTGATCTTCTCAGCCAATTCCGTGTAAGAGGAATTTTTGGAGTGTGGAAAGTTCAGATCTAGTTCCAATGGAGTCTAGTCGCTCTCTACTAGCGTCAATGTTTCCTCCAGAAAACATGCGGGACAAGGAGTCCGGCACTACATTTCGGCTTCCATTTTAATGGTGAAATTGAACCGTTTAAGTTGAAGGGCCCACCGGGCTAATCGCCCATTAAGATCTGGTTGGTTCATGAGCCATTTCAGGAAAACGTGGTCGGTTATGATTTCAAACTCCTGACCTTCCACGTAGGCCCGGAACTTCTTGGCTGCCAACACTCAGTGACGGTGTAGTTTCACAGAGCGGGATTCAGTTTGTGTGACATATACGCGATGGAGACTTCAACTCCTTTCGTCTGTGAGTTGCACAAGCACTGTTGCTACTCCATATTGACTTGCATCAGATTGGATGAAGAAGGGCTTGGTGAAGTTTGGGCTGTGCAACGCCGGGCTGAAGCAAGGCTGTGTTTCAGTTGCTTGAAAGCGTTTAGCCTCTCATCGGTCAACACAAACTGAATTCGCTTCGAAAGCATGTCTGTCAATGGTGTCGACAGAGACGTATATTCTCTGACAAAGCGCCAATACCAGCCGCAGATTCCCAAAAATCTTCGCAGTTGCTTGGTGGTAGAAGATAGGGGAAAATCCATAATAGATTTCTGCTTGTCCGGATCTGTTTGGATTGTGCCATTACCAACTATGTGGCCAAGATACTTTACTTCTCGCAAGAGGAATTTGCTTTTTTCCACATTGATTGTGAGGCTGGTTTGTTGCACTTGAAAAGCGACCTGATGGAGAACCTACCGGTGATCGTTAAACCGTTCCGTGATCACAAACAAGTCATCCAAGTACACAAACACCTGGTGCTTGAGATGCGGTGAAATCACCCCGTCGCGACATCATTTGGGGTGCATTACACAACCCAAACGGTATCATGATGAAATGGTACAAGAGTCTCCCGGACACAATGAAAGCCGTCTTCTCCTTTGACTTCTCCTCTCAAGAAATCTACCAGAAGGGGTCCTTTAGCTCAAGGCTCGAGATGTAAGTGGCAATCGAGCCTTGGATGGTTTAGCTACCAAAGTCACAGGTGATGACCATGAACTCGTGGACTTTCCGATTACGCCCAGCGCTAGTATTCGGTCAATCTCCTTATACAGGAGTATTTCAACAGCTGGTGAAACAGAGAAGTGTTTCTATTTGATGGGTTTCTGGATGGGTTTTGATTTCATGCCGAATGAACACAGTTTTCCCCAAACCCTCCACAGCAAACGAAGGAAAGCAAGCATTGCAGCATTAAGTCTGCGATGCTGCTCCTGTGGGAGAGGGTGGGCGCAATTGTCGAGTGCGTCAACGCTGTTGATTTGGCCGACTTGTTGGAGCGGCGCAAACAGGTTTGTGGCCTGGACAAAAGGACGGACGAAGTGCACTCCCAGATAGAGATTTTGACTAAAAGTGGGTATTATTCACAGCGTCAACGTCTTGGTGAGCCCCCGGAACGTGATGTTGGCTGATACTTGGCCTACGGCTTGGTGTTTCGTGCCGTCAGCTGTTTTCAACCCGAGAGAAGCTCTTTTTCAGGGAAAAGCGTTCCTCTCGAGGAATGAGCGGGCTAGTGCAGCCGCCATTACGCTCACGTTGGCTCCCGTGTCTATCAAGCCTGATGTTAGTTAGCCAAACAGCAGAACCCATGCGTACGGTCTGACTTCCCTTGGAGGCACGTCCAGCAAGGTGGCACAATCTAATTGGTATCGCCAACGTTGGAATTGAGCGTAGTGACGTTTCATTCTTAACGTTGAACGTTTCGGCACATGATGAGGTTTAATGCTGACCATTCCGAAATTAAAAATTCGGTCTCGGACCGCCGTGTGTTTTCCCAAACGCTGGTGGTATGGTAAGAAAGCCATAGGTGTTGGAGACTCTGTCTCCGTGTGAGGTGTGAGTGAAGTGGTATGCATCATATCCATCTGGGCTCCAGCATCATCAGTGGTAGGGCCGGTAGAATCAGGTGTTACTTCACTATACCTGTCTACCTGCTGGAGTGCGGTGGAAGCGGTGTGCTGTGGGGGAGGGAAGAGGTCTTGTTCAGCACCCCCTGTGGTCCGTTTTTTGATTCCGGCAAGTAGGCAGGACTGTGACGGCTGCAGCTCCGGGTTCTCCAGTAGGGTGCTCAACGTGGTTCAAGGGTTCCTCCTCCAGTTCTTCAGTGGCGGTCCTCCAGGGTGTTGACTGGCAACGGCTCCTGAACTCCGATTAGTTGCTTCACTATTTTACATAATTATGCAGCTGTGGCAGGACTGAAAGAAAATGTCGAATTAGAATTTACAGTGCTTTTTGATTTTGAAACGCACCTTACCCTAAAATTTCCAAGGAAAAGTTTTATAATTTTCTAGGTTCAGATGACACTGATCGTGAATCTTTTCGAGTTTCCTTCTCACTCGGACCTTGTCAAAAGTATTTTCATGCAATGTTCCTTTATACGCAAGCTCCTGTTCTACGATGGACATTTGTTATTTCTAAATTTGTGTCAAAAGACAGAGTCAAATTCAGAAATATCGAAAGCCTTCAACTGAAAACATATTGCAGAAACCGTTCATTTATTGCTAAACATTATATACAAAACTGAACCATCTCATGAGGCGACATTACCTACACGAAGAGAAAAGACTATCTAATCAGATAAATTTATGAGACTTTGACGACACATGCCTTGAAATTTAGGCAAGTTTCGTACAGTGTACCTCAAGGATGTCTGAATCCCGATTAAAAATAACCAGCTCTTCCATTTCCTAACTAAGAAATTATGTTCTAAAACATTAAATCAAACATTTGATGCACCTCTTTTGGGGTACACTTCATTGAGTGTACACTGTCGTTCCATTAAGTCAACGTCTATTACATCATGTCATCTATTTCCACGCAAATTCAGCCAATTGCCGCATAAACCAGTTTTGGTTCATCTACTTTATTGTCACAGACACTGTAGTTTACAGACTGTAGGATGTTTGTTATCATGTTACCTACAATCATCCAACAATAAATTGAACCATGTACATTGCATTGCTCATGACTGATTCAGATTTCCGATCGGTCTTAGTGCTCAACTTCGACGTCTGGTGGCGTTTAATGTTGTGCCTCATTAGCTTACAGCACACGTCCTTATAAGAAGATAGCACTAGTATGACTTCTTCAATTCACTCGGCTCATCGCTTACATACGCCGAAATATGCAATGCAGAACAATCAATTTCTCTAGAAACCACGAATACTTTCATAACCATGTCTGTTCATGTCAAGTTTTTATGTGTATAACAGCGGATATCAAAAGAAGACAGAGAAAAATCATCAGCGGAATCTGAGAGCTATACGAAGAATACCTGGCTAGCAGACACTTGTATCGGTCAAGACAAAAGCCAAGATGATTGCTTGCGAATTGATTGTTTTGTCGTTGTTGATTGTGGTGAATGGAACAATTGGTTCACCATTCGATATTTTGTTTGGAGACAACTTGAAATTTAAGATAAATTGGACATAATGATTAGGACTTGGTCTTCGGGAACATTCAAGAAGCCACTAATAATCCAATAGAAAATACATGTGGTTGATCCAAGGCTGGTGATAATAGGTTGATTTCTTGACTTTGGCTTGAAAATATTCTACAGAAACTTTTAGAAAGTCTTTAATATCTTTAGATTGTTACGTAAATAATATCATTATCATGATTGTCCATATTTCTCACTAGCCTTGGTGATAGTTATTTCGCATCAGTTCTATGTCCGCTATGGTATGCGATCGCGTGGACGCGATTATAAAAATATATGCATACTTACCTGTGACATTCTACAAACCACTGATCAACGTTCGTTCTCTTTTGAGTGAAGTATCGAGAAGTTGTCGTTGATCGTGGCCGATCAGAACTAATGTTGCTGCGGTGCACAGCTTCACGCTTACAAGTCGAAGAATGATGCGGTTTGTAACACGTCTTCACACTTTCTTAACCTTTAACAGTTTGCCTATTAATCAGTATATTCTCGCATCTCACCAATCACGAAAGGAATGCATTTTTAGGCACAAACAATCCGAGCAAAATGATTTCCATTTTCTAAATTTCGCGACGACCACCATGATAGTATGTTATGGTCAGGTCTTATTGAAGACAGCATGTCCATTGAGTGCAAAAAAAAGGTGAGCTTTAGAATTTGCACTTCATCTGTGCTTGTTCATAACGATGTTAACACGTACCTGACGCGGTCTGCCTTCATGGGAATTTTTATTATGACGCTAAATCTGTGGTAATATGCATGTAAATTTTGGATACAGATTAGAAAAATCAAAGAAAAACATTCAAGACAGCGTAAAGAAGACTTGTTAAAAATAAAAAATGTATCATTTTTAACAACTGCAGTCTCGCTAGAACTAGATATAATTTACCATAATGTGGGGTCTTAATCAGATGACAATATCGCGATAAACAAATTTCAAGATTCAATATAGTTTTGCATCTTATTCTTTCAAATTCGCTTAGTGCTTGCTATAGATAGGGCCAGAATTAGGTCACTCGGTATAAAAAAAAGACCAATGACCCATCCAATTGTAAATATGCTGCCGGGAAGAACGATATTTCTAGATAGTGTAAACCTATGTAAACCAGCTGAAATAAGAGCGATCATCTATAAACTAAAGCAAAACAAAGGTCCGGTATCGGATGACATTTCAGGCAAAGCCCTAAAAAATATCATACTTTTTAGCAACCGACTGTCATCCTAGTTCCAAAGCCTAGAAAGAGCCCTAGTTTGAATTACAGTTACAGATAAATACTTATAAGCTTAATGTGTTTGCTTTGGGAAGTATTCGAAAAGGCAGTTCTTCCTAACTGCCAATAACATCCTCCTTGGATTTCAATTGGGCTTTTGAAGGGAGAAATTAAACAATTCACTAGTTATTCAGAGTCAAAAACAGTATTCAAGTTGAAAAAATCTGTAGGAATGATCATACTAGATGCTTAAAACGATGGGCTTCTCTACAAACTTTGGCACTAGACTTTACGGCTATAAACTTTATTTAGTGAAAATCTTCAAATTTTTTGAAAACAATAAGAAATTTGTTGTCAAAATAAAAAATAGTTTATCTTTCCAGATACCTGCAGGATTACAGTAGCGGTCCTGTCCCGACCCGACCATTTTCAATACCTACATAACTGTAAATTCGCCATTATTGCAGATGATACGTGTATTTACTCTTTTGCTAAAGATCCTGATCTGGTGATTTCCAACTTAGAAGATAATTTGCTAAAGATATATCAATACTTTTTTAGGTAGAAAATTAAAATTAACGCCTCTAAGACAAATACGACATTTTTCACTAAAAAACGGCAAACTTTTTACATGCCCTCTAGGAGCGTCAACACTTTGGGTACAAATATAGAATGGAATGATGAGATTACGTATAATCGTAATAAAGTTGATATTCACATCGATAGCTTTTTCATGAAATATGCGAAATGCTTGCATTCTATCCTAGTCCGGGGAAATCTAACATGGTGCTTCGGAAAAATTAGGGGAAAGCTGAATTTTGGTGTGAACTTTGGTACTAGCGTGTTGAACAAAATGTCAAAAGTTCCCATCGATCCGAGTACTGCGTCACTTTTTATTCGGGGTCAAAGATCACCAAAAGTGACCTTTCCTAAATATCTCAGCAACGGTTACGTCTTCAGAAAAACAATGTATGACGAATTTGTGGCTTGAAAAATTTCCAACAAAAAAAAATTAGATAACTTTTTCCAGTAACCATAACTGTTTTTGAGATATATTGATCTAAACATTTGTTACTAACAGCATCTTCTTTCTCACGGCATGTTAATATTATCCGATTTTGATTACGACTTGGCATGTTTGTGAGTTTGTTTTTCTATGTTTAAGAGGCGTATGAATAAAAACATGCAAATACACTTATCTACCACACTCCAGGGTAGATGGAAAAGTGTGCTCCGAAAAGTTCCTCCCTCCCCCTTTGCCATAAAATTGTATTCCGAAGCTGCCATCCAAAATCTTAAGAAATGAGCTCGTTGCCTACTCTTTGCCCACTGTTAAACAAGATAAGGTCACTTTTTATCCTGTTGATTGCCTAAACTTGACATCGCAAAACCAGCTCTACACCCATACCCTACCCACACCCTACCCACCCCCGCAAACGAACCACCCCGAAATGCCCGGTTTTTTTAATTTTTTTTCCATACCGTCTTATCCCATGAACGATCAGGGAAGGTCACGTAATTTCAGGTGCAAATTGGCTTCGAGACCTGTCATATTCCTTTGGCACTATGCAGTCATCACAGGATTGGTAAAAAACTGATAATTCGGCTATAATCTGCAGCGGGTTGAGCTCCTTTAATGTCAAGAATGAGCGTTTACAGAATTATGCCTTGATATTATCTTGCTTTTTCATACTTCTAGGCCTATGATATGTTACAAAACCTATTTTCACCTGCAATTCTGTTGCTTTGTCCTGCTTCTTCGTGGAATATCCCATATATGATGCAGCAATACAGTTTATTTCCGAGAAGAGAGTAGCGAGCAGATGTCCCTACAAGTTTTATGGCAAAGGGGGGCGGGGGTGGTGGGAACATTTCGGAACACACTTTCCCACCTACCCTGAAGTCTGGTAGATAAGTTTGTTAACATATTTTTTTTTATGCGCCTCTTAAACATAGAAAAACAAACTCACAAACATGCCAAGTCGTAATCAAAATCGTAGTAACAAATGTTTAGATCAATATATCTCAAAAAAGGTTATGGTTACAGGAAAAAGTTATCTAATCTTTTTTGTTGGAAATTTTGTAAGTTACAAATTCATCATGTATTGTTTTTCTGAAGACGTAACCGTTATTGAGATATTTAGGAAAGGTCACTTTTGGTGACCTTCGACCCCGTATAAAAAGTGACGTAGCACTCGGATCGATGGGAACTTTTGGCATTTTGTTCAACACGGCACTACCAAGGTTCATACCAAAATTCAGCTTTCCCTTAATTTTTCCGAAGTTTCGCCTATTTTATGTCGGATTTCACTGGGCTATCCCCTTCTCAATCGCAAGTCTAACTTGTCTCACAGTAGGTGAGTTTTTTGGCTCTTTCAGATCAGTGGCTCGTTTTTGTAACTTGAGTGGAGAAATATCTCTATCGCATGACCTCACGCAAATTCAGCTTGAACGTTTCTGAACAGTGCAGTTGCAAATTAAGTGGTGGAATATTTTTTAGGGATGAAACTTGAAAATTTCAAACAGATGTATAGAGATATATGGCAAAACAGTTTCCTCTAATGTAACTAATGGAGAACGCTGATAAAAAGAGAATTGTAGTAGAGACTTTCTGTGTTCGTAAATTGCAGAGATAAACCGTCGATCAGGTTGGACTGGTTTGCAAAAAAACATCCAGACCTGATAGGTTGCTGCATTTACTTAAATTGCTGATAAAAGTTAAATTACACCAATTTGGAGTTCAACTTACAAACTTTTAGTGGAAATTCATAATATTTTCGAGGCTAACTCATATTTTTTCAAATCAAATTAATAAATTTTCGATACCTATTCATAAACTTTTGGGTTAAACTCTTACTTTTTTTGCGTCAAATTCATATTTTTTTTCGATTCGAATTCATAATTTTTTTAGTTTTTACTAATGTTCGAAGAACAATAGTATTAAACTCGTTTCGCCGAAAATTCATATTTCTTTATATATATATATATATATATATCAGCAAAATGATTAAGGGAGATAATCTCCGGAGTGGCCGATTCGATTGAGCTGAAATTTTCGGAGAACGTAGATGTATATAGTAGGTAGGTCCACGACTTTCTCAAATTCAGATATTCTAAACCTTTTGGCGGCGGCGAGCGTTTTAGTGAATTTTGAGGGACTCCTATATTTCCAAGCAGTGAAAAGTTTTGCTAAAGAAAAGTATTGGGAATGAAAAGTAATTATGTTCTTAGCTCGTTTATGATAAAAAATTGGAAATTGTGGGTCGTGTGTGGGTGCAGGGTGCCTAAAAGTAGGCAAAGATTTTTTTTCAAATTTTGATTTGTCATTACTTCTAAGAAAAACAATGGATCATCGTGAAATTTGCAGAGCGTATTAATGTTGACTAAAATTTAGCACATGTGGATTTGTAGGACAGTGCGGGTAACCCTGTAGCTACGGCAGGCTCCTGAATAAAAAACCTTCAAATCATTGACCTTCCTGAAAAATTTTTGATTTTTGACAAAAAAATCAGATCACTGATAAATTTCAACCTTTGTCCATCATATCAAATTAAAATTTTCAAAATTCCGATTTGCACAAGAACGGCAACCCATCACCAAATTACCTCTATTTTCAGCACTCGAAAGTTCTGTTCACGAGAACTGACGACCGGATTATCCGATCATAATGAAATTTACAGGACATGTTGGTATTAGCTAGGACCAGGTCTGATAGAAGTGATTTTGAAATGCGGGCAACCCTGTGCCAGTGGTACCATCTTGAAAAATCACCCAGAAAAAAAACCGGTTTTTGGCCTATTACTTCCGATTCAGCCATCAGATTTTGACAAGATTCGTCCAATACTTGGATCTTATTTTATGTAACGTTTGATGAAAATTTGGCTGAAAAATTAGAATAGAGTTGCCAGCTATGGTGATTTTTGTCTCCTAAATCTTGCAAATTTGCTCAGCAAAATAAAGCTTATTTCCCTATAACTTCCGGTCCAGTGTAAAAATCAAAACGAAGTTCACGCAGCAAATGGACTTTAATGTAAACCAAATGTCATAGAAATTTCGTACCAAAATCATGAAAGAGCTGCCAGCTATGACCATTTTTGTAATTTTGTTTAATTTCTTTACTGAGCGATTATGTCATTAGATTTCCAAATGGAAATGATCCTGCAATGAAAATTAACAACAAATATTAACGCTTTGAAAATTTGATAAATTTTGAGGGTGGTAACCCTAAAATTCTTTTCACCCGTATAACTTCCAGCGCAGTGATTCAATCGAAACGAAATTTACTGGTTGGGTTTAACTTAGCGTGAAGCAGAATTGGTATGTATTATGCTTTGCTGTTGATACAGGCTAACCAGCATTAGCCATTTCCGTAAATATTGCACCAACAGATGCTTCAAACAACGTTCTCATATGCAAAGCATTTGCAATAAAAATAAGGAATTCTTTTTTAAATTTTTCGAGTTTTGAACATTTTTCGGATGGCAGCCTCAAACAACGTTTAACTGCTGAAACCTTCGAACGAAATTCAAAGCATACGTTGATTTGAGTATGTGCTTGTTATGGTAAACTTATTGCTGCTTCGTTCGGAAAGTGTTGCCCGCACTGAATTATTTGTGTTATAGTTGAGTTTTGTTGCTTTGGATAAGGAATGGTTGATATGATTCCTGCGAAGAGAACGAAATTCAAAGGATACGTTGATTTGAGTATGAGCTTGTTATGGTAAACTTATTGCTGCTTCGTTCGGAAAGTGTTGCCAGCACTGAATTATATGTGTTATAGTTGAGTTTTGTTGCTTTGGATAAGGAATGATTGATATGATTCTAAAAAACAGTGTATTACGTCTTTCCACACTTTTTTGTCACTCAAAGACAATTTCTTCGAAAATTAGTTTTCTAGCGGTTCAGGTGCGCTAGAGTTTTTGAATTCATGCAGTCTTAAAGTAAGTCCGTATTTGGCGCATCAAATTCATAAATCAATTTCATAATAAATTAACCTCAAAAACACTATGAATTCAACTTGCGAAAATTCTGAATTTGACTAAAAAAACTATAAATTTGATTTGAAAAAAAACTATAGTGCACGAGAACCGCTACAAATACTAATGCTCGATGAACAGTAAAAGAATCGTCCAGATTTTGGGTGAATATTCTACCACACGTGCTCCTAACTGCTTCAAAAGCAAAACCGCTTTGATGTCACTAGTGCATTTAAACTTTTATGGCGGAAAGGTTTTCAGAGCTACCACTTGCATGAATTTTAATATTTAAAAAAGTCATACACTTTAAAACTTTGAAAACAGCATCTCCTGTAACATAAATAAAGAAAATGCTCAGTGTTTGCAACACTTTACCAGCATTGCAACTAAAAGTCCCCGACAACTGCTGTTTGTTGAGTTCTCTTTGAACCCAGATAAAACTCTCTGTGAGTTTATTTAATTATTAAAGCTATGAGATATAAACTTCTTTTGAGTTTATCTCTGTTCTTAAAGTACCGAAGACGAGTAATTCTTAACTGAAAATAACCTTTATTACGATACTACTTTTATACATAATTTAATTAGTTAGCTTAACTGTTTAATAAGGTCGAATATCAATTCACATCGATACTTGTAAGATTGCTGACTTGCAAGCATGCACACTTAAAAGTTTACTGGGTCATGGGTAATAATCAAATTTATTTGTTGTTTTAGTTCTTGGTTAAGCCTTTGCATATTTGATTGATCCAGTTTTAAATCTGGTATTCTTTTTCCTTTATCGTTATGTTCTCGAAGTGATTAGATAAATTTATTATTGGCATAAAAGAAAAATTCATCCTTTTAGTGAACTCAGCGTGGCCAGTAATTATCACGTCCTTTTGATTGAAAGTGCAATCAGGATTCAATTTAAAAACTCCACTTCCTTCTATCTGCTGATTGAATATTGTTTGACCGCATACTACATCAAGAGCTAACTATTGTGGTATCACGTATATCCAGCTATTGGCCGCTTCTAATTGAATCCAGTGGTTTCCTGTGGGACTATATTGTACTTTGCACATAGAAAAAGCATTAGAGGAGTGCGTGAGAAGTGATACCTCGCAACTGCTAGTAGGTATGTTCCCGTACTTTCAGTCACTGAATTTTCCTGAATCATGTGGTGGGAGAAATTCATGAGAGAACGGGAACGCTCTCATTGCATTTCCTGAAAAGTGACAACCAAAGGTGTCAGTTTTCGGTTTTTGAAAGAACAATAGTGATTATAAAGTTATCATAAGCGGTGATAAACTATCGCCACAAAAATATTCGACCTTCATAGCAACATTACGCAAAAAATATGTTTTCAGTAAAAGTTTCAGTTTTCAGTAAAACGGAGTACGGGAACGGCTTCATTGCAACTAATCGCGATTAATCGTAATTAATCGTAGTACGGGAACATACCTAATGTTAGACTGCCTTGTATAGATGGGATGTTGTAGATAAAAAATGAGATAGTCATTATCAACAAGATGACATTTAGATCGTTCTGATTCCGACATCGGATAATATTTATCTCTATGCATCGTCACGGCAAGATATGTCGTTGTGGGATTCACCTGGACAGATATCTCTTTTAGTTGGTACTGGATGAAGCTTCAATAAGTGAAAGATTTCAGGATTAAGAAATGGAATCTGAATGTCAAATATAATATGCCGATTCGTCGTTCTCGTTTTAATGGTAGCTATATTATATAAGTTGAGCAGTGATTCGGGAGATACTGGTACTATTTGATCAGGCGGAAGATTCTCCCTTATTGTTTGCACTTTTGCATGTAACTGGGCGACATTTAATAGTAACGGGTTGAGTTTGCCATGATAAGTATTGGCTATAACTTCCAGTAACATATCTTATGTGTTTTGTAAATGGATTAACAAAAGCGATGTATGAAGAGCAATTGATCCAAATATATGGGAAATTTGCTCGATTTTGCCCGTAAGCTGTTCAATCTGGGATTCAAAAGACTTGAATTGTTGATGAATCTCAGTAATGCTTTTTGTCAAAATGTTTGCGGTGCCTTCTACAAAGCTAGTTTGATTTTTCAACAATTTAAGTAGATATTTTTCGTTCCGCTTTACCTTATCGATGTCTTCTTCATACCGTTTAGCGAACTCTTCATCCAATACAGTGAATAGAAAACGTGCTGTGGATCCAATGAAATTGAAAGGTGATATTCTTTTCCTTTTTGGTATATTTTGATGTTGATATAACAACCCGTTTCGTTGTTGCACCTCCGCATATAAATGTTGGAGTTGTGAAACGACAACATTGCAGTACTGCTTGATGTCTAATAGTTTGTCTTCTGCCGCACAGACTCCAATCATTTCTTTAACGTATTTAGCAAGACCTTCGTATCCAGTCCAGTAGGTAGTCAAATCATAATATATGTTATGATTTTTCATGTGTTTTGTGTGACTCTGACCTTGCCGATCTCTTCGAAAAAAATTCCAGGGCTATCTTTGAAAAGTATGGTCTCAATTGGGTTGGTCTATATTGCAGCTTCGGCTTGTTTAAATATTGGTTAAACAAAACAGATGCACAGAAGTGTCTGCAAAAGAGATTTTCTCCCTAATTTGACTTTTGCGGGTTCATTCTCCTCAGGTTTCCGTTTCAAAGGCTTCGTTTTCACTAGAGTTGGATAGTTAGCAGAAACTTTAGCTATTGTCACTTTAGTTTTCACAGTAGAGTTTTCACTCTTCGTAGATTCTACTGAGTCTTTAGAAGGAAGCTCTGGTGTATTTATGTCACATAGAAGTGGACATATTGTATGGATGGAACGCCGAAAATTCTCCTGATGATGACAACTCTAATAAAACCATCTTTCCCTTTAATTGTATCTATTACGCGCCCAGACGTCTTTTTTAACAACACTAGAGTACCCTTTTTTTAACAACACTAGAGTACCCTGATTAATGTTTGGTTGCGGTTTTTGTCACTTCTAACGATTCTGCAATTCTCGTAGATATTCTTTTGACCATCGTCTCCAAAATTCTGTATGCAGTGATCGTACTAGTTTCCGTCTCGTTGCAAATGATAATGATTATGGTTCCACATTTGGGTCGGGAAGTGTTGAAAGTGGCCGTCCAATTAGGAAATGTCCAGGTGTGAGAGCTTGTAAATCGTTCGCATCTATTGATATTGGCGTTATCGTTATTCAAAACTGCCTCGATTTGACTAATGACTGTATTAAGCGCTTCATAAGTCAGTGATGCACAACCGAGTACCTTCTTCAAGTTATACGTAGCTGATTTAACTGTAGCTTCCCACAGTCAGCCAAAGTGAGATGACCTTGATGGAATATGATGCCTGTCAATTCTTTCATAGCTGCAGAATGATTAACAGATTCCATACCTTCATGAGTTTGAAAAACAGCAGTTAGTTCTTGAAGCTCTGAGTGCGCTCCAATGAAATCAATTGCTTGAGCAGCTGAGGTTTTGTTCTGGCACACCGAATACATTTTCTAACAGTTCCATTAGCAATACTTTTCCCATTAAGGCACCAAAACGTTTGCCGAGTAATATACAGTAGTGTTTGTCCTCCTGCATGCAAATATCTTTGATGCAATAGTTGAAATAGTAATTTGGTGAATAAATTTGAAGGTAATATCACCATTGCTTTGAATGGTAACTTGCTGTGAGTAATCCGTCCTCCTACTCTAAAGGTACCTTGGTCATCAATAAAAGGAGCTAGAGCTCGAAGTTTGCTTTTATCCGCCACTGCGCCGTACTTACTAAGTTGTTTCTACTTGAAAATCGTCTTCTTGCATTTTGCAAATTATTAACTTCAAAGCTTTATCCATTTCAATTGGTGTTGGTTTGCCGTAAAGTCGTTGTTCTTTTACACACGCCAGTTATGTGTAAAGCGAATGATTAGAGCTAGTACCTCTTGCAGTCGTTGAAAATTATTATTATGACGTATATTTTGAATAATATCTGAGCTGATGTTGAACGCTGCTAAAACAAATTTGATCTTTCGTATCTCAGGAACTATAATTTCACTTATTTTTGTTTGAACTCGTTTAGAATGCCTTAAAAAAGTAGGGCCTTTAAACCATATTTTTATTGATAGCAGCTGTGAGGGAAGCGTGAGACTATATCAGCGGGGTCTTTTTCGACATGCTGCCATAATCCACTCTTTGTATTGCTGCTACTCTGTTCGCAACGAAAGTCGTGAATTTAAATGGAGGTGACGCAATCCACAGCAGTACAATCATTGAGTCAGTCCAAAAAAAAGTTTTCTCTATTGTGTCTTGAAGAGCATCTTTAACTTGCTTCATTAATTTAACCAATAATTGAGAAGCACACAGCTCTAATCGAGCAATAGTTCGGTTTTTCACAGGCGTTACACGACTTTTTGAACATACTAGAAATACTACCGTATTGTTTTCATACTTGGAATTTTTCGTGTTGTTTTACCTCGCTAGAATTTGCTTATTTGATAGGTATAAACAACCTACAACACATTAAAGCAGCAATCGCATCTCAGCAAAATAAAGGTCGGGTGGAGGAAGTTAATCGGACACTTAAGAATTTGTTAGGAAAACTAACTGACGAGATTGGCCATGCCGATTGGTCTGTAAAGTTAGCTGATGTTGAATAAGCCATTAATAATTCGATCAATACTACTACTGACCATACTCCCAGTCAACTACTTTTCGGAGTTAATCATCGAGGCCATGTTGCTAATGAATTGAATGAGTATCTAGAAGCTAAGGTTAATGCGGAACGTTCAAATTTATCCCAAATCAGAGAAACTGTCGCCAAAAACATCCAAAAGTATCAAACCTGTAACTCTGAGTATTTTGGTCAACGAAAAAGGCGTGCGAAGCGATACAAAGCGAATGACTAAATAGTTATAAGAAATGTGGATACTACGCTTGGACAAAATAAAAAAGTTTATTCCGAAGTTTTGCGGCCCATATATTAACAAAGAATTGGGAAGTTATCGATATGTCATTAGGGATATACGAATTGCGATGGTCTATTCGAGGCAGGTAAATTGAGGAGATGGCAGGTTTGCTCTTAAGCTAATCAAAATTTTTCAGACACATTACAAAACACCAACGGGGAGGTCAATAGAGACGATACAAAATACTATGATGAAGAATGGTTGGATGAAGATGAATGGGACGCCGAATATCTGAACGATATTGATGATGAAAGCACAGCCATTGTTGTCACTGCCACCCGAGTGAAATATTCTCCGATCGACGTCGATTGTCGGTCAGGTTGGCTGAGTTTTAACGGAATACTAAAACCTAGTACAGAAACAACCAATGAGGACCAATTTTTAGCCAAGAATGATTGTCTAGTGCTAGCAATCATATGTTAGCACCATAGCTGCTTCAAGTTGTCTTAAAACCACCTTGTGAGTTTCGTTTCGATTGAATAATTGCGCTGGAAGCTATGGGAGGGAATAAAATTTTATGGTAACCATACTCAAAGCTTTTTAAATTTTCGAAATTCAAATATTTCTTGTTAATGGTCATTGCAGGATCATTCCCATTTGGAAATTTAATGATAACATCGCTCAATAAAGCTTTGTCAATAAATTACGCAATTCATCATAGCTGGTAGCCCTTTCACCATTTTTCAAACAAATTCTTACAGAAACAGAAATATAGCAAGGTCCACTTATCACATGAGTTTCGTGCGGAAGAAAAACAAGCACGTTTATGCTTTAACTGCTTGAGCAGTCAGCATGTGGCTGCAGCGTGCCCATCGATGCAACAAATGTAATGGGAAGCATAAGACTGCACTTCATCTAGACAACGAGACCATGGAAAATACAGACACAGAAACAGCACAACAGCAAATCCAGCATGTGTCATCTTTCAAGACTTTGTCACCGAGCACAAGGAAGGTTGTACTTTTGGAAACCGCCATAGTATGGACAAAGGATAGTCTGGGCAATCACGTTCCACTAAGAGCAATAGTTGATCAATCGTTTGTAACGGAGTCTGCAGCACAAGCTTTGGGAATTCAAAGGCTTCAAAGTAATATTAAAATATATGGAATCAATGAGATTCCAATCAAGTTTTGTTGCTTGCGATAAGGAATGGTTGATATGATTCTAAAAAAAAGTGTATTACGTCTTTCCACATTTTTTAGTCACTCAAAGACAATTTCTTCGAAAATTAGTTTTCTAGCGGTTCTGATGCGCTAGTTTGCATATTATTTCGGATTGGCTTTTATGCTTTCGTCTTTCCTCCATTAGATTTGATAGTTCCTCAGTAATTGAAAGTTTATTATTATTTTTTCGAGACGATCCTCTTCAGAAAGATGTTCTTATGTAACTTTGAGAAAATATGATTGAATGTCTTTCCAGTTATCATCAATGCTTCTATTTACGTTGTTGTTAATCGTTGTTGATTTCAAATGCCAATTTAGACTTTGTTTTATAATTTTCATCTCTTCTGGATGTTTTAGTTTGTCAAGATTACATACTATAACCTTGAACATAACCTTGAAATAACCAAATCCACCTATTGACAACTAAATGGCCACCTCATGGCAAAAAAGTGGAACTGCTCATGAGCTTATCGGGAAAAAGAACACGAGTAGTTGGTAGTAGCCAAAAGAACATGCAAGTAATAATTAGTAATAATCAAACACAGGCAATACAAAATTAACAGCTGGCAGTGACATGTTCAAACAACATTCACACTATCGATTGCTACTTCACTTTTAAATAGGCTTCAGATAACAACAGCTATGTGTCGCTGTCTTTGCTGGAAAAGGGGTTCGATTCGAACGTGCAGGCGTGTTTCTAACTGAATAAGAAAACATTGGAATTGTTTTTTGCGGGATGATCAAAATTAAAAAATGTTTACCAATTTTCGACGAACATTAGTATTAATCTCGTGTCACCGAAAATTCATATATCTTTATATATATATATATATATATATATATATATATATATATATATATATATATATATATATATATATATATATATATATATATATATATATATATATAAAATCTCTGAAGTGGCCGATTCGATTGAGCTGAAATTTTCGGAGAACGTAGATGTATATAGAAGGTAGGTCCATGACTTGCTAATCCTTTTATCTTAATCCTTTTGGCGGCGGCGAGCGTTTAAGTGAATTTTCAGGTACTCATATATTTCCAAGCAGTGTAAATTTTTGTTCAAATAAAAGTTTGGGAATTAAAACTTATTGTGTTTTAAGCTTGTCTATGATAAAGAATTGGAAATTTTGAGCCGTGTGTGGGCGCAGGGTTAAAAGTAGGATAAAATTAGAATATACTACTTTAGATGCATGCAAAATTTCAAAATGATATCTCTAAAAGTCTCAACACTTTTAAAATGATACTGCTTTTTACCCGTTTACCCCGCAGGGTTCTGGAGACATGACGAGTGGGCCAGCTCCAGTGCCTGGCACAGCACCTAAGCAAGGTAGTGGAGACATGACGAGTGGGTCAGCTCCAGTGCCTTCAAAATCTTCCTCAACCCCTGTCTCAGGCGGTTCCAGGGCTGAGGTCACCAAGCCTGGCCCTGCGAATGCCATGAAGTCCGTTTGTGGCCAGTGTGATGGGAAGGTTTCGGTGAATGAGCCAGCCCGACCATCAACAAGCGCTACCTCCGGTGCCGCTTCCTCCTCTTCAGGCACGCAAAGCTCCTCCGCCAAAAAATCTCAGGCTTATGGAACTAGAAGGGCAGCCTTCAAAGTTCTGAGGAAGTATGAAAACGTCCCCCCCCCCCCCGACACTATGTCCGACAAGGACAAAAAGTCCCTTCAGTGGGCAAAGTCATTCATTGGGGAGCACCCTAATCCGCTCCCTCTACACCCTGGAGCTTCAGCTCAGAAACGACAAAGGTCGGCTGAGCAGATGAATCAGGGCATGCAAGACTGCAAAAAGCAGAAAGTAGTGACGGCTCCTACAGGGATAACTCGGCCATTTAGCGAAATGGCCAAAGAGTGCCTGGTTTGGGCCTTGATTGATGCCAGCAAGGGAGATGGAACCATCTCCCCCGAAAACTGGCTTAAGATAAGGCAGGCTTTGTTTGGAATCTGCTGTAGGCTGCAGAAGGCCAGCTCGGGTCCACCACCTACGGTGAACGATGCGGGCTGGCACAAAGGAATTCGGCTGGTTGCGTGTGGAGACCAACGATCAGCCGATTTCTATAAGCAGGCAATCTCCGAGCTGGGGAAACTCTGGCCAATCGCCAAGATTAAGGTGGTGCACAAGGATGAGATTCCCAGCCGGCCTAGATGCAGGATTTGGATTCCAAGTTTCCACTCGGATCCAGTGGAAGTCCTGGAAATAGTCCGGCTTTTCAATCCGGATCTTCCAACGGAAAATTGGAGGGTTGCGAAGATTGGAGAGCCGGTAGACAATCGGCGGGAGGCTCTCTTCATCATAAATGAGGAGGCACTCCCGATCTTAGATGCCCGAAAGGGCATAATCAGGTATGGGGTCGAAAAACTAGCCCTACGGATCTACCGAAGCGACAGGCCAAAGAGCTCTGCTGCGGGAGATCCAACACCCGAGAAACCTCACCCTAAACAGGTGACTCACATAACGGAGGACCCACCTAAAAAGGGGCTGGACACATCTTCAAGGGTGACATCTGAGGATGAATCCGAGGTGGAATCCCTTTATGCAGACGGGGTTAGTATCGGGACTACCTCCGAGTTGGGTGGCTGCCTGGAACTCATGACTCTGGAAGCAGAGGAAGAGGAAGCAGAGAATGATGGTGAAGGTATTGCAGATCAACCTTCACCATTCTAAAGTAGCATCAGCTACCCTGCTCCTCCGACTGTCTAGGACAGAGGAGGAGCTGATTCTAATCCAAGAACCATGGGTTGCCAAAAACCGGGTTTGCGGGCTACGCACCGATGGATACAGACTAGATACAGACCCGACGGCTTACATGAGCCACGTGTCTGCATTCTTGTCAAGAAAACCATTAACGTCCTTGTACTACACAATTTCAGTGACAGGGATAACATGGCTATTGCAGTGGAAATCGACCAGAGATCCTACTGGTTTGTTTCTTGCTACATGGCACACGATCATGGCGACAGCCCACCTTGCGACATTGTCAAGGGTGTCGTGGCTGAAGCCACAAAGATTGGTGTGCCTCTTATTCTAGGGGCTGACTCCAACGCTCATAATGAAGTATGGGGTAGCTCCAACACTAATGGCCGAGGTGAAGAACTTTTGGACTTCATCTTGGCCCACGACCTTTTCATCGCCAACACTGGTAGCGATCCAACCTTCCTTACCTCAAACCGCAGGGAGGTTCTTGATGTTACCTTGATTAGTGGGCGGCACTCGCATCTTCTCCGTGACTGGAGGGTTCTGCAAGAGTGCTCATTCTCTGATCATAGGTACATATCGTATAACGTGGCTGGCTGCAGCTCTGCTGGGCAGGCAGCCTTTATCAACAGAAAGAGGACAGACTGGAAACTTTTTCATTCTCTGGTACGATCCTCACTGGAAACTGCTCCTAGGAGCATTGACTGCTACCATGAATTGGATCGGGCGGTAGACACCCTTACTAATTCTCTCAGTTCTGTTGAATGGACACGTTCCAGTCACTCATTGATGGCGGCAGCATCGTAAATATTTTTTGAAATGAAATGTGCCTACTTTGATTTTCTTTACTCATACTTGTACATATGTATATAAACGGAAATATATCCTTTTGTCATTCTTTCCCATTAAAATCGTGTAACGATACAAATCGTATTTAATCAAGTCTATCTTTTAATTAATTCCACGCAACAGGTTATGGGCCCAGTCCCAAGTCAGATGTAATTAATAGAAGACTTTTGTTTTTGGAATTTAAAAACGCGATTTGAATATTTTTTGGCTTTGAGTTTAGGGCATGAAAAAGATGACTGCAAACGACGAGAAGATTCCTGTCTTAACGAAGACAACGTACCAGCGTTGGCTGTACGAGGTGGAAGCGTGTCTACGCAGTCATAGAGTCAAGGCAGAAGCTGATGGTGATTCTGAGTGTCCTGAGAATGAGAAAGCGAAAATGGATTGGGATGTCAAAGATGCAAAGGCGATTCGCATCCTGACATGTGGGTTGAATGATGACGACCATTCATCAATTCGTGACTGCAAAACTGCAGCAGATGTATTTAGAAAAATTCGTTCTCTTTACGAATCAAAATCAGAAACAAATAAATATCTGACACATCAGGCATTAATGGCGAAGAAGTTCGTGGCAGGACAATCAATTTCGAGTTTTTGTGCTGAATTGGCAGTGCTTGTGCAGAGGCTAAAAGCTGTAGGTGTCGAAGTAGACGACACAGCCTTGGTCGGAAAGCTAATGACAGAATTACCCGAGAAATTTGAAAGTTTCCGTCAAACGTACATAATACAAGCGGCTTGTGGTATGACGTTGTCATTTGATAAAATGCGTGAGCAGCTTCAAATTATTGAATCGTCAATGCCAACGGTGGACTTAATTGGCAATGGAGATGCCATGATAGCCCAAAAGGTAATAATAATAATAAGAAAAACCGAAAACGTGATAACAAGAATATTGTTTGTTTTTACTGTCACAAGAAAGGTCACATTAAAGCACATTGCTTCAAAATGAAAGCAGATCAAGAAAAACAACTTAAAGAAGGAGATTTGAGTCTAGCGACAGCATCAGGAAGTCATTTTCTAGTTGCTGAAAATGAATGTTTCGCGGTGACTGAACAGACTAACGGCTGGATTCTCGACAGCGGAGCAAGCTTTCATATGACCAATGACAGGTCTAAATTTGATGATTTCGTAGTGATAAAATCTGGTGACGTTGGTGTCAAAATCGGCAACAACGATATGCTCTACGCAGAAGGCCATGGAAACATTCGAATCAAATCGAAATCTGGTGGCAATCTGACAATTACTGATGTACTTTACGTGCCGAGAATTGGACGAAATTTGATATCGATTGGCTCAGTATCACGAAAAGGTTGCAAAGTGAATGCATTTGGTGACAAAATGACTATAACTCGTGACGGTAAGCTAATAAGTGTTGCACATAGAATGCCGAATAATTTATACCAGATGGATTTTGAAGAAATTACATCCAGTGACATACATGCATGTCTTTTAACCTCAGAGGCTTCGTTGCAGACATGGCACGAACGTTTTGGACATCCGAACTATGAAGTAGTTCGCGAGCTAGCAAATGGAACAGCTGTCATAGGTATGAAGATCTTAAATCTGCCATCACAGCCAAAACCAAATACATTTTGCGAAAGTTGTGTTTTCGGGAAAATGTGTCGTAAAGCATTTAAAGAAAACACCGAACGCTCCGGAAAACCAGGTGAACAGATTCATTTCGACATTATCGGACCGATGCGTGTTCAAAGTTTTGGAGGCTCCAGGTTCAGCGCAACATTTGTTGATGACTGTTCTGGCTATGTATGGGAGATACCACTCAAGACAAAAGAAGGAATTACAGATGCTTTAGCAGAGGTAATCGCAGATGTTAAAGCAGCAGGTCACCAAGTACATCGCATTAAATGCGATAATGCTGCAGAATTTAAAAGTCAAGCAATTAAACTGTTATTGAGAAATAATTTGATTAAGGCTGAATACACGGTCCCGTATTGCCCTCAGCAAAATGGTCGCGTAGAGAGGCAAAATAGGACAATAGTCGAATCGGCTCGATCCATGCTTGGAAATTTACCGTTAGGGCTTTGGGCCGAAATCTTGGTAGCATCAGCAAACTTACGAAATTTGATCCCGTTGAAACGACTGGAAGGTAGAACACCATTTGAAGTGTTTCATGGACGGAAACCAGATGTTAGTAAATTGCGAATTATAGGAAGTAAAGCGTATGCGCTTATTGATGAAACGAAGCGATGGAAGATGCAGCCAAAAGCCATTGAGTTGAAGTTAGTTGGGTATGCAAAGAATGGATATCGTTTGTGGCAGCCCGGAACTAATAATGTGCGAACATTTCGTGACGTAAAAATCCTGGAAGATCATCCAAAACAAATGGCTCAGCTATTGGATGAATTTCCTAATTTAATTGAAAATGACCAATCGCACTTAATAGAAGATGACGATGATGGGCCGCCAGCGGCACGAACGCGAAGTAAAACAGCTAAAAAGGCTGCAAATGACATTCAGACACTGTCGGAAGAATGCATGTTATCTGTAGAAGATTGTTTCTTTTCAGCAGGTGCATTTTTGGCCAATGTGGATACTCCAAATACAATTGAAGAGGCACGTTCTTCGACATTTTCAAAACAGTGGGAGCTGGCAATGGCTGACGAATTGAAGTCTTTAAAGGAAAACCACACTTGGGAACTAGTAGATTTACCTCAAGGTCGACAAGCATTAAGCAATAAATGGATTTTTAGATTGAAGACAAATCATGATGGTTCAACAGAACGTTTCAAAGCACGTCTCGTAGTCAAAGGCTGTTCACAACGGCCAGGTGAAGACTATACCGAAACTTTTGCACCAGTTTCACGGTTCGACTCAATTCGAACATTGTTGGCAATTTCTACAGCGAAGAACTACGAAATTTTGACTTTCGATGTTAAAACTGCCTTTTTATACGGTGATCTTGAAGAATCAATATACATGAAACAGCCAGCTGGATTCGCGGATAACAGCGGTCGTGTTTGTTTGCTCAAGAAGAGCTTGTATGAATTGAAACAGGCACCTAAGAGATGGCATTCCAAATTCGATGAGTTCATGCGACGATTTGGACTGCAACCATCAGCTGCTGACCCATGTGTATATGCTTCAAAATGTAGTCAACTATTTGTAGTTCTATACGTTGATGATGGGCTTGTGTGTGGCAAATCAGAGCAGCAGACTCAAAGGCTCTTGAAAGCGATGCAAGCTGAGTACAGTATAACGTATAAGAATACTAAAGTACTCACATATTTGGGAATCTGAATTGAAAGAGACCGGTCAGCAAGTACAATTCGTTTAACACAATCAACTTACGTCAAAGCAATACTCGATAAGTTTGCAATGACTGATTGCAAGCCGGTTTCAACACCATCGGAATTGAATTTTTTATCTGAAGTCAATGCAGATGACACAGCAGATGTTCCTTATCGTCAATTGGTAGGCAGCCTAATGTACTTGGCAGTAGCAACCAGACCGGATATTACACAAATTGTAGCTTCACTATCAAAATATTTGGAGAAACCTTCAACGGCGCATTGGACGGCAGGAAAACGTGTTCTTCGTTATCTAAAAGGAACAATTAACATTGGAATCACATATGGAAACGAAAATTCGAACACATTAGTTGCGTACGCCGATGCTGATTTTGCTTCATGCGTGCAAACACGTAAAAGTGTTAGTGGCGTAATCCTTATGTTGGATGGGGGACCTATTATTTGGTCATCAAGAAAACAGTCAATGGTGGCAACATCAACAACGGATGCGGAGTACGTTGCAATACATGATGCTGCAAAAGAAGTTGTCTGGGTGAGACGGCTATTAGCAGATTTGGGTTGTTATCAAAATCAAGCAACGGTTTTGTATTCTGATAATGTGGCAGCTCGAAATTTAGTAGAGAATCCTCTGCAACATCGGTGGACGAAACACATCGACATTAAGTATCATTATAGTCGACAACTATTACAAGAAGGTATTATTGAAGTAAGGCATATACCTACTGGCGAGCAGCTTGCTGACATGCTTACGAAACCACTTGGACGTGGAAAGTTTACAATTAATCGAGACTTAACCATGACAGGAACGAGTGGGAGTGTTGAATAGACACGTTCCAGTCACTCATAGATGGCGGCAGCATCGTAAATATTTTTTGAAATGAAATGTGCCTACTTTGATTTTCTTTACTCATACTTGTAATTATGTATATAAACGGAAATATATCCTTTTGTCATTCTTTCCCATTAAAATCGTGTAACGATACAAATCGTATTTAATCAAGTCTATCTTTTAATTAATTCCACGCAACAAATTCCGCGTCTAGGGAAGCATGTAAGCCACCCTCGGCCAGGGGCAATCCTAAACCTCCCTGGTGGAGTATGGAAATCAGCATCCTGCGGGGAGAATGTAGGAAGGAATTTAATAGCTCGAAAAGATCTAATGACTGGTCGGCGTATAAAACGAAGCTGAAGGCGTTTAAGTATGCCATACGCAAGGCTAAGAGGTCCTCATGGAGATCTTTCTGTGGAAACGTAGAGAGTCTCAGCGAGGCGAATCACCTTCGCAAGGTATTAAGCACGACACCAAAAGCTATGGGGTGCATCATGAACCCTGAGGGCATGTGGACTAGTTCGAGCGCAGATACTCTAAACGTTCTCATGGACGCACACTTCCCGGGCAATTATTGCCCTATAGGGACAGTGCACCAAACGGAACTAAATTACGGTAGAGCCCCGCCGCTCAGAATATCATACTCTCAACTGAGGTGGGCTATTAACTCTTTTGAGCCGTTTAAATCCCCGGGCCCTGATGGCGTGCTTGCGGCTGACGTTCAGCAGTCCATGGAAGTATCGCTACCATGGCTCAGAGAGATTTATAACGCTTGCCTACGCTTCTCGTATGTTCCCACCAGCTGGCGGGAAACAAGAGTTGTGGTTATCCCCAAAGCAGGAAAAGTTTCTTATGTTAGGCCAAAGGACTAGCGTCCAATAAGTCTTAACTCAGTCCTGCTTAAGATTTTGGAAAGGATCATTGATTACCATATTAAAAGATCAATTGATCCTATGTTGATCTCGCAGTCACAACACGCTTATACCAAAGGTAAATCTGTTGAGACTGCTCTTCATGTCCTTATTGAGCAAGTTGAAAAATCTCTTGTGCTTAAGGAATATACGCTTGCCGCCTTCTTGGACATCGAGGGGGCCTTCAACAACGTAAATTCTAACGCTATTGTTGAGGCACTCTCGGTGCTTCATGTGGACGAGCGGCTTATTGCTTTTATTGTGCAGCTTCTCAAAAGTAGAGTGGTTATCTCTTCCCTGGGGGATGCCAGCGTAAGACGAGGAGTCAGTACGGGCACACCTCAGGGTGGAGTCCTCTCTCCCCTGCTGTGGAACATCACGGTGAATACTCTTCTAATGAGACTGGACCGCGCTGGCTGCAAAGTGATTGCTTATGCAGACGACATAGCTGTGGCAGTGTCGGGAAAGTATTTATCTACGCTATCGGAGAGGCTAAATCACTCTCTTGACATACTTTCACGTTGGAGTCGTGAGTGCGGCTTGAATGTGAATCCTAACAAAACGGAACTAGTGCTGTTTACAAGGAAGTACAAAGTTCCGACTTTTGAGTTACCCAAGATGAATGGGGTCTCCATTAACTTGAGCCAGAGGGTTAGGTACTTAGGGCTGATCCTTGACTCGAAATTACTATGGACCTACAATGTAGCAGAAAGAGCTCGGAAGGCTTTCAATGCACTTTACTGCTGTAAAAGGGCCATAGGAGCGAACTGGGGACTACAACCTCGTACTGTTGCTTGGCTTTACACTGCTGTGGTTGAGCCAATTCTATTGTTTGGGGTGGTGTTCTGGTGGCAGGGTGCTATTAAGACTACCTGCAAACGGCAGATTGAAAAAGTGCGGAGAATGGCTGCACTACTTGTAACTGGTGCGCTCCGCTCCACCCCTACTAAGGCACTCTTCGTGCTACTTCATTGGCTGCCAACCAATCTACTTATCTTACAGCAAGCTAATCTTGCCGCTGTGAGACTAAATTGTATCTCGGCTTGGAATAGAACAGATTTCGGCCATGCGAGGATTTTGGTCGAGGGAGTTCTCGCTCCAGCGGGTGTTGACTACATCGCTCCGCAGTGCCTACTAGATTTGGAGTTCACAACTCGTATTCCTGGTAGGGATGAATGGCGTGATGGTGTCACCCTCGAAAGTGGGCTTATCCATGTGTACACTGACGGCTCAAAGCTAAACAATAGAGTCGGAAGTGGTGTATACTCAGATGAGCTGAATCTCAAGCTGTCCCTCCGACTACCAGACCATTGTAGTGTCTTTCAGGCGGAGGTTGCGGCTATTTTACAGGCAATCGACTGGCTTCTGTGTAATCGAATATTCGGGGCTAATACTGGCATTTTCACAGATAGCCAGGCGGCTATTAAATCTCTTGCTGGTCCTTGTACAGTTTCCATGATTGTTGCTGAATGCCGTGCATCTCTCAGGGAGATGTCGAGACATTCAGTGGTTCAATTGATTTGGGTACCGGGACATTGGGGTTTTCAGGGCAACTGTGAGGCCGATGAGCTAGCAAGGCTTGTAACCTTGCTACCGGAGGTCTCCTGCTCCCTCTCAATAGGTATACCGATGTCATCAGTCAAACTGGCCATTAGGCAAAAATATCTCGAGGATGCTAAGACGTCCTGGGCAGATGAATCATCCTGTGCAATAGCAAGGCAGTCCTGGGTATCCATGGATGCGCGTCACACCAGGCAGCTTTTAGGCTTAACTCGAAGCGCTCTACGCTGCACAGTGGGAGTTCTTACGGGCCATTGCCTCATAGGACGGCATGCACAACGATTGGGAGTGCAGTTTAACGATTTCTGTCGGAGTTGCGGCTCTGAGGATGAGGAGGAATCCGTCCTCCACCTCTTGTGTCAATGCCCGGCGTTGGCAAGGAGAAGGCTGACGGCAATTGGTGCTCCGTTTCTCTCAAACCTGACCGAGTTATCCCTGGTTGATTTAAAAGGGGTAACGCGATTTGTCAAGGGAAGCAGATGGTTTCCCGATTTTAGTGAGTAAGAGAGAGTCACTAATTAGTGTGGTATCACAACGGGCCTCTTTTGTGCCTACGTGTGTCGGACGGCAGACCTCTGTAGACCGGCAGCCACTTTAGCCTAACCTACCCGTTTAACAGTAGAATAAACCCTTAAGATAACATTTGGTTAAAGTTTAGTTGAAAAATTAGAATAGAGCTGCCAGCTATGGTGATGTTTGTCTCCGAAATCTTGCAAATTTGCTCAGCAAAATAAAGCTTTTTTCCCTATAACTTCCAGTCCAGTGTAGAAATCAAAACGAAGTTCATGCAGTAAATGGACCTTAATGTGAACCAAATGTCGTAGGAATTTCGTACAAAATCATGAAAAGGCTGCCAGCTATGACCATTTTTGTATTTTTTGGGAATTTATTCACTAAGTGATTATATCATTAGATTTGTAAATGGGAATGATCCTGCAATGAAAATTAACAACAAATACTAACGCTGTAAAAATTTGAAAAGTTTTGAGGGTGGTTACCCTAAAATTCCAGCGCAGACACTCAATCGAAACGAAATTAACTGGTTGGGTTTAACTTAACGGGAAGCAAATTTGGTTTATATTTTGCTTTGCTGCTAACACAGGGTAACCAGCATAAGCCACGTAAATATTGCACCAACAGATGCTTCAAATAACATATTCAAATGTTAAGCATTTGCAATAAAAATAAGAAACCAATTTTTAAATTTTCCGAGTTTTGAAAATTTTGCGGATGGCAGCCTCAAACAACGTTTAATCGTTGAAACTTTCGATGAAATCCTGCGATGAGAACAAAATGCAAAGGATACGTTGATTTAGGTAAGCTCGTTTCGATAAGTACTGTGTGAATTTTATTAAAATTCGATGGCTGAATCGGAAGTTATAGGACAAAAACCGGTTTTTATTCTCAGTGATATTTCAAGATGGTACCACTGCCACAGGGTTGCTCGTATTTCAAAATCATTTCTAATAGACCTGGTCCTAGCTAATACCAACATGTTGTCGGCGAAACGAAAATTCGAAAAGTAGTAAACAGTCTAGCGCATCAGAACCGCTAGAAAATTTATTTTCGAAGAAATTATCTTTGAGGGATTTAAAAATGTGTGAAGACGTTATACCCTTCTTTGTAGTATCATATCAACTATTTCTTACTCAAAAGAACAAATATCATTTTCTGACAGCATTTCCTACTACACAAATGATGAAAATGCTCAGTGCTGCCAACATTTGTCCAATACAGTAGCAATAAGTCCACCACAACATGCTCGTGCTTAATCAAACGTATCCTTCGAATTTCGTTTTCATTCAAGGATATCATTGAGAGTTTCAGCGATTAAAATATGTCTGGGGCTGCCATCCGAAAAAATTTCAAAACTCGGAACATTTAAATATCGGTTGCTTATTTTATTGTGAATGCTTTCTTTATGAATACAAAATGGAAACATCTGTTGGTGCAATATTTACGAAATTGTCTGGTGCTGGCAATCATCTGCTAGCTAATTTTAGGGCTACCACCGTCCAAACTTTTTAAATTTTTGAAACGCAAATATTTGTTGTTAATTGACATTGCAGGATCATTCCCATTTGGAAATTTTATGACAACATCGCTCGATAAAGAAATGTAAATAAATTACGAAATTCATCATAGCTGACAACACTTGCACGATTTTTCAACGAAATTCCTACAAAATAAGAAATGCAACAAGATCATATTATCACATGAATTACGTTTTGATTTTGTTACTGATTCGGAAGTTAAAGGGAAAACACCTTTATTTTCCTGAGCAAATTTACAATACTTAGGAGACAAAAATTGTCATAGCTGGCGACCCTATACTAATTTTTCAACCAAATTTCTATGAAATCTATACTAGAGTAAGGTTCATATACTGCGGGAATTTTATTAAAATCTGGTGGCTAAATCGGAAGCTATAGGCCAAAAACCAGTTCGTTTTTTCGCAGCAATTTTTCCAAATAGCACCGCTACCACAGTGTTGCTCGTATTTCAAAATCACTTCTATCAAATCTGGTCCAGGTTAACATTAATATGTTCTGTCAATTTCATATTGATCGCATTATCCGCTCGTCAGTTCTCGTGAACAGAAGTTTTGAGTGCTGAAAAAAGAGGGGCTGCCGTTCTTGTTTACCGCGGAATTTTGGAAACTTTGATTTGACTTGGTGGACAAAAGTAAAAATTTATCAAAAATTTTAATTTATTTTCAAAAATCAAACATTTTTTAGGAGGGTCGATGATTTGAAGGATTTTTGCTCAGGAGGCTACAGTAGCTACAGAGTTGCCCGCAAAGTCCTGAAAGTTCATGTGTGTTAAATACTAGACTATTTCAATACGCTCTGAAAATTTCACGATGATCCATTGTTTTTCTTAGAAGCTATGACAAATCGAATTTTAAAACAAATCCTTGCTTACTTTTAGGCACTCAGCGCCTACACAAGGACCAAAATTTCCAATTTTTTATCAGAAGCAAACTCAAAACATAATATATTTTTATTTCCTGTACTTTATTTTCGTCAAAATTTACACTGCTTGGAAATAAAGGAGTACCTGAAAATTCACTTAAATGCCCGCCGCCGCCAAAACGTTTATAATATCTTAATTTTAGCAAGTCATGGACCTACCTGATATATACATCTGTGTCCTCCGAAAATTTCAACTCAATCGGATCGGCCACTCCAGAGATTATCTCCCTTAATCATTTTGCTGATATATATATCTATATATATATATATATATATATATATATATATATATATATATATATATATATATATATATATATGTATATATATATATATATTTATAAAAATATATGTATATATATATATAGATATATGTATATATAAAGATAAAGAGATATATATATATATATATATATATATATATATATATATATATATATATATATATATATATATATATATATATATATATATATATGACGAATTTTCGGCGAAGCGAGTTACCTGGACCGCTAGAAACACTAATGTTCGAAGAACAGTAAAAGAAACGTGCAGATTGTGAGTGCATATTCTACCACACGAGCTGCTTTTTACATCCAAACTGTTTCAAACGCCATGTTTTACTTTGGTCTCAAGAATGCATTATAACTCATATGGTGGAAAGGTTTCAGATATTACCACTGACATGAATTTCAAAGTTTATGAGAGCAAAACACTTCTTAATTATGTATATTCGTCATCAGTTGCTTATTTCACAAAACTTTGAAAGCAGCATCTCATATAACATCAATGAAGAAAATGCTCAGTGTCTGCACCACTGTAACTGAAGTTGGTGTTTGGGGCTTTGATCCGAAAAATTTGCAGAACTTTGCGAATTGATCCGGTGTGAATACTAACTGTAAGCATATTTTGATACAAAAGAAGCACAACCGACTCGTGCTGGCAACCTTTTGCCAGTATCAGAGCCAAATATAACACATCTGCTTCACTTTGAAATTAACCTACCCTGCGAATTTGATCTTGATCCGATGACTGCATTCAAAGTTATAGGAGTATAAATAAATTTAGGGTTACCAGCCGCAAAATTTTTCAAATAATCGCAAACATAACATTTGCTGTTTATTGTCACTACAATATCATTACCATTTGAAAATTTTACGATAAAATCGCTTTATAAAGATATTGCAAATAAACACAAAACCAACAATAGCTGGCAACCCTATGGTGGCTTTTTCACTATATTCGGCTTGAATAATGCCTATAATAAGTTCCATTAATTGTATGAAATTCGTATTGATATCATTACTGCACTGGAAGTTATAGGGCAAAAAGCTCTATTTTCCTGACCGAATTTTCAAAACCAAAGACACATAAATTACCATAGCTGGCAGCACCAATCGAGTTTTTCAACCAAATTTCTACCAAACACGGTTTAAAGTAAGGTTCAGCTACTTTGTCAATTTCATGAAAATCTGGTAACTGGATCAGAATTCATAGGGCAAAAAGCAGTTTATTTCTTTGTAATTTTTCAAGACGGCGCCACTGGCACAGTGTTGCCCACAATTCAAAATCGCTTCTATCAGACCTGGTCCAACTAAAGTTCTATGTATTCTGTAAATTTCAACTGCATCTGATTATTAGTTCATGAGTTCCCGTGAACAGAAGTTTCTGATGCTAAAAATATAGGTAAGTTGGGAAAGGGTTACCGTTCTTGTCCAGCAAAAACATTCCAAAGTTTTACTTTGACTGTGTAGGCGAAGCATTACGTTTGTAAACAAGTTGGTTTTTATTGTAAGAAACGGCCATTTTCTAGGAGATTCGATGGTTCGAATGTTTTCACTTTCAGTGTCTGCCAACACGGTCATCGCTAACAACGCAAATGTGCGATTTAACAACATCAATATGTCCTGTAAGTTTCATATTGATCTGAAGATCCAATAAAAAGTAATCGCAATTCAAAAAATTTCAAATTTCCCCATTCTCATTTTAGGCGCCAAGCGCACACATAGGGTTAACAATTTCAAAAACATTATCATATTCACATTCACACTTCCAGAATTCATTACATAACCGTTACTTTTGCAAAAGTTATTTTTGACAAAAAAATTGGTATATTTAAAGTATCACTAAAATTGCCGCCGGCGCCAAAGGGTTAAAGATTATCAGATTTTTGTGAGACCTGGCACTATTCTGCACATACACAAATGTATACTGAAAATCTCAATTCAATCGAATGGCGCGTTCCTGAGATTTTTTTACTGAATTTTTTTGATGATATATGCAGTGGCGGCTCGTCAGGGACGGCAAGGTCGGCAGTGCCGACCCAAAACTCCTGACCATTTCATGCAAAGTGAGATCGTTAATTTTATAAAATATCCTGTGATTATCAAATAACTATTTAAAAAAATATTTTTATGATATTTATATCTTTTTACTAATGTTCGAAGAACATTAGTATTAAAATCGATTCGGCCAAAAATTCATATTTCCATATATATATATATATATATATATATATATATATATATATATATATATATATATATATATATATATATATATATATATATATATATATATATATATATATATATATATATATATATATATATATATATATATATATATATATATATATATATATATATATATATATATATATATATATATATATATATATATATATCATCAAAAAATTTCAGTGAGATAATCTCGGGAACGCGCCATCCGATTGAGCTGAAACTTTCAGGATACATTGGTGTATATGCAGAATAGGTCCAGGTCTCTTTAAATGTCAGTTATTGTTAACCTTTTGGCGCCGGCGGCCATTTAAGTGATATTTTTGATATACCTATTATTTCGTGCACATATAATTTTCGCAAAAATAAAGTTAATGAAATAAATTTCTAACGTGTTTTACATATAAATCGGATAATGCTTTGGAATTTTTTAACCCGATGTGTGCGCTGGGTGCCTAAAAGGAGGACGGGAAAATTCGAAAATTTTTAAATTGCGATAACTTTTGACAGAACTATTCAATCATTACGAAATTTTCAGGACATATTGGTATTATTTAGTTGTAGATTTGTGTAGCTTTTAATGAGCGTGCTGGCAACCCTGTAGCTAGGGCAGGCACTGAAAGTGAAAACATCTAAATCATCGTCTCTCTTGAAAAAATGCCGTTTCTTCAAAAAAAAGCCACTCATATGTAAATCTTGTGCTTTGTTTACATAACTAAAAAAAAGAAAAGATATGGTATAACGGGCACGCCTGGTAACCCTTGCCCAATTTACCTATATTTTTAGCATCAAAAACTTCTGTTCACGGAAACTCACGATCCGATGAGCAGAATTATTTGAAATTCACAGAATGTATTGGTCTTAAACAGGACCAGGTCTGATAGAAGTGATTTTGAAATGCAGGCGATTCTGTGCCAGTGGTGCCATCTTGAAAAACCACTAAAAAAGATAACTGCTTTTAGCCCTATAAATTCTGATTAAATCGTTCGATTTTGACGAAACTCACACAATTGGACCTTACTTTAAGCCACGTTTGGTAGAAATTTGGTTGAAAAATTCGGTTGGAGCTGCCAGCTATGATAATTTTGATGTCTTCATTTTGAAAAAAAAAAATTTGGAAGTGAAAACATTCAAACCATCGAATATTCAAAAAAATGTCCGTTTCTTACAATAAAACCAATCTGTATATAAATCTTATGTTTTATCTACACGTTCAGAATAAATCTTTGGAAATTTCATGTCAGACAAGAACGGTAACCCTCTCCCAGTTAACCTATATTTTTAGCATCAAAAACTTCTGTTCACGGGAACTCACGAACCAATAATCAGCTAAAATTTACAGAATGCATTGGACTTAAGTAAAACTAGATTTGATAGAAGCGATTTTGAATTGTGGGCAAGTCTGTGCCAGTGGTGCCATCTTGAAAAATTACAAAGAAAAAAAAACTGCTTTTTGCCCTATGAAATGTGAATAGGTTACCGGATTTTCATGAAATTGACACAGTAGCTAAACATAACTCCAATCTCTGTTTGGTGGAAATTTGGTTTAAAAATTTGATTGGTGCTGCCAGCTATAGTAATTTTTGTGTCTTTGGTTTTGAAAAATCGCTCAGGAAAATAAAACTTTTTGCACTATAACTTCCAGTGCAGTCATGAAATCAATACGAATTTCATACAATTAATGAAACCTGTCATAAACATTATTCAGGCCAAATTTGGTTGAAAAGCCACAATAGGGTTGCCAGCTATTGTTGGTTTTGTGTTTAATTGCAATATCTTTATTAAGCGGTTTTATCGTAGAATTTTCAAATGGTAATGATATTGTAGTGACAATAAACAGCAAATATTAAGCTTTCGATTATTTGAAAAAACTCGCTGCAGGTTACCCTAAATTTCTTTATACTCCTATAACTTCGAATGTAATTAAACAACGTGAAGCAGATTTGATTAATTCTTGGCTTTGATACTGGCGAAAGGTTGCCAGCACGAGTCGGTTGTGCTACTTTTGTATCAATAAATGCTTACAGTTAGTATACATACCGGAAACATTTACAATGAAAATAAATAACCGATGTTACAATTCGCAAAGTTCTGCAAGTTTTTCGGATCGCAGCCCCAAACACCAACTTCAGTTACAGTGCTGCAGGCACTGAGCATTTTCTTCAATGATGTTATATGAGATGCTGCTTTCAAAATTATATGAAATAAGCAACTGATAACGAACATAATTAACCCGTGTTGTGCTCTCATAAACGTTGAAATTCATGCCAGTGGTAATATCTGAAACCTTCCACCATATGAGTTATAATGCATTCTTGAGACGAAAGTAAAACGTGGCATTTGAAACAGTTTGGCCGTAATAAGCAGCACATGTGGTGGAATATGCACTCAAAATCTGCACGATTCTTCTACTGCTCTTCGAACATTAGTGTTTCTAGCGGTTCAGGTGCGCTAGAGTTTTTATTTTTCAAAACTGCTGATAATTACACATTGCGCCTGCTATTTTACTCTGTGTAATATTTGAATTTAACCAATTTCCTTTGATTGCATGCATGTATGCGTCATATTTATCCCGGGTCGGCAAGCCGATGAAATGAGATCATAAAGCTAGAACTACACTGGTCTCACGTAACGTGAGCTCACGTGTCGTCACATCATCTGACCACACGTGTGATAGATCTGCAGTACCATTTTGTATGGTTAGAAATACACTGGCGACACGTCACACGGCTCATGTGCTATCACGTGAGCTCACGTTTTTGATAATCTGCAAATTCAGATTTTTGAGCTCATGTGAGAGCACGTTTAGCCAATATTTTTACCGCATGGTATTTGATTTGTTTGAAATGTATAAGGTAAGTGATTTGTTGAAAATGTATAAGCATGAATACTTGTGAAATGACGAAATGCATTGATGCTGGTAAATTGTGGGAAAAAAATTGTAACAGAATTTTTATGTGCGCAGCGAAATTTAGTCAAACCTCAAACCGTCGATCAGCAACTGCAACACACGTGAGCTGCTAGCATGAGACAAGTGTATTTCCAAGCGTGAGCTCATGCCTCCACACGCATAACGTGACGACACGTGAGCTCACGTGATGTGAGACCAATGTAGTTCTACCTTAATTGCTTTGCTAAATGAAATTTGCTGGCGGCTCGTAGACGATAATTCCATTCATAGGTTTACATACTGCAAGCTCAACTATGGGTCGGCAAGCCGTACTCAGATCATATCTCACTTTTCATGTACATGCCTTGTATTCGCTGCCGTCGCGATCGATGCATGATTCTTTGCCGTGTGTATCAGCGTTAGCAACTAATGAATAGGAGCGGGCCGAATTGTGATATGAAATATGACAATTTGATTTAATAGCATTGTTCGGTTCGCAATTTTTCTCTGCTCCGAAACACTGAGACGCATATTTTCATCAACTGGCTGGGTGGACTTTTCGTTAGGCCGATGAATAGCATAATAGTGGGTCGGCATGCCGTGCCTGATATTTCTCTTAGCATTTCTGCGGTGCTTTGATATGTTATTAAAATGTTGTTTTGGCATAATACAGGTGCTTAGAGATAATTTTGATTTGAACAATTAGTTTTATTTTTGTTGTTTCGGAAGAAAGTTGGTTGGAATGAAATATACATTTTTGTAATAAATATATATTTTTTCAAATTTATATTTGTCATAATTTCAACTTTGGGTTGAAAAATACTTGTTAAAAATAAAATGAAATTAGCAATTTACGATGAAGCTGTTGATTAGATATGATACCGCATCGATTTGATAGATTTTTACTTTTATAACGGATATATTAAATATGTGCACCCAAGTTTTGTTTTAATGTTTTTAAAATTCTTTTGTCAGCTTTGCTTTAAAGATCGGTGAATATATAGACACCGTCAAAGATGCAAAATTTAAAATATATCTCTCATGTCGCGACTTTGTTGTAGGTTTTTAGCATATTCGGGAAATTATTGTTGGGTATGCTAGCATATTCTTGCGGTATAGTATTTTTGTTTTAATAACTGCCGACCCATTCGAAACTACCACGAGCCGCCACTGGATATATGTATACATATATATATATATATATATATATATATATATATATATATATATATATATATATATATATACATATATATATATATACGTATATATATATATATATATATATATATATATATATATATATATATATATATATATATATATATATATATATATATATATATATATATATATATATATATATATATATATATATATATATATATGTATATATATATATATATATATATATATATATATATATATGTATATATATATATATATATATATATATATATATATATATATATATGTATATATGTATATATATATATATATATATATATATATATATATATATATATATATGTATATATATATATGTATATATATATATATATATATATATATATATATACATATATATATATATATATATATATATATATATATATATATATAAGTATATATATATATATATATATATATATATATATATATACAGTGGTGGCCAAATAAAATGCGACACATACACACAAGCGAAATTACCTAGAAAATCGTATTTTTGTGGCCCTTTTAAACCAAATTTACTGGGAAAATCCCATGCCGGGCTAATTACATACCTTTTTGTTCAAGTATCGTGACAGAGTCCGCTTCGGTCACTCGTTCAGTCTAGTTTGACCGTTGACGAGTAAACATGGCACCACAGCTATTGAGTGAAAAAAAGTGAGTATTGTGATGTTAAGCAACGAAGGGCTTTCTACCAGTGCTATAGCCAGTAGGATTTGTTATCACCAAGGGACTGTGGCGAGAATTTTAGAAAAAAACGCGAAGGGATCTCTTGAGCGGACACCAGGAACAGGATTTGGCAATAAAAAGACGACCCCGATAGATGACCGGCATCTCAAGAACATAAGCCTGAGTAACCGAAAAAAAACCGCTAGGGAAGTCAACATGGACTTCCAGGAAGCGATGGGAATAGTGATTAGTGACAGAACTACGAGAAGAAGGCTACATGCAACTGGTATATCAGCTCGACGGCCCCAAAAAAAACCATCTTTAACGGTGAAAATGAGAACAGCGAGGCTGACTTTTGCCAAATCTCATCGTAATTGGTCGGAAAATGACTGGAAAAGAGTACACTTTTCCGACGAATCCAAATGCAACCTGAACCAATCCGATGGGCTGCAGTATGTACGTCGCAGAATCGGAGAGGAACTGCACAAAGACTGTGTTGCGCCTCGAAACAAGTTCCCTCCGAGTTACATGGTTTGGGGTTGCATTTCTTATTTCGGCACCGGAGATTTGGTGTTTTTAGAAGGATCAATGAATGCGATCAGTTACATCAGCGTGATTGACAACCATGTGATCCCGTCGATGGATAGGCTCTTCTCAGTCATTTACGACCCAATTTTCCAAGATGACTCTGCTCCATGTCATCGCGCTCGTAAGGTAAGTTGTGGTTTTTTACAAACAACAGTTCAATACGGACAGTAAAAAAAACCAAAAACTTAAAAAAATTGTTTTGGTTAGGTTAAAGATAGGTTAAAGAATTTGTCGCAGAAAGGGAAATTTCGACACTGGAGTGGCCAGGAAACAGCCCTGATTTGAACCCAATCGAGAATTGTTGGGCGGAACTTAAAAGAAAACTGTTGAGTCGGAGACCTAGGACCAAAGAGGAACTCAAAAACGTCACCAAAAAAGCTTGGGAGGACGACATAGCCACTTAATACTGCCAGTCTTTGATAAAATCCATGCCACGAAGGACTGAAGCTGGGATCCGGGCTCGCGGAGGAAATACGAAATACTAGTTTGGTTAAATTAAATAAAGAATATTGTTTTTACCTCCCTACTAATACTTTTCCTTCAAATTTCCTATTACGAATCCTAAATAATGGATAATTTTCAATTCAACACTTTTTTTGCGAAAATGATCCTTCTGCTCATAAAACGGAAAAGTGGCTGTACTGTCCACAAAGAATTTTTTTTGGTTCTGTTATTTTTACATTTAACGTGTAACACTATAGTTAAATTTTTAAACACCCTTTCGTATCATTTAAGCTCGGCGATTATTCTGAAGAGACGTTATGTGGTGATATTCACAGGTGTCGCATTTTATTTGGCCACCACTGTATATATATATATATATATATATATATATATATATATATATATATATATATATATATATATATATATATATATATATATATATATATATATATATATATATATATGTATATATATATATATATATATATATATATATATATGTATATATATATATATATATATATATATATATATATATATATATATATATATATATGTATATATGTATATATATATATATATATACATATATATATATATATATATATATATATATATATATATATATATATATATATATATATATATATATATATATATATGGATTAGTATAGTAATATAGATTAGTATAGTCATATGGATTAGTATATACAATTTTCTGTTACCAATATATTTGTACGGAGAAAAAAAACATCATTATAAGCGTGTAAAATCCATCCACTTATCGCGTTAGCCCCGCCTTCAAAAAACTGGATTTGAGTTGACTTGACTCGTGTAATCTAAAAACGCATGGACTCGTGGACACATGTCTGAAAAGCGCTTTAAAAGGGCTTAAGTGTCAGCTCAAACACATGCTGCTGATAACATACGCACATGCATCTCACCACGCCAAGCCTTCGGAATCATGTACATATGTATGCATCTTTCTACTGAAAGCAAAATGCGAATAATGGCCAATTGATGCACTGAGCTATGAACAATGCACTACAAAATTGCAATTGCCTCCACGCTCTTGCGCTTCAAATAGACGTTGTAGGCTCAAGTAATTTCTACAAGAAAACAATATCTTCCTTCGAGTAATGATTGCTTTGATGCCGGTCTGAGGAATTTGCATCCATTCAAAAAACATATCAACCAGCAGGCGAGGAAGCTGATTGAACGTACAGACATGATATGTGATTGGCGGATGTTAATAACACACCTTACATCGAACATGTTTCTTTTAAGCCGGATTTACATGCTCGCCGAGGCATGCCAAATGAAGACAAGGTGAGTGTGTAAACGGTCTCCTTGTCTAGTCTCGGCTGTGTTTTTCATGGCAAGCACGCGTGTGTAAATGGTTTGCTCGTCGGCTCTTGTTTGTTTTACGAAGGGATAATGATCCTTTTACTGCTGTGCCTGACTGTTTATGGCCGTCTCGTCCTAGTTCGAAGCCGCTCAAAGCGAAGTCGGTTTTATGTACCGAGTCAAGGGATTCGAGAGGGTAGCATGTGCTCATTCACATTTTCGAATTTTTCGCTGGGACTTCAAACATGTCTTTGCGTGTCCCAGATTGAAATCACTCAACGCACACCAGACAGTTGCAATAGCCACAGCCTGTACCTCAGCCATCGTTCACTGAACTGAACAAAACAGCTCACAACTGTCAAAAGATGCATGGTGCAATATCCTAAGTAAACAATTCACCCTATGAAAGGTGCATAGTGCATGGTCCGTGTTGCGTGGTGCAATATCCTAAATAAACAATTCACCCTTTGTCTTGTTGAGTCTTGTCCAATGTCTTGTTCAGTCTTGTTTACTCTTGTAAACGAGACGCTCGTTCCAATGTATAAATCGGGCATTAGATGAATTCAAGATTCGACCGGATATACATATATGAGCATATAATGTACTCGTATGTACGTGCATGCATATTGTTTTCTTTTCTTCAATCAAGATCGTGCAAAAATTCGATTAGTAAAAAAAATTCAAATTGTCCAACGGAAAACATTGAAAAAAACCAAATTATCATTTACTACTGTCTCATGCGAGATTCCCAAATGGAAGTCCCTTTTATGTTAACCGACCGTTTCTTATGGATACCACTAATAATTCATTTAAGGTGTCAAATTAAAAGGAAATTATGGATAGTGTAGACAATTTTGTGAGCCGGCAGCAATAGCTGTCTCCAGAACGTCCAACATTTACGGAACCAATTTAGGTAATTGAGGAGACCATTGAGGTAGTTTCAGTTATTTAATGGACATTCAAATCGTATATTTGTCTGTGCAATTGTATGTAGCGAAATATTTTTGACTGGAAACGATAATTGCTGAGTCTTCTGAGTTTCGTGGAAAAAAAATTCGGTGCGTATTCAATTATTTTTCCGTCACACCAATTCACTGTTGTCTTGGGAATATGTAAAAAATAAATACTCTTAAAATATTTGTGAAGTTCGAAGAGATAATATTAACAAAGGATATAATACTCAATTATTTTATATTAATTAAATTAATAATAATATAGCTTCATTGAGTTTGATCAAAATTTGTGGTACAATAATTTAAAGCTCAGGCTAGCCCTTTGAATTGTTGAAGATAACAAGCATAATATTTTGTTTTATTGGCTATTACGTTACATGACCATTGTCACATTATTGTGAACTATTGGAAAAATTACATCATTTTTCAGCCCATTTTTTTAAACATTTCAAAGCTCATACTGAGCGTCCAGTAGTCTTGCAGTTTTTAGTAATGTTCTAAGATCAACATTAGTATTAAAATCACTTTGGCCAAAAATTCATATTTCTATACAAATATATATATATATATATATATATATATATATATATATATATATATATATATATATATATATATATATATATATATATATATATATATATATATATATATATATATATATATATATATATATATATACACATACAGTGGCTCACAGCTTATTTGATACAGTGACTACTTGAAAAAGCAAATTACTGTAACTTTGAAATAAAGAACCCTATCCAAAAAATTTAAACGTATTTGACTAGATGCATGTTCAACGAATACAATGCAAACAAAAAATGTTCCAGCAATATTTCTCGGCGTCCGGTAAAAGAGAAATACCACTGGCACAGAAAAATTACAGCTCACAGCTTATTTGATACAGACACTTCAATGCGAATAAACTTCTATTTGTCGCGCCGTTAATCGGTGTTGTTTTTGTTTCTTGAATTTTTGATTGTGTTTAGACATTGGCTTAAGTAATTTTTAGCAAGATCTTGTAAGCTGAAGTGCCAAAATGAGCCGAAATTGTAAAATGGGTCATCGCACCACAATTGAACAGCGCGGATTGGTATTAAACCACTTTAAAAAAGGACAAAGTGTTCGAAAAATTGCTGAAAGTGTAAATTTGAGTGTCTCTAAAGTGCAGCACATTATTGAGCGCTTCGTACACGAAAATCAGGTAGAAAATAAGAGGAGAAATGCGCCAAACAATATTTTCACCGTATCCGACGAACGATACTTTGTAAGGAAAGTGAAAGCAAACACAAAGATTTCCGCTCCAAAATTGGTTACTGAGGTTCATCGTGAATTAAAGAAGTCATGTAGTGCTGAATCCGTCCGACGAGTGCTTCGCAACCATGATTTCAGGGGGCGAGTAGCTCGTAGGAAGCCATTCATTTCCAAAAAAAATACAATAAGCCGATTTGCCATTGCTAAAGAGCATGTGGGAAAGTCATCCGCGTTCTGGAATACGATTATTTTTGCGGACGAGTCCAAGTTTAACATTTTTGGCTCCGACGGAATGTCATATGTCTGGCGCAAGGCAAACACTTAGCTAAACAAGGAGAACCTCAAAGCTACTGTGAAGCATGGTGGTGGTAATGTGATAGTTTGGGCCTGCATGTCCGCAGCCGGAGTCAGAAATTTAAAGTTTATTGAGGAAACAATGGACCAAGCAAAGTACCCTGATGTACTCAAAAACAATTAGCTGCAAAGCACGGAAAAACTGGGTGTTAGCAACCAATTTCGGTTGTACTAAGACAATGATCCAAAGCACAAGTCTCCGCCGGCACAGTCACCAGATATGAACGTCATTGAGTATCTGTGGACTTTGTTGGATAACAACATTAGAAAACACAAGATTTCTAATAAACAAGACCTGAAGAAAGCACTGTTATAGCCCGTCCAGACTACAGATACTTAAGTATCCGGATACATAAGTATTGTCCACACTGCAGCGACATCTGCAGATACATTTTACCCTTGCCATGAAAATCAATGAAAAGTGTGGACAATACTTATGTATCCGGATACTTAAGTATCCGTAGTCTGGACGGGCTATTAGAGGAATGGCAAAAAATTACTCCTGACATCACAAAAAAACTCGTTGACTCAATGCCGAATAGGCTCCAGGCTCTGCTTAAGGCTAAGGGCTATCATAATTTACAACAATTTTAATCTTGAATTAAACTTTATCAAATAAGCTGTGACATTAAATTTATTATTACTTTTAGTTTTTTGTTTTTTAAGATGTAAAACAGCAACTTTGTAACAAATATAAACTTGTTTAATAAACAACAAACATTTTTCTTCAAAACGGTGTTCAAATTTTATTGATAGTTTTATTATGTTTTGAGTTATTGCAACTTAATTTTTTAAAAAAGCACTGTACCAAATAAGCTGTGAGGAAAATAAAGTTTATGGAATGAATTTCGAACGTGTTCCAAATGTGAATATGACAATTTTTTTTCAAATTTTTAACCCAATGTGTACGATAGGCGCCTAAAATGAGATTGAGAAAATTTGAAAATTATGAAATTGTAATAACTTTTGACCAGATTATTAAATCAGTATTAAACTTACAGAGCATATTGCTCTAACTTAGTTGTAGACTACTGTAGTTTGTTATAAACGTGCTGGCAGCCCTGCAGCTAAGGCAGGCATTGAAAGTGAAAACCTTCAAACTATCGACTTTTCTAAAATATTTTCTTCTTTTACAGTCAAAACCAACTCATTTAGAAATCTAATGCTTTGTAAATACAACCAAATCAAATCTTTTCAAATTTTACATCGGACAAGAACGGTAAACATCTTCCAATTTACCTATATTTTAAGCATCAAAAACTTCTGTTCCGAGAACTTACTACCCAATTATCATATTCAAATGAAATTCATAGAATGTATTAGTGCTAAGAAGGACCAGGTCTGACACGAGCGATTTAGAAATTCGGGCAAGCCTGCGCAAGCCAGTGGTTCCGTCTTGAAAAATTACTAAGAAAAAAAAATTGCTTTTTGCACTATGAATTCCGATTCAGTTACAAAATTTGCATAAAAGTGACACAGTAGCTAAACCTTACTCTAAGCCGTGTTTGGTAGAAATTTGGTTGAAAAATTCGGTTAGTACTGCCAGCTCTGGTAATTTTGGTGTCTTGGGTTTTCAAAATTCGCTCAGGAAGGTAAAGCCTTTTGTCCTATAACTTCAAGTGCAGCCATGTAATCAAAACGAATTTGATATGATAAATGGAACTTATCATAAGAATTATTCAGAACGAATCTGGTAAAAAAAGCCATTTTAGGGTTATTAGCTATTGTTGGTTTTGTATAAGCTATTTTTGGCAATCCTATCATTGTTTTTCCAACTAGATTTTCACTGAATATTGCTTACAAAAAGTTTAATTTGCACTTTGAGTTTCGTTATGATTCCATGACTGTAATAGAATCCATAGGGCAAAGAGCTCTATTTTGCTGAGTGAATTTTCAAAATTTAAGATACCAAAACTACAAAAGCTAGCAGCTCCAACCGAATTATTCTACCAAATTTGTACCAAATGTGGCCTAAAGTAAGGTTCCCCTACTGTGTGAATTTCGTCAAAATCGAATGACTGAATCAGAATTTATAGGCCCAAAAGCAGTTAGTTTTCTTAGTGATTTTTCAAAATGGCACCACAGGCACAAAATTGTCCGTATTTCAAAATCACTTCTTTCAAACCTGGTCATATTTAAGGTCAATACATTCGATAAATTTCAACTTATTCTGATTATCGGATCGTAATTTTCTGTGAACAGAGGTTTTTGATGCTAAAAACATATGCAAATTGGAAAAAGGGTTACCAGGGGTGCCCATTGTAAAATTTCAGTTTTTTTACGTTGGCTATGCAGACAAAGCATAAAATTTATATATGAGTGGCTTTTTTTTTCCAAAAAACCAATTTTTACAGGAGAGTCGATGATTGGAAGGTTTTCACTTTCAGCGCCTGTTTAAGCTACAGCGTTGCTAACACAAATTTCCAGCAAAATAATACCAATATGTTCTGAAAGTTTCATAATGGTTGAATAGCTCTATCAAAAGATATAGGGTCATTCCACGGAAAATCGACCAATGGTCTTTTATCGCTATCGTCAGATTTCAATGAAATTTTTACTGTGAATATAAGTAGTTGAGTTATGTGCACCAATAATTTGTTTTTGGAAAATATGGTATATTTAGGATCAAAAATAAATTTTATAACAGAGGGTTCCGATATAAGCTTGCTTAATTATAAGAACTTTTTATATCTGATGATACGCTCTCCTCCACAAACAGATTGATATTTTGGTGGCTGCCAGGATTGCCCTGGATCAGCCGTTGTTCTAAGTACATGTGAAAAAAAATTGATGAAAATTGCGTGAGTGGTATTAGTGATAAGCAATGGAATTGTACAGATCGTTCTACGTTAGAAACTGAATTAGAATCTTCTGCGGGCTTAAAACAACATTGCAAAGTTTTTAAATGTATTTTGTTTTTAAATGTATTTTGAAAACATAAAATTGTTTCGTACCATATTTTGTAAGTTTTACCTTGTTTCGGTATCATTTTCTATAAATTTTCTTCAGCGGTTACAGTATTCCACACCTTTAAAAATTTCCCACGACTGTACTTTTACGAGCTCCACTTTGAAATTTCGCACATTTGTAGTTTATATAACTGTTTACAATACATAAAAAAATAAAGAAAATCGAAGGTGCGCATTTTGAAATATTCAAGGATAAAGGACACTGTAATGATCCTTTTTATCCTCTTTGGCCAGGATGTTTCTCGCACTATTTTTTCTAGAATATCTAGACCTTCTGCTTTCTAACAAGCTACATTTGAAGGCTCTACGTAAAGTAGAAAGTTTTATACAATTTTTTGAATGCAACACGAACCGACGTTTCTCAAAAACTTCAAGTGGCCATATTTCCGCAAATAGACCATATATTCCAAAAATATTTCATTTCCGATAATTAGCTCACCAGACCTTCTGAATATCAAAATATTTTCAAATTCCAAGGAGGTGAGTTCAAAAATTATCTGAAAATTGGTCGATTTTCAATGGAACTACCCTATAGCAATTTAAAATTTTCAAATTTTCCCGTTCTTTTTTTTAGGCGCCTAGCGCACTTATGGGGTAAACAAATTCCAAAACATTATCCGATTCACATTTTGTTACCGAACGACCTGCGCCGTTAGCGAATCCAATCCCGGGATCCCGGTAAATTTCTGGTCCCAAAAATCCCGGGATTGATGAGTTCTAATCCCGGGATTTTCGGGATCAGAAATTGGCCTGGATTCCGGGGCCGGGAGTCAAGCATAATCGGCAATCAAATTACGGCAAGACTCGAAAAGAGCAAATAGAATCCATATTTATGAGAAAGCAATTAGCATGCAGGTTCACATCAAAATGCGTAAAGAATAGAGCAAAACAAATCGATGTAACAGTCTGAGAGCATAAAGACATTCGGAGGGGCCGAAGGCATGGCCATTTTTCCTCATCACCAGCGACCCCGATGATAGATTGAAATTTTCGGGGCGTAGGTAATTCCTAATTTATCAAATTGATGGGGACATATTATGTGTGAATAATTTCAAATATTCAAATTTTGAATATCGTAAGTGAATGATTGTTATATATTTAGTTATTTAATATTTTTTAGCTTTCATATTATAACCGTACGAATTCTCGAACCAGGGAGTAAAAATGAGCTACAGCAGGCTGGATTATTCGTTGCTTTGCGGTGAATTAATTGTTTTTCCAGGACAGAAAATGAAAACAGAACACAAATGCATGCGAACTATGAAAATTGTAGAACATACTAATTAAATATTTATTCACCCATAAAACCAAAATTGTTTTATAAGGAAGTGGCTTAAAAATTAGATATGTTTATGCTGGCTCAAATCTTGGCAGTGCCGAGTACTTCCGTAGGTGATGAAAAAACATTGAATAATATGCAATATCATTTTCGTTTCGTTGAGTATTGTGTGTAAAGCAACTGCAATGAATAAAATCATTAAAATCAAAAACAACTTCAAATTCCAAAAAACTCTAGCGCACCTGAACCGCTAGAAACACTAATGTTCGAAGAACAGTAGAAGAATCGTGCAGGTTTTGAGTGCATATTCCACCACATGTGCTGCTTATTACGGCCAAACTGTTTCAAATGCCACGTTTTACTTTCGTCTCAAGAATGCATTATAACTCATATGGTGGAAGGTTTCAGATATTACCACTGGCATGAATTTCAACGTTTATGAGAGCAAAACACGGGTTAATTATATTCGTTATCAGTTGCTTATTTCACATAATTTTGAAAGCAGCATCTCATATAACATCATTGAAGAAAATGCTCAGTGCCTGCAGCACTGTAACTGAAGTTGATGTTTGGGGCTGCGATCCGAAAAATTTGCAGAACTTTGCGAATTGTAACATCGGTTATTTATTTTCATTGTAAATGTTTCCGGTATGTATACTAACTGTAAGCATTTATTGATACAAAAGTAGCACAACCGACTCGTGCTGGCAACCTTTCGCCAGTATCAAAGCCAAGAATATATCAAATCTGCTTCACGTTGTTTAATTACATTCGAAGTTATAGGAGTATAAAGAAATTTAAGGTTACCTGCAGCGAGTTTTCTCAAATGATCGAAAGCTTAATATTTGCTGTTTATTATCACTACAATATCATTACCATTTGAAAATTTTACGATAAAACCGCTTAATAAAGATATTGCAAATAAACACAAAACCAACAATAGCTGGCAACCCTATTGTTTCCTTTTCAACCAAATTTGGCCTGAATAATGCTTATGACAGGTTTTATTAATTGTATGAAATTCGTATTGATTTCATGACTGCACTGCAAGTTATAGTGCAAAAAGTTTTATTTTCCTGAGCGAATTTTCAAAACCAAAGACACAAAAATTCCCATAGCTGGCAGCACCAATCAAATTTTTCAACCGAATTTCCACCAAACAGAGATTAGAGTAAGGTTCAGCTACTGTGTCAATTTCATGAAAATCTGGTAACTTATTCACATTTCATAGGGCAAAAAGCAGTTTTTTTTCTTTGTAATTTTTCAAGATGGCACCACTGGCACAGAGTTGCCCACAATTCAAAATCGCTTCTATCAAATCTGGTCTTACTTAAGTCCAATGCATTCTGTAAATTTTAGCTGTATCTGATTATTGGTTCGTGAGTTTCCGTGAACAGAAGTTTTTGATGCTAAAAATATAGGTTAACTGGGAGAGGGTTACCGTTCTTGTCCGACATGAAATTTCCAAAGTTTTATTTTGAACGTGTAGATAAAACATAAGATTTATATACGGATTGGTTTTATTGTAAGAAACGGACATTTTTTTGAATATTCGATGGTTTGAATGTTTTCACTTCCAATTTTTTTTTTTTCAAAATGAAGACACCAAAATTATCATAGCTGGCAGCTCCAACCGAATTTTTCGACCAAATTTCGACCACACATGGTTTGAAGTAAGGTCCAGCAATTGTGTGAGTTTCGTCAAAATCGAACGATTCAATCAGAATTTATAGGGCTAAAAACAGTTATCTTTTTTAGTGGTTTTTCAAGATGGCACCACTGGCACAGAATCGCCTGCATTTCAAAATCACTTCTATCAGACCTGGTCCTACTTAAGACCAATACATTCTGTGAATTTCAAATAATTCTGCTTATCGAATCGTGAGTTTCCGTGAACAGAAGTTTTTGATGCTAAAAATATAGGTCAATTGGGCAAGGGTTACCAGGCGTGCCCGTTATACCATATCTTTTTTTTTTTTTGGTTATGTAAACAAAGCACAAGATTTACATATGAGTGGCTTTTTTTTGAAGAAGCGGCATTTTTTCAAGAGAGACGATGATTTGGAAGTTTTCACTTTCAGTGCCAGCACGCTCATTGAAAGCTACACAAATCTACAACTAAATAATACCAATATGTCCTGAAAATTTTGTAATGATTGAATACCTCTTTCAAAAGTTATCGAAATTTAAAAATTTTCAAATTTTCCCGTCCTTTTTTTAGGCACCCAGCGCACACATAGGGTTAAAGAATTCCAAAGCATTATCCGATTCATATGTAAAACACGTTAGGAATTTATTTCGTTAACTTTATTTTTGCAAAAATCATTTGTGCACGAAATAATAGGTATATTAAAAATATCACATAAATGGCCGCCGGCGCCAAAAGGTTAACAATAACTGACATTTAAAGAGACCTGGACCTATTCTGCATATACACCAATGTATCCTGAAAGTTTCAGCTCAATCGGATGGCGCGTTCTCGAGATTATCTCACTGAAATTTTTTGATGATATATATATATATATATATATATATATATATATATATATATATATATATATATATATATATATATATATATATATATATATATATATATATATATATATATTTATATATGGAAATATGAATTTTTGGCCGAATCGATTTTAATACTAATGTTCTTCGAACATTAGTAAAAAGGCAAATTTTATTTAAGATTTTTCGAAAAAAAATAAGTCTTCTTCACAGTTAATAGTTCCAAGAAGTCTCAACTTTTCTTATACTATAAAGTAGGCTAAATACAATGATAGGTTGGAGATAATATATTTCTAGGTAATAAGATATTTATTATATTATATTCACGATATCTTCTACTTCGCTAATCCAGTTATTGACCTTGAGATTATCTAACAACTCAACTATAGAAGCTGTTTTCTTTTGCCTGAGCTGTTTTTAACGCAAATTTCGGATAATCCTATTTTTTCGTTTCACCGTATCTTCCATTTTTTCCCTGCAGCTTAATTAAATACACTGCGGTAATAGGAGCCACTTGGTCTGTTTACGTAGCCTAATTGAAATGATATTGTTGAATATTAAAATTTTCAAAAGTGTATCATGAACGCAACATCAGCATTAAGCACCTAATGAGATCGCAATTCGCTCTTCTTGTCCATCGTTTATCTCATCTTGAATATTGTTGCCGAAAGGTATCTATAGAATTAAGATAATTAGAGAGAAGAATGTTTTGAACATTTTTCTTTACTTACTGCATCACTCAAAGATTCTATTCCACTAAAGATGGTTCCCTGTTCGCTTGCTCAGAACTAACGTACTATGACGGCAGCTGTAAGAAAAACAAGAAACTATTACACTTATTCCCTTGTCAATCATCAATTACTTTATACCACGGCCGAAAGATTTGAATAGACCCGGGAAGTATTTTTGATGATCAGCTCAGGAAATCCAAGAGAAGAAGTCCAAATGAATATGTGCTGCTCATTTTCTGGAAATCTGGAAAACAATATTTCACACAGCATGCAATACGAATAAATTTTTATATCATTTTATTTCCGCTCTGCCCCGAAACTGTTTATGCGCTCTACTGCTTTGTGTTTTTTTGACAGCAATTAAAATGGCTACCAGAAAATTTGCGCCAATATGTCGACAATATTTAAAAGAGCTCCAATAGGCAATTTCGCTTATAAAAAGTTTGTGAAATTCACAAAACTTTGCAAAACACATAGTTTGTTTATTCCTTACTTGTGATAAGAAACTCCAAGTGGCCGGCGTTGCAAACTATTGCCACAATTCGGCACAATTCACTTCATTGCAAAGATTAATGCAATTGCACAGTTTTCAAACACTTTTTTCAAACAAAACTCGCGATTTTCACTTCTACACTAACGTTTTTGTGAACCGCACTAGTCGAATCTACACAAAATTAATCTATATTTAAATTAAACACGATTTTATTTCCGTATCGACTCAAATTGTTTACATTAGTTTAATTGTCATATTGACAGCAAGGATACAAAGAAGGGAATTGACATTGAAGATACATGAAAAGTGGTCGGTTTCTCTTCAATGTATTTTAAATGGACATGGCCCCTCCGAATGTCTTTATGCTCTCAGGTAACAGTTAACAAGAGAATACAAAGGGGTTTGTAAATGAATAAGTATGGACTGTTTCGCATTTAGTGCATTCGTTACATCGAATGATTTGAAGAAATTAATACTAGCGAATGCATACACAGATTTACCAAAATCCTTAATAACAATCAAAAAAAGGCTGTGGGGTATGCAAGCAGGATAAAAAAAATAATAAAAAAACTCTAGTGCATCTGAACTGCTAGAAACACTAATGTTCGAAGAACAGTAGAAGAATCGTGCAGGTTTTGAGTGCATATTCCACCACATGAGCTGCTTATTGCGGCCAAACTGTTTCAAACGCCACGTTTTACTTTGGTCTCAAGAATGCATTATAACTCATATGGTGGAAGGTTTCAGATATTACCACTGGCATGAATTTCAACGTTTATGAGAGCAAAACACGTGTTAATTATATTCGTTATCAGTTGCTTATTTCACATAATTTTGAAAGCAGCATCTCATATAACATCAATGAAGAAAATGCTCAGTGCCTGCAGCACTGTAACTGAAGTTGGTGTTTGGGGCTGCGATCCGAAAAATTTGCAGAACTTTGGGAATTGAAACATCGGTTATTTATTTTCATTGTAAATGTTTCCGGTATGAATACTAATTGTAAGCATTTATTGATACAAAAGTAGCACAACCGACTCGTGCTGGCAACCTTCTGCCAGTATCAAAGCCAAGAATATATCACATCTGCTTCACGTTGTTATATTACATTCGAAGTTATAGGAGTATAAAGAAATTTAGGGTTACCTGTAGCGAGTTTTTTTCAAATAATCGAAAACTTAATTTTTGCTGTTTACTGTCCCTACAATATCATTACCATTTGAAAATTCTACGATAAAACCGCTTAATAAAGATATTGCAGTTAAACACAAAACCAATAATAGCTGGCAACCCTATTGTGGCTTTTCAACCAAATTTGGCCTGAATAATGTTTATGACAGGTTTCATTAATTGTATGAAATTCGTATTGATTTCATGACTGCACTGGAAGTTATAGGGCAAAAAGTTTTATGTTCCTGAGCGAATTTTCAAAACCAAAGACAAAAAAATTACCATAGCTGGCAGCACCAATCAAATTTTTCAACCAAATTTCCACCAAACAGAGCTTAAAGTAACGTTCAGCTACTGTGTCAATTTCATGAAAATCTGGTAACTAATTCACATTTCATAGGGCAAAAAGCAGTTTTTTTTCTTTGTTATATTTCAAGATGGCACCACTGGCACAGAGTTACCCACAATTCAAAATCGCTTCTATCAGACCTGGTTCTACTTAAGTCCAATGCATTCTGTAAATTTCAATGGTATCTGATTATTGGTTCGTGAATTTCCGTGAACAGAAGTTTTTGATGCTAAAAATATAGGTTAACTGGGAGAGGGTTATCGTTCTTGTCCGACATGAAATTTCCAAAGTTTTACTTTGAACGTGTAGATAAAGCATAAGATTTGTATACAGATTGGTTTTATTGTAAGAAACGGACATTTTTTAGGATATTCGATGGTTTGAATGTTTTCACTTCCAAATTTTTTTTTTCAAATTTAAGACACCAAAATTATCATAGCTGGCAGCTCCAACCGAATTTTTCGTTCAACCAAACGTGGTTTGAGGTAAGGTCCAGCTACTGTGTGAATTTCGTTAAAATCTAACGATTCAATCAGAATTTATAGGGCTAAAAGCAGTTATCTTTTTTAGTGATTTTTCAAGATGGCACCACTGGCAGAGAATCCCCTGCATTTCAAAATCACTTCTATCAGACCTGGTCCTACTTAAGACCAATACATTCTGCAAATTTCAATAAATTCTGCTTATCGGATCGTGAGTTTCCGTGAACAGAAGTTTTTTATGCAAAAACATAGGTAAATTGGGCAAGGGTTACCAGGCGTGCCCGTTATACCATATCAAATTTTATTTTTTGTCTATGTAAGCAAAGCACAAGATTTACATATGAAAGGCTTTTTTTGATGAGACGGCATTTTTTCAAGAGAGACGATGATTTGGAGGTTTTAACTTTCAGTGCCTGCCTTAGCTACAGGGTTGCCAGCACGCTCATTGAAAGCTACACAAATCTACAACTAAATAATACAAATATGTTCTGAAAATTTCGTAATGATTGAAAAGCTCTGCCAAAAGTTATCGCAATTTAAAAATTTTCAAATTTTCCCGTTCTCTTTTTAGGTACCCAGCGCACACATACGGTTAAAAAATTCCAAAACATTATCCGATTCACATGTAAAACACATTCGAAATTTATTTCGTCAACTTTATTTTTGCCAAAATTATTTGTGTACGAAATAATGGGTATATTAAAAATATCACTTAAATGGCCGCCGGCGCCAAAAGGTTAACAATAACTGACATTTAGTGAGACCTGGACCTATTCCGCATATACACCAATGTGTCCTGAAAGTTTCAGCTCAATCGGATGGCGCGTTCCCGAGATTATCTCACTGAAATTTTTTGATGATGATATATATATATATATATATATATATATATATATATATATATATATATATATATATATATATATATATATATATATATATATATATATATATATATATAGTGGCTCACAGCTTATTTGATACAGTGCTTCTTTAAAAAATCAAGTTGCAATAACTCAAAACATAATAACAATATCAAAAAAATTTGAAAACCATTTTGAAGGCAATTGTTTGTTGTTTATTAAACAAGTTTATGTTTGTTACAAAGTTGCTGTTTTACATCTTAAAAAACAAAAAAACTAAAAGTAATAACAAATTTCATGTCACAGCTTATTTGATACAGTTTGATTAAACATTAAAATTGTTGTGAATTATGAGGTTTCCAGTTGATTTCAATACTTTGTATGATAGCCCTTAGACTTAAGCAGAGACTGGAGCCTATTCGGCATTGAATCAACGAGTTTTTTTGTGATGTCAGGAGTAATTTTGTGCCATACCTCTAGCAGTGCTTTCTTCAGGTCTTGTTTATTAGAAATCTTATGCTTTCTAATGTTGTTATCCAACAAAGTCCACAGATTCTCAATGACGTTCATATCTGGTGACTGTGCCGGCGGAGACATCAAATGAGGGCAATCCCAAATTGGCCAGGACTGCACAATTCCCGACTTGTGGTTTGGATCGTTGTCTTGGTACAACCGAAATTGGTTGCGAACACCCAGTTTTTTAGCACTTTGCAGCTAATTGTTTTTGGGTACATCAAGGTACTTTGTTTGGTTCATTGTTTCCTCAATAAACTTTAAATTTCTGACTCCGGCTGCAGACATGCAGGCCCAAACTATCACATTACCACCACCATGCTTGACAGTAGCTTTGAGGTTCTCCTTGTTTTGCTCAGTGGTTGCCTTGCGCCAGACATATGACATTCCGTCGGAGCCAAAAATGTTAAACTTGGACTGGTCCGCAAAAATAACCGTATTCTAGAAAGCGGGTGGCTTTCCCACATGCTCTTTGGCAAAGGCAAATCGGCTTATTGTATTTTTTTTGGAAATGAATGGCTGCCTACGAGCTACTCGGACCCTGAAATCATGGTCGCGAAGCACTCGTCGGTTGGATTCAGCACTACATGACTTCCTTTATTCATGATGAACCTCAGTAACCAATTTTGGAGCGGAAATCTTTGTGTTTGCTTTCACTTTCCTTACAATGTATCGTTCGTCGGATACGGTGAAAATATTGTATGGCGCATTTCTCCTCTTCTTTTCTACCCGATTTTCGTGTAGGAAGCGCTCAATTATGTGCTGCACTGTAGAGACACTCAAATTCACACTATCAGCAATTTTTCGAACACTTTGTCCTTTTTTAAAGTGGTTCAATACCAATTCGCGCTGTGCAATTGTGGTGCGATGACCCATTTTACAATTTTGGCTAATTTTGGCACTTCAGCTTACAAGATCTTGCTTAAAATTACTTAAGCCAATTTCTAAACACCATCAAAAATTCAAGAAACAAAAACAAGACAGATTAACGGCGCGACAAATAGAAGTTTATTTGCATTGAAGTGTCTGTATCAAATAAGCTGTGAGCTGCAATTTTTCAGCGCCAGTGGTATTTCTCTTTTAAGGGACGCCGAGGAATACTGCTGGAACATTTTTGGTTTGCATTGTATTTGTTGAACATGCATCTAGTCAAATACGTTTAAATTTTTTGAATAGGGTTCTTTATTTCAAAGCTACAGTGATTGGTATTTTTAAAAAGTCACTGTATCAAATAAGCTGTGAGCCACTGTATATATATATATATATATATATATATATATATATATATATATATATATATATATATATATATATATATATATATATATATATATATATATATATATATATATATATATATATATATATATATATATATATATATATATATATATGGAAATATGAATTTTTGGCCGAATCGATTTTAATGCTAATGTTCTTCGAACATTAGTGAAAATGAGATAAGACAGGCTATAATCTGAGGTGAACGGTTCAGTTTGACATTTGATGAGTGGACCTTGACAACAAATAGGCGCTACATAAATATTAACATCTACTTAGTGAATTCTTACTGGAGCTTGGTGCGAGTAAGGATATCAATGACAGTTGCAAACTACCTAGATATATTAAAAGAGTGTTTCGCTGAGTTTGATGTTTCTCTAGGAAAAGACATTTTTACCATCATAGCTGATGGGTCAAATGAAATGCGAAAAGTAAGCAGACTAGTTAATGCAGAGTAACATATTTGTTTCGCGCATAGCATCCTTATGGCAGTTTGCGATGTTCTCTATAATAGGAGGTCCATTCTAGATCAAAGAGTTGATGAAGCAGCTGATAATCTGGACGGAGACCACGAAGATTTGGACGCTCCTGAATCAGCTTACTACACTGAACCCGGTCGCCTGCAAGACACGCTAGATCTGAGGAAGGACATCAGCGCATGCATAAAGAAAGTTCGTAAGGTAGTTTTATATTTTAAAAAAGCTCCACCGAAAAATAATAACGACCTTCAAAACTATGTCAAATCCGAGCAAGGCATTTAATTATCTCACTTACTGGATTGTAAAACAAGATGAAATAATCTCTTGACAATGTTTAAACGGTTTTCTATTTTGAAAAATAGTATACATTAATAGGCGTGCAATATCCAGAGCGATTAAAAGGAACTGAGTTTGATTCGATTCAGAAACTTATTGAAGTTTTACTCCTTGTAAAATTGACTGTGGAGGCCTTAAATCGCAAAGATGCAAATTTATGCACGGCTAATACTTCATCAAGATTTTTATTTAGGCTGCTAGGAGAAAAACGGTCCATTTTTGTGAATGCTATGAAAATTGCAATATTGGACCGAATAAAAGAGCGTCAGTGTACTGAGCTATCTGGTTAGCTAAGCTATCTCCAGAATCTACATTGTGCCAGCAAAAATTTACCAAGTGAAATAGAATCTCTATTTTGGAAGCCAAGCAACGCAAATATTAAAAAAAAAATACTTCAATGATCTAGATGCTGAACCATTTGCTTGCTAGCCAAAGAAATGAGGAGAACCCAGTAGATACCCATATTGAATCAGAACAAGGTAGTCGTCAATTGATGCTACAAGAAGAGCTGTAAAAGTATGAAAATAATCAATCATGAAATGCCGCAAGAAACTAATCTAATTAAAACTATTGCAAAAGAAATGAAACTTTTCGAAAAAGGTGCCACTCGCATAGTTTGGAGCAGGCTTACCAATATTTATCGACCGTTTCCGTGGCGTCCAACATTGGGAATAAATTTAGAAGCAGACTTGGAGATACTTTGGATACTTTGCTATTGCTTCAATGTTACTTCCGAAAAAACCAATGAACTTTGGCAGAATTTTTATGTGTTGAATATTTTATATGTTAAGAGTTGTGATTTATTATTGTGATTTTTTGTCGTGATTTGTTGTTGTAATTTGTAATAGTTGTAATTTTAAATATTTGCTTTCATACTGTCAATGTCTCGGATAATTAAAATTATTGTTTTTATTTGCATCAATTAAATAAATTAGTTATTATTCAGTAACATATTTTTTATACAGTTTTCAGCTTACTTATTGCTGTAGTTTTGAAATGATGGCACTTAATATAATCTTTTTATTAAAAACTTGTCTAATTTTGTTGTTTTATATTTCGAACCTCAAATCCCGGGATCCCGGGATTTGAGATTTTTTAATCCCGTAATCCCGGGATTGAAAAAATGGTTCGGGATTGGAATCCCTAGCCGTTACGTAATCGACCCCGTCTTCTCCTCCAGAAGACCAGGGCGGCAACCTCGGGTGGCTGACTCACTCGAAGAAAAAAGGGTGAGTCCGGGCGCCACTCGTTTCTTGCCCTCGGCTGCCTCTAATATCCGCGCCGCGAAACGAAAAGTCGGCCAGATAGTCTATTTTACTACGTCATACAACTCCACTATAAGAAACATCGCGTTACACTCACAAATCTGTACCTCGACTTTATTTCTACAATTCCAAATCAAAATCTACTCTACGATTATTGACTTTTTCGACAATATCTACGCGGCGCCGCGATTTGAAAAATTACACTTATCTACTAATTACAGACACTCTTAAATCTTATACTAAACCTAATTCTATCGCCACGTACCTTCGCCACTAGCACAGCATGCATTGGTCGAACGATTCTGCATAGATTCGATCGCAGTCTTCGCTTCGCCCTTCGCTTCGATCTTTGCTTAAATTGTCGCTTTCCGTCATCAACTCCACGAACCACTATCGCTCAATCAATCGCCATCAATCCCCAATAGCAATCTTCGCTTCGATATCAGATAAGACTTTCCGTAGTGTTAGTCGCCCCTGAATCGCTGATCAATTTTCGTTTGTTCGATGTGTTTCTTGACGAAAATCCGAAATCACAACCCACTCGCTCCAGAAAAAGTACGGTACTTTCGGTACTAATAAAAGTACGGTACTTTTAAAGGTACTTTCGTACCAAAAAAAGAAAATTTCTCTATATCTGTTCGTCCTGCTATCTCACGTCTTGCTCACCTCGATGTCGGGAAAAGAAGAACGCCATTCTATTATCCGGATTCCTGCAGAGCCTCGGTCGTGCTTTTGTGACGCCGTTTTTGCGGGACTATTCCCAGGTCATTCTTCTAGTTTGAATCATTCCGCCCTGCCAGGGCAATGTCCTCCAATAGCAGCCGTTGATCTCGTACTTAATCACCTCCACCTGGCAACGCTACTTCGAGCCACGTCTCGAGATCATTATCAACTGTCACTTTGCATGTGTTCGTTCTATCGTTTAACTGTGACCAGGTAAGCATTTATTTATGTTAATTTATTTCAAATTCCCCACATTGTAGGATGTACGACAGAGTTTAGGTGTAATCGCCAATTTCGCGAAACGGCGGCGTCTACATTTGATGTAAGTGGTCCACATATGAACGAATCATATTGTGATTTCCGTAAGGCGCCTGATTCGGGTAAGTACGTTTTACGTTTGTTAGGCAATCCGCACACGGGTCGTTGAGCTATCGTCGTAGATGCGATATTTCTACTCTTGGTCGTCACAACTTATGTAAATCAATGGGTGACCGCTAACGGAGCGTTAGCCTATCGTGAAGAGTGAGAAGCGTAGTCGGTTCACGTTGAGTGCGTCTCAAGCGTTGTGCATTGCAGGCCTCAAGTCGAATGACTAGTCGTTTTTGCAAGCGCGATGGATGACGGCAACGTAAAATTCGTGGGGGAGGTGGGAAAACGCCCGGCATTGTATGATTTTACGACGCATACTGACGTTTTCTTGACGACCCGTGTGCGGACATGATACGAGGATGACGACACTCGTTTTCTCGCGAGCTTCACAAGTGTCAAACGCATCTCTCACGTATCGCATGGCTAACGACCCGTGTGCGGAGCGCCTTACTCTATTCTCGCCCTGTTGGTTGTGCCGCGCCGCGTCGTATTTCATGTCCGGTTGTCTCGTATCGCGTCCTGTGTGATCAGTGCTCGCGTTCCCCGGTTCTTCGTGATTTCCGTGAGTTCACCCCTCATCACCGACCGTGCCACGGGGACTTGTATCGTTCGTTCCACGTCGGAGCAAAACAGACGTTGGCTGTGATGTTGATGTTCGGTCACCGCTGTTTTGGCCCGATGCTGGCGAATCGCAACATCTGAAGGATCCTCATTCATGTGCTCGTGGCCTACACTAAACCCTAAACCTTATTGGTAAGTTACAATTCTTGCCTACCTCGCTGGTGTTTCCCTTTATTTACTTTTACCGAAACGCAGCCGGAAACCGAAACGTGATAATGTAAAGCACGTTCGAAATTCATTCTGCTACCTTAATTTTTGCAATAATTGTTGCAATAATAGGTATATTAAAAATATCACTAAAATGGCCGCCGGCGCCAAAGGGTAAAAGAAAAATGGCATTTAGTGAGATTTGGACCTATTCTGCATATACGTCTACGCGTTCCCGAGAAAAAGTCACTGAATTTTTTTGATGATGATGATATATATGCATGTATATATATATATATATATATATATATATATATATATATATATATATATATATATATATATATATATATATATATATATATATATATATATATATATATATATGTGTGTATATATATATATATATATATATATAAATATATATTTATACAGCAAGAAGAGCCTGGAACTGTGCGGTGTCAGGTAGGTACCCCATTCACTTGCGAAGTTGAGTCCCGATCCTTTGTGGTCTCCTTTTCCTTTCTTTCCAGGTTGGTGGAAGGCGCATCTTCCCTGCCGCCGTGGTGGGCACCGTGGATTCCAGTGGAATGGTTAAAAAAAAATATAGTTGCTAATCAGCAACGATTCGTGGCTTTGGAGGCCCATACTGGTGAGTACCTACTCCATCTTGTGCGTGTTCCGGATCGTGTTTGGGTGTTAACATCTTTTCGTGTGGACTTCGCGGGGAGTTTATCGTGGCGGGCATGCTAATGTACATTGTTTTACAACGCGGTTGGTTATCATCCATATGTTAATTCTTATACTAAAACACTTAAATCTACATCGTCAGTGGCCGAGCAGTACATCACAATGGTCGGACACCGCGATGGCTATTAACCCTACTGAGTGGTGGTTACATTCGTACCCTATTAGATTGAGTGGTGGCTCCGCGCATATATTGGAGCAGCCTTTCTCACGGGGAAAGGTTGCTCCTTTTTTGTTTTTTTTTTGTTACAACTTGGTCTGTGACTTTTGTATGTTGACGCGTTTTCGGGTAGTGTATGTTACCACGTAACAGCTCCCCCCTTACCAAAAAAAGGATTTCCCGGAAATCCTTGCACGCGTGCTGGGCCCGCGGTTTCCTTCTCGTGAGACTACTTTTACTTTCGTTACGAGCTTCCGCGTTTAACCTATAGTTTCAATTCCGATCTAATCCCAGTTTGCCTAACTTTGATGCTCAGTCCCGAAGGTTAATCCTAGTCTTTTTCGAAACTAATCCTAAATCGATCCGTATTCCTAGCACAACCCGGTATTCGTACGCTTAATCCTAAATATAAATTCAAATTCAGAACGATAATCCGGTTTGCGTTCAAATAATATTCAAATCTGGTTCTAATCCAACTTAGTCGCGAATAATCCTAATTCTAGTCCCAATTTTAGTCCCAAATTTTGAATACAATCCCATTTTCGTATCCATAATCCTAAATCAAGACTCAATTTTAACTGCAGTCTGATTTATGCGCAGCTAATTCTTACTCTTGATCTAAAGTTGACCTTTTAGGACTACTGTTAGTCCACTTTAGTTTTAATCCAGGTTCTACGTTTGCACAAGCCGAACTTCCTACGAGCTTTCCTACCTTACTTTTTAGATTTCGCATACTGACTGTACTTTATTCATTCTCTAAAATTCAGACGCTATCACTTATTCTATTTATCCGCAAAATTCTAATTCTAACTTCCTTAGTGTTTGAAAATTCTAATACCGATCCTAGCTCTATTAATTCGTAAATCCTAATAACAACTCTAATTGTATTAATTCGAAAACGATATAATACTAATCTTACTAGTAACTAACGTCCCTCTTGATTCCGGACTATACTAAGGTCCTGCTCTATTCGGAGTTCTCTATGCCACAACAATTCTAGATATCCCCTGGCCTCATACCTCGTAGCAGAAAATCTTCCTCTTCTTACCTTCTTCCATTACTAATTCTGATCATATTCTGAGACTAATGGAATTCTTCACCTTTTTATTTTAGCTTTGCCATAGCAGTCGTCCAAGGAGGGAGGACGATAAAATGATGGGCATCTAGAGAACAGGGCAGCTAGTTCTAACCCCCGTATTTCTCGCGCCCAGGAAAAGGCAGGCAGCGCCACCAAAAAAAAAAATGGGTTCGTTTGGATTGGGAATAACGATACTTTGAGGTATCATGATGTATGAGGTATTCTAATAATGTGCGTTTTTGCATGTTAGATATTCGGCCTAAATTCTAAACTTAAGACTGATACGTAGATTGTTTTCGGTAGAGATAATGTTAACTTTATATATATAAATATATTCAGTTGCAGGTTTTTGTCTCGTACCGGGTAATCCGAGGCCCGTCTACTCAGTATAGGGTTTCAGGTCTTTTGCGTGTCATACGCCGTCTTCTTGCCCTTCTCTGTGTAACAAGCGGTAGGTCTATACAGACAGCCGTTTATCTAATTTATTAACTCCCTGATTCTTGGTTTTATTAACTAATTTGTATGTCACAATGATTTACCTTCTTGTCCAAGTTCATTCATTCTATTCGTGCAACTCTTTCTGCTTGTGTTTATCTAATTATTTCTATTTCACTCTAATTCTAGCCAATTCCATCTAACTATGTGTTCCTATCCAATCTGAGCTGATTCTAACTAAATCTACTAACTTCCCTTAATCTCTAGTTGCCAATATCTATTTTTAGCTAATACTCCTTAACCCTACTAAATTTCCAACCATCTCTAGGTGTTACTATCTATTCTTAGCGAATACTAACTAACTAAGTCTACTAACTTCCCATATATCTCTCCGTGTTACTTCATTTCATTATCCTATTTTTTTTCAGGTTCACGTACTAATTTTCACTTTCACGGTTTATTTTTAGATTCTTGGTGATGTCGAGAATTCTACCAGAATGTTCTAGTAACGAGCGCGAAGCGAACCTAATCGAAAAGCGGTGAAACACAAAACCTACGCGTCGAACGGAGCTAAGAGCGACTCGACGATCGAGTTTAAGGCTTAAGTGATAAGGCTTAGATTATACCGTTTAGATATTTTAGTTTGGCATCTCTTTCTCCTCTTCGAGCTTATAAGTGTAAGTTTAAATTCTCCATCTTAGATATGTAAGTTTGACTCTTAAGGCTTATATGTTTAAGTTTATATCTTAAATCTGGGATTTTAAGCAGTCCTACCCCGGAATCTTTTATTCGACATATTTCTTTAAATCTTTGACGTGCCAGGTTCCCGCATTCTTGCCCTTTCCATCTACCAGTAGGTAGGTCCATTCCGACACACGCTTGTTGATCCAGAAGGGTCCTAAATATTCAGGCGCTAATTTTGCGGAGTAGAATTTCGTGGCGTCCGAAATCGTATAATTCTTCCACCACACCGGCTCACCCACTTCGTAGCTCGTATCCCGTTTCCGGAGGTTGTAGCGTTTAGCACACTGCCAAGTCGCCTGTTGCATCCTCTCCCATACTTTCCGACGTATTTTTGATAGTGCTTTGGCTCTGACGGTGGGCTTTATCCCTTCCTGACCCTCCTCCGGCCGTTCCCTGCCTTCCCGAAAAGTTACCATTTCGCGACCAAAATTAAAGAAGTATTGGGTCACTTTTGTTATCTCATGCTGGTATGTTCTCAACGCACACGCTATTTTCGCCAAGTTTTTATCCCACTCATGGTGGCTGCCAGCAACGTATGAGCGTAGCATGCGTTTGATATCCTGATTCCTTCTTTCTGCCGGGTTAGCTTGAGGGTGGTATAAGGCCGTGAACTTAAGTTCAGTTCCATATGAGTCAGCCAAACGCTGAAATGATGTTCCCCGAAATTGAACCCTAAAGTCACAAACTATCCACCTTGGCGCTCCGAACATTAGGAATACGTGATCCTCTATCACACGACACACAGCAGACGCCTTAATTTGTCGTAAGGGAAAGAGCAACGTGAATTTAGTGACATAATCTAAGACGGTCAGAATCATTGTGTATCCCTGGCTGGAACGAGGTAGGGGCCCTACCAGGTCTACGCATACCATTTCCCATGGCTGCTGGGGCTCTCCACTCCGAGAGACCATGAATCCCGCTGGGGCTTTTCTTTCGACTTTATTAGCCTGACAGACCTTGCATTTCCGCACATAAGTGGTTAGGTCAGCGGACATTTTTGGCCAGTAAAATCTTGCCGCCACCCGAATTAGTGTACGACTGGCACCCATGTGCCCTGCCGTGGGGTCATCGTGCAGCCGATGAAGGACTTCACTTCTTTCCGCTTTCGGAATGAATCGCTTTCATTCCTCACCCCCCTCCAGTTCCGAATACCGACCCGGCACCCGCTTCCATAAGAGATCATCTTCCACCCGCCAATCCGCGTATCGTTCAGGCGTCCCTAAGACCTTCCGTTTCATTGACTCGACCCAATTATCCTCAGTTGTCTCTAGGGTCGCCACCTGTTCTCTTGGCAACATACGTGATAGTGCATCTGGTATTAGGTGTTCCTTTCCCATCCGATGAATTATTTCGAAAGGGTACTGTTGCAGCCGTATTGCCCACCCGCCAACCGCCCCGGTGGGTCCTTCCGATTATTCAACCACACGAGCGAGTAATGGTCCGTGACAACTGTGAACCTGGCTCCTTCTACATAAGGCCTCAACTTTCAACAGCCCAGAGAACCGCCAGACATTCCTTCTCGGTGGTTGAATATTTCCGCTCCGTCTTCGACAGCGATCGACTGAGGTAACAAATTACCTTTTCCCCATCAGCCTGTGTTTGCGACAACATGGCACCTAGACCCAAATCTGATGCGTCCATCTGAATCGAGAAGGGGAGAGTGTACTCCCGACAGGTGAGGATTGGTGCTGTCGATAATTTGATCTTCGCCTGGGTGAAAGCAGTCTCACAGTCCTGGGTCCACACAAATTTTTGATTTTTCGTCAGCAAATTTGTCAGTGGCGCCGTCATCGTGGCAAAGTCGGGTATAAACCTCCTATACCACGACACCATACCCAGGAACTGCCTTACCCCCTTCACATTCGTAGGCGACGGAATCTGCGACACACTCCAGACCTTGTCCGGGTCCAAGTTCAACCCCTTCTCATCTACCACATACCCCAAGTACTTCAATTGCGACCGACGGAACTCACACTTTTCACGAGACACTTTCAGACCGGCCTGTCTTAGACGCCTGAACACTTCCCTCAGAATCTCCATGTGTCTCGCAAAGACCTGTGTTACCACTATGATGTCATCTAAGTAGGTGAACACATAGGGTTCTAGATCGGGTCCGAGGATCTGGTCAATTAGTCGTTGCCAAGTCGCCGGGGCGTTTTGTAGTCCAAAGGGCATCCGCTTGAATTGGAACAACCCCTGATGTGGTACGGTGAAGGCGGTAAACTTCCTGGATTGTTCCGCCATGGGAACCTGCCAGTAGACCGACTTCACGTCGAGTGACGACAGATATTTAGCATCGCGTAGCTTATCCAGGGTAGCCGACACGTAGCGTAGCGAGTACGCATCATGTTCAGTGACGCCATTCAAATTGCGGTAATCTACGCAGAAGCGATACGACCCATCTTTCTTTTTCACTAGGATAATATGCGAAGCCCATGGACTCGACGATGGTTCAACTATCCCATCCCTTAGCATATCGTTCAATTCGGCATCTATGTGTTTTTGCACGGCTGGCGACACGAAATAATACCGTTGTTTAATTGGAGGTTAGTTAGTTTTGATTACATGTTCCACGCAATTGGTGCAGCCGATGCCGTCCCCCATGAGTCGGAACTCTTCTTGCAATAACTGGCTAAGGGCCGTCTCTTCTATCCCTGTCAAGCGACTCGTTGACTTCAATTGTTCCCCCGTTTCTCCATCCAAGACACTCAGGAAACTCCAACTCTCCTCCTTCAATGCTAATACCAAACCAAAACGTCTGACACAATCGACTCCTAGGATGAAGCTTTGCGGAATCGTCGGAACAACTAGAACACGTAACCACTCTACTTTGCCTTCCAAAGTTAGTGGGATTACGACATACCCAGCAGTCGCACACCCCTGGCTATTAGCCAACCGAATTGTTTCTTGCTTGGAGGCCATGAGTTCTACGTCCAACTCTTCTAGGGCCTTCCAACCTTCTCCCCCTAGCACGGTGTGCGTCGCGCCTGAAACCACAAGGCCAAGGATCTTTCGACCATGTATATTCACCTTTAGGTGTGGTCGACTGTCCGCTTGCCTCTAAGCCAGCAAATAATCCACTTGTGCCCTTTCCGCGGCTCCATCGCTGTCTTCCTTAGTGTCCAGATGGCCGCCTAGTGGACACAGCGCCTATTTCCCGTGGGTTGGCCTTGCGAGTGCCCTATTCTCTCCACCCTCCCGACGGCCCTGGCAATTTGGGCAGGTCGCTCTCAGAGTTCCCAGTCGACCGCACCCAAAACATGGTTGTGGCTCCCTACAATCCCGAGACATATGCCCATTCCCTTTACAATTCCAGCACTGAAGGATACTCCTCTGTAGAGAGGCTACGTTCCCACCCTCGGGACAACCCATATAGGCTAGATCTGGCTCTAACAGACGGTTTGCCTTCCTGACGGGTGGTGGGAGGTACGGCTCCACAGAGACCCGCGTTGCCTCTAAAGAACGTCTCATCCGAATTAGGTCGGCGATCGTTCGAACCGAGGTAAGCGCCAACTGCGTCTGATAGAACGGAGAAAGATTTTTACGTAAGACCTTCAGTTTCTCTTCTTCGGTGCAAGGAGTAGCTCTGCGCCGAAATAAACCCTTCATGGCCGACACATACACCCCAATGGACTCCTCTGACCCCTGTGTCCATCTGCCTATTTCCATGAGTAACCGGTCGTCATAGTCAGGCGGTAAGAATTCGGCACGCATTTCTCTGACCAACTCCTGCCATGAATGCACTCGACTACGATTTGCCCGGTACCAGATCAATGCCTTTCCCTCAAACATCTCTACCGCTGACTGAAACAGTTGCCGAGTTGGTACTCCCCGGGCTTCCCGGAGCTCATCTACTCTCTCCAAGAAGGCGCTCAGCGAACCAGAGTCCCCATTATAGCGGAGCCCCCACTTGGAAATTTCCTGCCCCTTCGAAGTCGTCCCCATTAGCCTGGGCGTTGAGGATATAGGGCCGTTGAACTCATTCAGTTCTCGGGCTGGTTCCACATTTCCACCCCCCATACGTTCCGCCTTGTCGCCCGCGTCATGTGTCGTGCTTTGCCCCTCGTCCTCTTCGCCAGCATGCCTGACGTGTGGCCCTGCCTCTACTACCTCGTCCCCATCATCCTCTTCGGCTTTCACTAGAAGCTCTTCCATGGCCATGATCAAGCGCACTTTCAGCTTTCCAGCTTCCTCTCCCATTTCTCCGGTCTTCTGCTGTGTAATGTGCAACCGCCGCATCCCAAATTCAATTTTGGTTTTGATCTTCTGAAATTCAGAAGTTTGCGGGTTTCCAACGAAGACTGCGATAAGTGATTGGTTCTCTTCAAGCTTCTCCTTGACGGCAGCAACGTCCTCTTCCGTGGAATATGGATAATCCCTTGCCGAAATCAGAGAGGTGTCCATGGAGGTCTCTGCCCGTAGTGCCACTCGAAGGGTCTTCGTCATTGCTTCCACCGTCCCAGTCGGCTGTTCTCTGATTTCCAATTAATAGGCCAGCCCGTCGTTGCTGAGCCTATCAATTTGGATTTTACTTTTTTTCTGTTTTCTTCTCATTTGGAATTGGCTCCCAGAAAAATAAATATTTCCAACAGCAGACACTTAAGTTTTAGCCTCTTTGGTTTTTGTGGTTACAGCAAGAGTTGTCTAATGCAGTAGTGTAAGCCTATAGCGTAGTGTGACTTATAACATAGATACTATTTTATTTGTGGTATTAATTTCGAAGTTATGGAACTTATCTCAAGAAATAGACGGCAAAGAAGTTATACGTTAAGAAAAAGACGAAAAACGCCTCACTAATCATCCTTTATTTATTAAGACTATTTGTTCATTCCTATTAGGAAATATACAGGTGTTTAGATAAGAACACTTTTATAAACTGGCGTTTTATGCAATTATGTTTTTCACAAAACATAGTCTGAGTGTTAAAATGGTAGGCAATAAGGTAATTAACGTAGAATATAATTTTCGAAGTCATTTGGAGAATAAAAATGGCATCCCTGGCACTTTTATGCTATCTATTCAAGACAATGTTGCTTATCGCGAGCAATTTTTGCTGCGCTTACTCTTTCTTTATGGGATTATATACAATAAGCACATTCATACCTAACATCAAGCAAAGCAAACACAGTCTCATTCCATATTTGAAAGCATGTTTCTTTGTCTTTTGCGTATGATAAAGTGTATTTATTAGGTTTGAGTCAAAAAGCTCATACTGAATAGCTCGGAAAGTCCAATAACCTTCTGACACCACCACAGCAAAGACTATACCAAATTTGCATCCCGTTAAAATAACTAATCCTATAACTTTGGTTTTGATCCATTGAAAGCATTGGAAGTTATAAGAAAAAAAGGGTGTTTGGAGTTATCTTCTGCGAATATGTTAAAATTTAATATTACCGATTTCCAGGACAAAAATGAATCAAATCGTTGATGCTGGCAGTGCGGACCTAACATTGCAGGCAAAACTCTGACCTACTTGGTTTACACTCAGGTTAAATGTGTGTGAATTTCATTATTAATTGATAACTGCATCGGAGGTTAAAAGGCATAGCACTTCAATTTCACCGAGCGTTTTTTCATGGTGATACAACCGCCACATGATTTCTATCATATTCATTAAACTTTTGTCAGATCTGTATCCACTCAAGACCAATATACCCTGTGAATTTTATCTGGTCTAAAGATACCGTAAACGCAAGTTCCAAGTGCTAAATATATAAATAATTTGGTGAAGGGTTACGATTTTTGTGCGATTGGGAAATTTACAAGCTAAGGTTTGCCTGTATAAATATTCATCAATCACTTGCATTTCATCAATCACTTGCATTTCTAAAAACCGAAAAAAATACCAGAGAGTCAATGGTGTGAAAGATTTGTGTTTCTGTGCTTATGGTAGCTACAAAGTTGGGCAGACATTATTTACAAACGACAGAAGCTTATTTTTTCTGCCCATTGATGAGTCTTGTAAATTTCGTGATGATGTGATGACGCGCTGTGAAGTTATCACAATGCGAAATTTTCCATTAAATTTCCATTGTCGCCAAAAGTACACCATAATTTCAGCTCGACCAAACTTCGCGATCCGGATAAATTATCCGGATAGTGAAATTCAAGTACAATGTGTTCAAGGACATATTGCAAATAATAATAAAAACTTTACAATACTAAAACTCAAATAGTGCTTGGAAGATAGTAATGCCCGGTCCAGACGGTACGTTTTGTACAACGTTTTATCTGCACAGTCTTAAACGTTGCAGATAAAAGGTTGCGTGTGGATAGGAAAACTGTGCAATTTTGAGAACTGCACGGAGACGGTACAGTTGCAGCGATAACTGAGGTGGTTAGGCATAGTTATCCGTGAATTGTGCCGACAAATCGTTACGTGTGGACGATTAGCTACGTTTTTTATTCATTTTTAGCAAATGGCAAACCATCGACAATGTTCACGGGAGTTTCTGACTGAGTTTATTGCCTTGTACGAAAGTATTTTACACATACAAGTATTTTCTTTTGTGATATATCCCTGTAGCTTCAGTAAGTCATTCAGCATACGATTCGTAACTACTTCTAGGTAACGGTAACTAATTACCAAGGTAACCACTTCCAATATAATTTCTGCATTACATTTAACTCATTATGTCATAGAAGGTAATGTGTTGTGATTGTATTCTGTAGTAGTTACGGAAACAGTTACATTGGAGTGCTTTCAGAAGTGATGATAGAAAATCAGTTTAGTAAGAGATATGCTGTAATATATTACAGAAGTGGTGATATGGTACGTTGATATATGGTGAAAACTACGAAAATAGTAAATAATCATCTCGAAAACGTACGAGTATGCGTGATGGAAATCATAAGTCTAATTCGGAGTGTAGCACACCAATGACGCTAATTCGTTTATTTGAAAATTAAATAAGTACAAAGTTTTTCAAAGTATTTCATGGATGGAAAAAAGACAAGTAAAACAGCAAATATCACTATAAAGTTAATACATTTTATTTATCAAAACAAGGATATAAAATCAAAATATTCCAGCATTATTCAAAATACACAATTTTAAACCTATATTTCAATAGAAAAATCGAACACGCGTTTACATCACTTGCACAATATAGCTCGCACTGTTGAAAAATACAATTTTTTCGGAACTGGGTGCATAAGAATTGCGCAGTATTTGAATAAAAATTGTGGCTACGCAGTCTCACTTGCTCGTAGAAATAAGCAACAAGTTACCTACTGCATTACTTTTCAAGAAAGGTAATGCAGTGGGTAAGTTGTTACTTGATCGCTTACTCGACAAACTCAATTACATTGTTAGTAATGGAGCTTCAGTAAGTCATTCAGCATACGATTCGTAACTACTTCTAGGTAACGGTAACTAATTACCAAGGTAACCACTTCCAATATAATTTCTGCATTACATTTAACTCATTATGTCATAGAAGGTAATGTGTTGTGATTGTATTCTGTAGTAGTTACGGAAACAGTTACATTGGAGTGCTTTCAGAAGTGATGATAGAAAATCAGTTTAGTAAGAGATATGCTGTAATATATTACAGAAGTGGTGATATGGTACGTTGATATATGGTGAAAACTACGAAAATAGTAAATAATCATCTCGAAAACGTACGAGTATGCGTGATGGAAATCATAAGTCTAATTCGGAGTGTAGCACACCAATGACGCTAATTCGTTTATTTGAAAATTAAATAAGTACAAAGTTTTTCAAAGTATTTCATGGATGGAAAAAAGACAAGTAAAACAGCAAATATCACTATAAAGTTAATACATTTTATTTATCAAAACAAGGATATAAAATCAAAATATTCCAGCATTATTCAAAATACACAATTTTAAACCTATATTTCAATAGAAAAATCGAACACGCGTTTACATCACTTGCACAATATAGCTCGCACTGTTGAAAAATACAATTTTTTCGGAACTGGGTGCATAAGAATTGCGCAGTATTTGAATAAAAATTGTGGCTACGCAGTCTCACTTGCTCGTAGAAATAAGCAACAAGTTACCTACTGCATTACTTTTCAAGAAAGGTAATGCAGTGGGTAAGTTGTTACTTGATCGCTTACTCGATAAACTCGATTACATTGTTAGTAATGGAGCTTCATGAATAATGTAGTACTTCCAGAATCAATTATTCACGAAGCAAAAGTACTACATTAAACAAAAGACAATTACACAAAAAGTACTACATTATTCACGAAGCTCCATTACTAACAATGTAATCGCCATTTTTCCTACAGGGAAAAATGGCAAGGCGTTGCTTGAGAATTGATTCTGGAAGTACTACATTATTCACGAAGCTCCATTACTAACAATGTAATTGAGTTTGTCGAGTAAGCGATCAAGTAACAACTTACCCACTGCATTACCTTTCTTGAAAAGTAATGCAGTAGGTAACTTGTTGCTTATTTTTACGAGCAAGTGAGGCTGCGTAGCCGCAATTTTTGTAAAAATACTGCGCAATTCTTATGAACGCAGTTCCGAATAAAATGTATTTTTCAACAGTGCGAGTTATATTGTGCAAGTGATGTAAACGCGTGTTCGATTTTTCTATTGAAATATAGGTTTAAAATAGTGTATTTTGAATAATGCTGGAATATTTTGATTTTATATCCTTGTTTTGATAAATAAAATTTATTAACTTTATAGCGATATTTGCTGTTTTACTTGTTTTTTTTTCATCCATGAAATCTGTGTATATATTTTGTAAAAACTTTGTACTTTTTTATTTTTCAAATAAACGATTCAGCGTCATTGGTGTGTTACACTCCGAATTAGACTTTGATTTCCATCACGCATACTCGTACGTTTTCGAGATGATTATTTACAATTTTCGTAGTTTTCACCATATATCAACGTACCATATCACTACTTCTGTAATGTATTACAACATATCTCTTACTGAACTGATTTTCTATCATCACTTCTGGAAGCACTCCAATGTAACTGTTTCTGTAACTAGTACAGAATACAATCACAACACATTACCTCCTATGACATAATGAGTAAAATGTAATGCAGAAATTATATTGGAAGTGGTTACCTTGGTAGTTAGTTGCCATTACCTAGAAGTAGTTACGAATCGTATGCTGAATGACTTACTGAAGCTACAGGGTTCTTACAGGGATGGTTTCACTAATTCCAATAAATGAACGTATGTGTTTATGTCCATTCTCAAGTAGTTCCGCCAATCATTAGGTTCATAACTTATTCACGCAGTAATTTAATGTGAGAAAAGTGCTGTCTTTTTAGAAGCCATTTCCTCGACCACTGTGAACGCCGGGTTCTTTGGAGATGATCCATTTCTTTCTTTTTCTTCACGAGACAACATGAAAAAATTGACTAGAATAGTACTTCCTCCATGGTGATGCCACTAAAACTGCGCTAAAATAAATACAGATTTGCATCATCTGGACGCTCTTTATTTTTGCAACGTTTTGACTGCGCAGATAAAACGTTGTGCAAAACCTAGCGTCTGGACCGGGCTTAAGTGATATGGTGCTTGAACAGTCTTGGAATATTGTCAAGATGAACTGAAATTATTTGGATAAGATTTTCGACCTTACGATGTATCTCAGTCGCCAAGGACTTGATTTTAAAGGACATGATAAAATTGGTGCAAGTGATAACTGTGCATTTTTTTTTGAATTTTGTGAATTATTCGCGAAGCTTGATTCAACTTTTGAAAAACATTTTAAAAATGAATCAATAAAAACAGTTGCTGAAATCGTTCGCAAGGACATTACAGCATAAATAAAAAAGTGCGGACTGGTATCTATTATGGCAGACGAAGCAATTGTCCACAGAAAGGAACAACTCTCCTTGGTTGTCAGATTTGTTAAAGAGCTAGCAGTCGAAGAAAGGTTCTGAAGCTTTGTAGACTGTTCAAGAGCTAGAAATGCCTCGTCCTTAGCAGCTATAATTTTGAGCCTGTTAGAGGGCTACGGACTTAGCGAATTGCCTGTTGTTGGACAGTCTTATGATGGTGCTAGTGTCATTCAGGACAAACAGGTGGTGTACAAACCTAAATTAAGACGAAACACCCTGCAGCCACATTTGTACACTGTCTTGCTCATAAAATTATCCTTGCTGTAATGGATACATTTTTCACAATCAAAACGTGAACACCCTTTTTCAATGCCATCGAATCCTTTTACCTACACTTTTCGAAGCCATCACAACACCAATTGTTGAAGCAGCTTGAAGAGGCAGTTGGTCTAAATACAAGGCGTGAAATGAGAAGTTTAAGCTCGACTTATTAGTCAATGAGACTTCACAATCGCAAATATGTGATCGATAGCTATGGGACTATAAAAAAGGCTTTAGAAAAAAAATGAATGAAAGGAAATTATGCAATTTATGCATTACGTATCTTTCATTCAATCAGTAATCCTAAGTTTGTAGAAAATCTTTTCATCTTTCACTATGTTCTTTCTATAACGAACATGTTAAGCACATATTTACAAGCTAAAAATGCAACTCTTTGGGATGGGATCTTGTGAATGTAACAGTCAAAACACTACTAAGTAAGCGAGAAAACTTTTATGTAGTTTAGGAAAAAATTGAATCATTCGCAAAAAAGCACTGTCTGGATCTCACATTTCCCAAAGGATCACGAAAACGGAAAACAGCAAAAAGCACTAGTTTGAAAAGTTTTGATATTTCATCTAGCCTCGGACACGCAGTTAGGGCTAAAAAGATATCCCTGCAAACCAAATGGCTCGAAAAGAGTAAGTTACAGCACTCTTCATCTTGGCAAGTTATTTATGCTTTTTGTAGATTTTCTAGGTAACAAAAATTTGAAGCAAAAGATCAATTTATTCTCTGCAGGCTTAATATATTCCAATTTCTTCAAAGATATTTTGAAAATAATCTATCCTCTTCTTCAAGTATAAATTGAAATATATTTAGCTTCTAAACGAAAAATAATATTATATTTCTAATAATTTCCGTTTTATTCCCGTATAATTCATACAATCGTTCATTTCGTAGCGGTCATAGATAATCCATGTGTAGTGCATACCTACCATTCACATCATATGCATGTGGTAATATCTCATACGTTTTCACAGACACGAAGTTTATTTGATAATGCAATTAATATGCATGAGCAAATAACAAAGAATAAATTAACAAACATATAATGTAAAAGTAAATTATATAAGTTGTATGAACAGTACGGGTTCCTTACGGAAGACAAAGTCATCGCATGTTTTGAACTTTTCGGTCCCTGGCCCCTGCCAGATTTCAGTCCACGGCACGCCTATGGTGGCACGTTGTGGATCGTTCCACATTTTGACATTTCTCGTGTAGTTGACGTTGTTTACTTTCCTCCGCGAGTAAACAATGTTAAATCTTAGTGGTGCGGGCGTTTGGCTTGAGATTCTCGGCGTTTTTAAGTGAGGCCTGGGTAGCGCAGAGCACCCAACCAGTGCCTTTGGAAGCGTATGGCCCTCATGTGACCGGCGGAACAGTGGAAAACAGCAAGAAGAGCCGGGAACTGTGCGGTGTCAGGTAGGTACCCCATTTACTTGCGAAGCTGAGTCCCGATCCTTTGTGGTCTCCTTTTCCTTTCTTTCCAGGTTGGTGCAAGGCGCATCTTCCCTGCCGCCGTGGTGGGCACCGTGGATTCCAGTGGAATGGTTAAACAAAAATATAGTTGCTAATCAGCAACGATTCGTGGCTTTGGAGGCCCCATACAGGCTAGTACCTATTCCATCTTGTGCGTGTTCCGGATTGTGTTTGGGTGTTAACATCTTTTCGTGTGGACTTCGCGGGGAGTTTATCGTGGCGGTCAAGATAATGTACATTGTGTTACATCGCGGTCGGTTATCATCCATATGTTAATTCTTATGCTAAAACACTTAAATCTACATCGTCAGTGGCCGAGCAGTACATCACAATGGTCGGCCGCCGCAATGGCTATTAACCCTACTGAGTGGTGGTTACATTCGTACCCTATTAGATTGAGTGGTGGCTCCGCGACATATATTGGAGCAGCCTTTTTCACGGGGAAAGGTTGCTCTTTTTTTTTCTTACAACTCGGTCTGTGACTTTCGTATGTTGACGCGTTTTCGGCTAGTGTATGTTACCACGTAACATTGCATCTGGTTATTTCCACTTTCTTGGAGTAATATTTCAGCGATTCCCACTGAACTGGCATCTGTATGTAGTTGGTGTTCCTTTGTAACGTCATACAACGCCAAGACAGGCTGCTCGGATAGTGATTCACCAGCTCTTGAAATGCAGTTTCGCATGCTAAGGACCACTCGAACTTAACGTCATTCCTCAAAAAGCGAGTTAATGGGGCTGCAGTTTTAGCGTATTGGGGAATAAATTTGCGGAAGAATCCAGTGAGTCCCAAGAAACGTCTCACTTCTGTAACTCCTTGCGGTGCTGGGAATTGTTGGACTGCAACCGTTTTCAATTTCCCTGGCTTTAAACCTTCAGCATCCAAAACGTGCCCGAGGAAGTTCACACTTTCTTTTAGAAATGAGCACTTCGATAAGCGCAAAGTTAAGCCTCCAGCCTTCACCGCTGCCAAAAATTCTTCTAAATTTGTCAGGCCTTCGGCAACAGTTTTGGAGGCAACTATCACTTTGTCAACATAACATATGGCTCTGCCGTCTAAACACTTGCTGTCACAACTCGTGACAGCAAGCGCTGGAATGTGCTGGGGGCGTTTCGTAGCCCAAATGGCATCCTATTAAACTCGAAGTTCCCCCCATGTGTGACGAAAGCTGTGTACTGCATCAGACTCCTCAATTTCGATTTGATAATAACCGGACATACAATCGAGTGAAGTAAAGAATTTTTTTCCCGCTAGCAAGGACAAAACACCATCTACGGTTGGCATTGCCCATGATTCCTTCTCTGTGATCACGTTCAATCGACGGAAGTCAACGCAAAGTCGATCTTCACCATTTTGTTTGCGGACCAGGACAATTGGTATTGGAATTGAGAATGGTTTCTGGAAAATTGGTTTCTGTGACGTTAGTGCTATTTTAATTTTTGTTGACCCGCATTTTTCCAGATGTTGTAATTTTTCTCCGAAACACGCTCCGTACCTGTTCAGCAGTGACTATAACCTTTCCTTTTCACTACGCACCACATTTGTCCCAACGTCAATATTTTCGCGACTGTCCGCAACTATTACACAATGTCCATTTTCGATGATGACACGTTGTTTTTGCAATAAATAATTGCCTACGATCACGTCAAGTGGCGTCACACCTTCGTCAATTATGCGGAACTCACACAAAATAGTTTGTCCATCAATAACCGCTACTACAGCTTTAACTTCGTTGCACCGCACTTCACCCCCGGCGAAACCTCTCAATGTTTCCTCACATTTCAGTACCTCGCCACTACATGAATTCGCGATTCTCCGCTTCACGAATGATTTACAGCTGCCTGAGTCTATTAATGCGTCATACATCACTTGATTCAGTTTAATTGCTTTCATCACGAGTTTATCCCTATTTATGGTGTGACTGATTGTACATACGTCACCCTTTTTCTTACGCAATGACTTAGGGCAATTTCGAGGTATATGGCCGCGCTCCCTGCAGCTGAAACAAATGGGGCCTCCCTTTCCAGCATTCCTATCAGTTTTATCCTTGACGTCATCTTCTAGCTGGCTGGTCAACTGCACCTTTTCTGCAGCGTTCCTGCTAGTTGCTGCTGTATTCCCATAGGAATCAATCCTAGACAACGATTGCAGTAAATCTCCGCACCTCGAGAACTTCATTGCCGACAAAGTCCGTCGGAAATGCTCGTAAGACATTCCGTTAATGACCGGAAGCATACGGTAGTAGAATTAAATGACGGACTCGTCTCGTCGCCTCTTCGACTTCATTAATTTAACATGCACATCAGCGGCATTACTAACGCACGGGAAATCACTCATTAGTGCTAACACGAAGTCTGACCATCTATGAAATATAGGCTGCGCGTCCATCCATGCTTTCGCCACTCTCTTCACTGCCACATTTGCAGCAAACAAAAGGGCACGGTCGTCCCAGCCGTATGCACATCTCAGCTGCTCGACACGTTCAACAAATTGCGCCGATGTTATTTCACCATGACATGGGTCGAATATTGGAAGTACAGAGACAATGTCGTGTATCGACTGCTGTGGCTCCGATACAATTCGCCTTGTAAGTGTCTAATTTCCTTGCGTTGTAGCTCCTCTTCCGTGCATCACATCCAGATGAATAGGCCACTCCATCTAAATTCGCTCGAGCTGTCATTGCTTCACTGCTTATCGGCACAGACGAACACTACAGTGATGGGCATCGAGACGAATAAATGTGTAGCAGATTTTGTTCAAAAAAGTAGCAGATTCAGAAAAAAGGTAGTAGAAATTAGACCTACATATAGTGTATGAAAAAACCCGAGAAAAATGACTTTTTCTGAATTCTAAGAACTAAGCAAGACGAACAGTGAAAACGCTGATCAGCATTTTTACAGTAGTTGAAATATGCTTGGCGTTTTCTTATCGTAGATGTGCTTCAGTTAATGCTTAATGGTTCATCGAAGTTGCATCAGCGCTATCTTCACTAAAAAGTAGTTCCTCGGGAAAAGTAGTAGATATCATTTGCTACGTAGTAGAGTAGTAGATTCAGAAAAAAGCAGAAAAAAGTAGCATATCTACTACAAATGTAGTAAATGCCCATCACTGGAACACTATCCAGTGGAGTGCACTGTCGAGAGTACAGTCGATGGATACGTTTTCGTCTCAGATAACGATAGCGTTAGATTCACACTTGCCATATTTATACGATGATTTGCCGACGGCTGCAAACTGCTCCCTTGTAGTGATTGTGCGATGAGTTGAGTATCCGTCAGCAATGCAGGCCGCAAAGATGATGGCTGCACAGTCGGCTGCATAGCCGATGTATTTTCAGGATCTGTAAAAGACACTGTTGGAATTGAACTTGTTTCGACTTGCCGGACCTGTGACTCTGACGATAGCTGCCGCAGCGGCGTACTTGATATATATATATATATATATATATATATATATATATATATATATATATATATATATATATATATATATATATATATATATATATATATATATATATATATATATATATATATATATATATATATATATATATATATATATATATATATATATATATATATATATGTATGGAAATATGAATTTTGGGCCAAATCGATTTTCATACTAATGTTCGTCGAACATTATTAAAAACTATAAGCTTTCTTCAATTGGGTGTAGTTGTAGGGGATGACGCTTTTCCACTTAGTATATATCTGATGATACATATTCACATTGCGGAAGATTGTCCAGTGAGCGAACAATTTTGAATTATCGCCTTTGGAGTGCCCGTAGGATTGTAGAGAACGCTTTTGGTATTTTATCTGCCCGATTTTGAATCTTTCTATCCCGTATTCAATTAAATCCTGAAAAATTCACTGAAATATTGAAGGCGTGTTTTGCGCTAAATAATTAGCTGCGACCAACGGACTGCTTTAACTGTATATCTGTATAAGAGGATATTGAAGCAGGATTTGTTATAACGGGGTGTTGGAGACTAGAAGATTTATTGGGTTATTTTGGGAACAATGATTCTACAAAACAAGCATCGCTTCGTAGAGAAATAAACACGAAATATTTTATGTAATACGTCCGATAGGGACAAATTATAGCTAATACATGCATAAAGTGGCCAGTTTTTTGGGAGCACTGATTGGGTGAGAGGTGAGTAGTAGGACAACTACTTTTATTGAGTTTTTGTGCTACGTCTGATGTTGAAATGTTGAAAAGTTAATATCATTTTTCTCGTAGCATAGTTTACGTTAATCGCCAGCACTCCACCTAAAACCAACAGTATGTTTTTTAATGACAAGACTTTTACAATTATGTCTGAAGATTCGATTTAAGGAAGTTCCACTTTGACGGCACGTTGGCTTCTTTTCCTGATATTAGTTTTTTCTTCTTCGACACTGCATATGGAACGTTTAAAAACATCACTGGCTGACCCAGGCTCTCCTATTTTAAGTTTTGACAACATTATCTCTGTCATTCCCACACACCAACCGCTATAAAGCTTGCAAGAGGAAGGCAGTATGTTCTTAAAAGAGGATAATTTGTTTTCAGGGTAAATATTTTATCAGTGCTTCTATCGTTGATACTCACAATTAGAAGTTCCCTCACACAGTATGGCTACTAGTTATAATTGGAGTTATCTTCTTCAACTGAAGTCATACTACATGGCTCATGGTACTATGTAATATGGCGTGTGGAGCCATAATTTCTGCGCTATGTAATTATGGCGCTGGGAGCCATACTGCATGGCTTAGGGTACTATGTACATAGCGTGTGGGCCCGTAAATGCTGCACCATGTTACATGGGACTACGCGCTATGTAGATTCCGACATTATGGCGCTGGGAGCCAAATTGCATGGCTCAGAGTACTATGTACATGGCGTATGGCACCATAAATAATGCGATATGTTGCATGGCTTATTCTGTCGCAACAGAAGTTGGTTACACTTGAACTGCGCACTTTTTTTTCTTTTAGTCGATCACTCTGCCGAAGAGGATGTTTTCTGACGGGGTGATCAGTGGTGTATTGATTAGGATCCAACCGAGAGGATCTTAATATAGAGTGCCTAAGAAGTTCCTGCATTTCCACGTCCGCGATACTTCCAGAATCTTCTTCACCTTCTTATTTCATTGTAAAAACGTTAGGTCCTTCATCAACAAGATTTTCTATCTCATCTAGAACGTCTTCTACTTCATCAGGACTCATGTCAGCAGGTACTGTGTATTGTGTTATTCCATCATCACCAGTTATTATCCTATAATCTTTGTCACCTGAAGTTTTCATTAGTTTTGATGGTGGCTTCAGACTTTTGCTATCGATAAAAAGAAGACACCGAAGCTTGCACAAAGTAGATTCTTTTACACCAATGTTAAAGATCATGTCAAATGTTACTTTTGTTCCCTTACAATGAGCGATCTTAATACATCAACAGATCCCGTCGAAAGTGAACATCTACGACTGTCACCAAAATATTTCTATGCCAACGGTAAAGACGTCTGCGGACCCTACAATAAACCTATTACATCATAAAAATATTCAAAAACAAAATACCATTTCTTCAACATATTAAAATGTGTTGGATTCAGAACAATTCTCAAAGGAGTCATATGTGTGTGTGTGTTTCTATGTACTTGTAAGCATAAGCTCACACGTTAACTGAATTTGCATACAGACGTTTTTATTTTCAAAAACAAACAAGTCATCTCAATTGATTACCATTGCTGTTCGCTGACGCAACCCGCCCGGTGACTATTATGGATATATAATTTGCATTACAGATCCACTTTTATTCATCACCATTCGAAATCGAAAATTTATTCATCGACATTTCACTTTCGTTTTCATATGCTTGCAAAAAGTGTAAATTTTTATAAAAATTCAAGTCACGATAAACAACATGATGCTAATATATGCAAATCTGCTCACAAGCAAAAATACGAAAGATTGAAGAAGAATGATGTACCCAAAAACCGCAAATGTAGACTCATTCATAATATTTTCAATGTCCAATAACAGAAAAACAAAGAAAATGATATCAGTGCATTCATCCATACGAACGTCGACCTTTACTGGATCTTGTCGACAAAAACCAGATCTTATTATAAAAAACTCTAGCGCACCTGAACCGCTAGAAAATGAATTTTTGAAGAAATTGTCTTTGGGTGACAAAAAAATGTGGGAAGACGTAATACACTTTTTTGTACAACCATTCCTTATCCCAAGCAACAAAACTCAACTATAACACAAATGATGAAAATGTTCAGTGCTGGCAACACTTTCCCAATGAAGCAGCAATAAGTTTACCTTAACAAGCTCATACTTAAATCAACTTATACTTTGAATTTCGTTCTCATCGGAGGATTTCATCGAAAGTTTAAACATTGTTTGAGGCTGCCATTCGAAAAATGTTCAAAACTCGGAAAATTGAAAAAATTGGTCTCTTAATTTAACGCAAATGCTTTGCATATGAGTACGTGTTTTGAAGCATCTGTTGGTGCAATATTTACGAAAATGGCTAATGCTGGTTACCCCGTGTCAGCAGCAAAACAAAAAATATACCAAATTTGCTTCACGTTAAGTTAAACCCAACCAGTAAATTTCGTTTCGATTGAATCACTGTGCTGGAAGGTATACGGGTGAAAATAAATTTTAGGGTTACCACCCTCAAAACTTCTCAAATTTTTAAAACGTTAATATTTGTTGCTGATTTTCATGCAGGATCATTCTCAAATACAAATCTAATGACATAATCGCTCAGTAAAGAAATTCCACAAAATTACAAAAATGGTAATAACTGGCAGCCCTTTCATAATTTTTGTACGAAATTCCTACGACATTTACTTTACATTAAGGTCCATTTACTGCATGAACTTCGTTTTGATTTCTACACTGGACCGGAAGTTATAGGGAAAAAAGCTTTATTTTGCTGAGCAAATTTGCAAGATTTATGAGTCCAAACTCACCACAGCTGTCAGCCCTATACTAATTTTTTAACCAAATTTTCAGACTAACATCCGAGTACTGTGTGAATTTTGTTAAAAGCTGATGGCTGAATCGGAAGTTATAGGCCAAAAACCGGTTTTTTTCTCAGTTATTACTCAGTACCACTGCCACAGGGTTGCCTCCATTTCAAATTCACTTCTATCAGACCTGGTCCCAGCTAATACCAACATGTTCTGTAAATTTCATTATGATCCGATTATCCGGTCGTCAGTTCTCGTGAACAGAACTTTCGAGTGCTGAAAACAGAGGTAATTTGGTGATGGGTTGCCATTCTTGTGCAAATCGGAATTTTGAAAATTTTGTCTTGATATGAAGGACAAAGAATAAAATTTATCAAAAATTTGAAATTTTTGTCAAAAAACAAAAATTTTTCAGGAAGATCAATGACTTGAAGGATTTTTTTTCAGCAGCCTGCCACAGCTACAGGGTTACCCGCTTTATGTTGAAAATCTATATGTGCTAAACTTTAGTCAACATCAATACGCTCTGTAATTTTCACGATGATCCATTGTTTTTCTTAGAAGTAATGACAAATCAAAATTTGAAAAACAACCCTTGCCTACTTTTAGGCACCCTGCACCCACATACGGCTCAAAATTTCCAATTCTTTATCATTGACAAGCTTAGAACATTAGTTTTCATTTCCAATACTTTTCTTTAACACAAATTTTCACTGATTGGAGATAAAGGAGTACCTCAAAATTCACTAAAACGCTCGCCGCCGCCAAAAGGTTTACGATATCTGAATTTGAGAAAGTCATGGACCTACTTGCTATGTACATCTACGTCCTCCGAAAATTTCAGCTCAATCGGATCGGCCACTCCAGAGATTATCGCGGGAAATCATTTTGCTGATATATATATATATATATATATATATATATATATATATATATATATATATATATATATATATATATATATATATATATATATATATATAAAAATATGAATTTTCGGCGAAACGAGTTTAATACTAATGTTCTTCGAACATTAGTAAAAATACACACTGTCTATCAAATAAGTATGCGAAATATTCAAGACGACCAAAAATTCATGCATGATAAACAATACGTATACTCACAACAACCTGTATTTTCATCTTGGAGCTATCTAAACAAAAACCGTAAACATGTGAGACGGGTATTTCATCTCGCCGGTATGTAAACAAAAACGTAAACATGTGACACTTTGGACTTTCGTGCTTTTTTAATAATGAAAAACACACGTACATTCCTCTCTATCCAAAAACAACACTCGGACTCTTTGACCAATCTTCATCTTATATCAGAATTAACGCTCGGCCAATCAGCCCCCTTCAACAAATATCCAAACCAACTCTCGGCGAATCAGCGCCCTTCAGCACAGATCCAAACCAACTCCCGCCCAATCAGCACCCCAAAAAAACTGGCCACTTTATGCATGAATTGGTTATAGCCTGTCCCTATCGGACGTAGTATGTACAAAAACTCAATATAAGTGGTTGTCTTACTACTAGGGAGTAGTGGATTGGCAGTGGCACTTAATCAAGTGATATGTAATTCACAAATCAAATTTTCTTTAATAAAAATCCAAGCTAAGATTTAGTTATTTCGTTCGTTCTCGTTATGCTCGTTGCTTTTTGCAAAAGAAGAATCGTTGCCAGCAGATAGAAAGAATGATTCGGTATACAAATCCACAGAGAGAATGCTGTGGCGATTAGCACACCGTATGGACCGATGATGAATATGCGGAAGAACGGCTTCCGGAATTTTTTTCCATTTCAATTTTGTTCGCTCTTCTAAAAATAAATTGCTGATTTGTTGCTGTCATTTTAAAGCTATTTCAGTGCAAAACTTCCTTAGATGCCCCAATATACTCAAAGGTTAGGTTAGGTTAACCTAGGTGACACAACGCCACGCATAGACTGATACCAGGTCAATTGACCAGGAGAAGGAAAGATCAGTCGAAGCGGCCATTGAAGGCCCTGGACTTTTTCGAGAACTGATAGATGCCCTTCAGCCTTTGCTCCCCTACATTGGAGAGATACACCAGCCAGGGTTCACCGAAGCACCATCTGGGTTTTCCCAGTGCCGGGCAGTGACACAGAAGATGCTGGATTGTTTCTGAGACCCCCGGTTCCAGATACTTCCTACAGGAGTCACTGGTTAGGAGTCCCGTTTTCATGGCATGTGCTGTTACAAGACAGTGCCTAGTGATGATGCTGACCAGCCATTTGCAGTCAGTCCATTTTATTCGACCAAAAATTTAGTCGCTGCGAGTTTCTGTAACCCCACATGATTTTGGTTATCTTGCAGGTATGAGTTGCACATTATCTGCATATCGTACCTTGCATCATTTTGGAGTTGATTGAATATTTGATTGTTTGGATAGGAGTTGGAATATATACCGATCCTGACAGGGGAAGACTAGTCCCGTGCTTGGCTAACGCGTTCGCCCTCTCATTTTCACCAATACTGTTGTGACCGGGAGCTCAGAAAATTCTGACACTTCTGTTGTTACCTAGTCTATTCAGGGCCTAAATGCAGTTAAAAACATACACACTTTGATTTGTATTTGTAAGACAACAGAGCTTTTGCAGTCACTTGACTGTCTGTAAAGATGTTAATTTCCCCACTTATAGTATCTTTAGCATCTACAAGTTCTGTGGCTTTACTCATAGCGAAAACGTCCGCATGGAAAATATTACAGTGATTAGGAAGCCTGAAAGCTGCTTCCATAGCTGCATTTGCAGAATATGCTGCAGCACCCACTCCTACAACTGTTTTAGCGCTGTCAACGTAAATGCTAAGAGTTGCTACTCCCATCTGCTGACTCCATTCCTGCCCATCTTTCACAGTAGCTTGATCCCCACCCAAGTGGGGACTAACTAGTCAATGTAACCTGCCTACCCCCACTTCATGCTGCTGTGGCCAAAGGATCGTTACTCGTAGTGTCCCGATTCCATAAGCCTGACAGCTGCTTTTGCGGTAGTGCCTCTAACGAAAAGGTCAAGTGGAGGGAGATGAAGCAGGACGTTCAGAGCAGACGAAGGAGTCGAGAATAAAATACCTGTGATGCAGAGAGCCGCCAACTGCTGATTTCTGTTTGCCATGCCAGCAAGGATGGTTTTATTCACTGTTGGCCACCAGTACAAGCATGCATAAACAAGGATCGGTTTAGTTATCGCCGTGTGGATCCAGTGTGTTAAAGCTAGCTGTTTTACCCAGCACTCTCTTGGTGGCGTAAATCGCGTTGCTTGCCCGTTTGACTCTCTTTTCTTAATTCACGTTCCAGGTGAGCATGCTGTCTAGAACAAAACTCAAGTGCATAGTTTGTCAGAGAAGACTTAACTTGGCACCGCCTAACCTACTAAGGTCTAACGTCTAACCTACAAGACTTTTGTACTGTCTTGTGAAGAGTACAAGATCAGTCTTCTTGAAGTTGATGCCAGAGCTCACGGACCTTTGAACTTGAAGCGCTTGAAGGTATCAATTGCTCACACTAGCCTCTGCTTGGTGACAACTTTGCCAATGCCTTTGATGTCATGTATGTTTAAAGCCTGCTCACCAGTGAAAGGGGTAGCATCCAGACAGCCCGGGAAGTGAGTATCTACGAGGATCTTCAACGTTTCCGAGCTGTTGCTTGTCCACTTCCCATCCGGTTTATCAGGTCCTCTTGTTTACTTAAGGAACATCCCCATTCCACTACTAACGAAGCTAATGAGCCGATAAATAGATGCTGCAAGATATTCAATAGCATAAGTAATCTGTTTTCTGCAACGGTGTCAAAATTATCCCTCAAATCTTCCCGTTTCCAAGTCATCCTGAACCCCTTATGCTAAGCTATATGTCAATATTTTATTTATTTGCTATTTATTTATTGTTATTGATTTATTTGTTTATTATTTAATTTATTTAATGTTTCGTTTTGTTTTTATATAGTCATATTAATTTTCAATTTTCAATTTTATTTTGTATTGTTTATGTAACTTGTATCTTGCTTGGTAAATAAATAAAATAAAATATAGCAAGCTACGCGTGACAGGGCATTTAGCCAGCAAATTTCTGAGTCTCTGCGTTTCCGAGTTCTTTCGAGAAGCTCCATCAGGCTTTCCTAATTGCCGATTTATATAGCCTACAGACCTCCCTGCATCAGTCCCAATATTCCCTGCAATCAGCTGTTTTGGCTCACTGAAGAGTTCTCGTACTTGTCTTCTGTGACAACTGAGTTCCCTGTTCCACCAGGGTGGCTTGGGTTTCTGCTTCAGACAGACTTTGGAGCAGAACTGTACAAATGCTTTTACAAGTTTACTCGTGAGTGTATTTACCGCAGTCTCCAAGTCAGCTACAGAACCAATCCTGGGAGGAGGGCCTAAGCTATTGATCACTTCCCATTTGAAGTTCTCCCAGTTGGTATTTCTGCGAATTGGCCAAGAAGTGCGAAATATGTTGAATTTTAAACTGTAACTAATGTAGCCGTGAAAATGATGGGCCTTCAAGGATCCTCCAATTCTCTATGAGAGCTATGCTTATCAAGTTTTCACTGCAAGTTCTCCTATAGGTAGGGGTATTCCCTCAGTTTGCTACGACTAAATTGTAATTCATAATGAAACTGAGTATCAACTCACCTCTGTCGTTATTGTCCATGCTGCCCCATGCGGTTTGATGTGCGTTGACATCCGCCCCCACGAGAAGCAATTTGTTTCTGCTGAGCGACTCCGCGGTAAGTTTTGAAACTTTCTCCGGCGAAGCAGCTCTGTCGTGAGCCATGTAGGTGGATGCTAGGTCCCCTCGCATTCAACCAATGTTAGATCGTCCGTGCTGAAATTAGATAGAAGATAATCGTGAATTTTCATTCTCAGCAGAATAACCGTTCTAATTCTTGCTACTGCGTTGGGGAAGAAAATATTGAATTACCGTGACCCCAGCCCCGCGACCCGGCCCCGCGACCCGGCCTCCACAGAGATCCAAAGTTCCTGAACCTACATTCAGCCTCTTTGTTTATTTGAAGACTGTAGACCTGCCCCTCCGCGTTGTACTGCCGGTTTCTTTACACCCAGGACTTTAAAATCCTGCGTTGGAACATCCAGATTTTACCTTTTGCTTCCGGTTTCATTACCCGCGGTATTGTAATCTTTGCTCTAGGTGGTGTTGGAATGCTTCCTCTATCCACGATTGCGAGTCGAGCTCCTTCCCATAGCATCGGTAACTCCAGGACTACAGCTGCATACCAGCTGCCTCTCGTCCTTTCACTTGATGATCTTAACAGCTCAGAACCAGCCCGCCCGTCAAAAGAAAGTATAGCCAGTTCAGGGTGCTTTTCCATTCGGTCCATCATTGCGTTGAGCAGACCTGACTCAACGGTCTTCCACTTTTCAAGCGACAATTGACCCAAAAGATTGCTGCAGTTGATAAGAGCCACAAAGCGGTGCTGTTTTACCACATCGTTGGCCCTTATGATCTTCTTCGGCTTCGAGCTGTAGTGTTGTTGGATTCCGTGCTGACTGCTTTCATTTTTTGTCCTTTTGGTTGCTGGTTTTTTGTCTTTTGTCTGCTCCACTTTGTTGTCGAAAACAGAGTCCTTGAGTGCCAGCTTTTCCTTCCCAGCGAAAAACTAACAACCTTTTACCACCGTCGTCCGGGCTCAGCTTAGTTGATCTTTTTCCACCGTGGAGAGAGCTGGTTTGTCACCGAGCCTGTCAAAAATGTGTAAAACCGCCTTGTACTCTGCCTGCGCTTTTGTGCCCTTTTCAATTGGCTTGGGCATGTTCTTTTTCTGGGGATTAGCACCTTTGCCTCACTCAGATGATTTGAGCAGCTCCTTCGCCATTTCGGTCGAAACCATGGTCTCCGAGTCCGAGTCTGCGAGTATTTTGGCACCCGAGCGCATTAGCTTCACGGGACTTGAATGGCGGCCAGTGGATGTGCTAGCTTCAACATTAGCTGGTGTTAGAAGTGGTTTTTTTTTGTAGCTTGGAGCTCCTCCTGAAATCATCCGGTACCGATTCCACCACCATTGCATTTTGCGTGGCACCAGTTGTAACTGTATCTGTTACGATGGCCAAGTGGTCAGTTTCCATAGCATTGCAGTCAATGGATAATGTCGACCTGGTGCCTGCTCGCTCAACCCTGATGACCGCCGGTACTGGGGATCCGACTCCCTGCACCGTAATTTTAACTTCTAGCTTTTCGTCCTTGTTTTAGATTCGGGTTATCCTTCCCCTAGGTCCCTCTTGACAAGGCAGCAATGCATTTGGCTTGGTGCGCCACTGCCCTGAGCCCCCTCATCACGACAAGGTAGCAAACCATGAAGGTATGTTAGTAGACCGTCGAGGGGCCTATATTCATAGAAAAGTGATAAAATTCGTCGACCTGGGTCGAATTCTTGATTCTCTCTAACTTATTTATTAGCATTGCTATGTACTTTGGTATGGAAACGGCTTCCTGAGAACATATTTTGCACCGCTTTGGAACAGTGGGAATTAATATTTTCTCTCCATTTCGTTCATCAATGTCTAGAATCTGAGCATGATCTTCATTAAGATCCACATTTTCCTTATCAATCTGAAATTGAGGAAAGCATACTTTTAAGTGTTTTGAATCAAAAATGTATTCATTGCAGATTCCAAACACTATTTTCAGGCTATTTCATCATTAATGATGATGACGTAGATTGCACATTCTTCAATATACAATAATATATTCGGAATGATGCTAAACGTTTTGCGTGACTGGCAGAAGAATGAATCCGCATATATTGAACCATTTAACCCGTCGGGTATATAAATCTTCCGCTGCCATGCCAGATTTAATGGATTCTCTGATCTTATTTTTTTTCAAGGAAATATGTATCGCGAATAGAATTTTTCTTTTATTCGTGTTTTTGCGTGACTGGCAGAAGAATGAATCCGCATATATTGAACCATTTAACCCGTCGGGTATATAAATCTTCCGCTGCCATGCCAGATTTAATGGATTCTCTGATCTTATTTTTTTTCAAGGAAATATGTATCGCGAATAGAATTTTTCTTTTATTCGTGTTTTCCATGATATTAAAATGCTTAGCAATTTCATCTAGAGCATTGTTACGTAAATTCTTTTTTACTAATGTTCAAAGAACATATATATATATATATATATATATATATATATATATATATATATATATATATATATATATATATATATATATATATATATATATATATATATATATATATATATATATATATATATATATATATATATATATATATATATATACAATATATATATACACACACACATATATATATATATATATATATATATATATATATATATAACATCAAAAAAATTCAGTGACTATTTCTCGCGAACGCGCCATCAGATTCAGCTGAAACTTTCAGGATGCACAGGTGTATATGCAGAATAGGTCCAAATCTCACTAAATGTCAATTATCAATAACCCTTTGGCGTCGGCGGCTATTTTAGTGATATTTTTAATATACCTATTATTCCGGTCACAAATAATTTTTCCAAAAATTAAGGTAACGAAATATATTTTGAACGTGTTTTGAATGTGAATTGGATAATGTTTTGGAATTTTGAACCCCATGTGTGCGCTAGGTGCCTAAAAAAAGAGCGGGAAATATTTGAAAATTTTTAAATTGCGATAACTTTTGACAGAGCTATCCAATCAATATGAAACTTTCAGAACGTATTGGTATTAGTTAGTTGTAAATCTGTGTCTTTTAATGAGCATGTTGGCAACTCTGTAGCTGGGACAAGCGCTGAAAGTAAAAACCTTCAAATCATCGACACTCCTGAAAAAATATCGCTTCTTGCCAAAAAAAGCCACTCATATACAAATCTTATGCTTTACCTATATAGTCAAAGTAAAAAATTTGAAATTTTATAACGGGCGCACCTGGTAACCTTTTCCCAATTTACCTATATTTTTAGCATCGAAAACTTCTGTTCACGGAAACTCACGATTCGATAATCAGAATAAGTTAAAATTTACAAAATGTATTGGTCTTAAGTAGGACTAGGCCTGATAGAAGTGATTTTGAAATGCGGGCAATATTGTGCCAGTGGGGCCATTTTGAAAAATCACTAAGAAAAATAACTGTTTTTGGGCCTGAATTTCGTTTCAGTCATTAAATTTTGATAAAATAGGCACAGTAGCTGAATTTTACTTTGAGCCACGTATGATAGAAATTTAATTGAAAAATTCGGTTGGCGCTGCCAGCTATAGTAATTTAGGTGTCTTAAATTTTGAAAATTCCTGACGAAAATAAAGCTCTTTGCCCTATAGCTTCCAGTTTAGTCATTGAATCATATCGAAATTCAAATGGCAACTTAAGCTTATTGTAGGCAATATTTAGTAGAAATTTAATTTTAAAACAATGATAGGGCTGCCAGCTATGGTTATTTTTATGTGTTTTTGGCAAAGCTGTAGTAAGCGATTTTAGCATGGAATTTTCAATTCGTAGTGATCTTACTGTGAAATAAACGCCAAATATTAAGATCTAGAAAATTTGTAACTTTTGCAAATGGTAACCTTAAATTTCTTTGCATCCCTATAACTTCCAATGCAGTCATCGGATCAATACGAAATTCGCAGAGCAGGTTGACCTCAACGTAAGGCAGATGTGATATATATTTTACTTCGGTGGTAGCAAAGGGCTGCCAGCACTAGGCTTTTTTGCTATTTTCGTTCCAATAAATGTTACGTCAAGTATTTTCATCGAAAACATTTGCAATGAAAATAAGTAAAAAATGTTTAAATTTTCTAACATCTGCACATTTTTTGGATGACAACCCCAAACACATGTCTATCGCTGTAACCGAAATTAAAATAAGCTTAAATTATATTACTTCTTAGGGTGTATTAGTCTTAACTAAGAGAAGTAGCCAGTGGTAGAATACACACTCAAAATCTGCACAAATCTTCTACTATTCTTCGAACGTAAGTGTTTCTAGCGGTTTTGATGCGCTAGGGTTTTTTTAACTTTTTAAGCTACCTATTCACAGTCATTTGTCTACGATATTTCATGTTGGGTTGATGATAATATGACAGCCTTTCCTTGTTTCAGGTGGCTGAACTTTTAATTATGATATTTTTTCAATTTCAGTTTTATTTAAATTGAAATTTAGTTGGAAGCTGATAATTTCGAATGTAGAATTTTGTGTTATGCTACCACCTCGCTCAGCTGCTCTTGGAACGCAATAGCTAATTATTTTTAAACCTTTACGAACAGTTGAACAAAGAGAAAATTGCTCTAATCGCAACAATGTATATAAATTAACAATTTATAAGCCCACTTGGAAGCTTTATTAATTCAGTCAATGAGCGAATTTACAGCAGTTCCCAATTCGGAATTGGATATATACCGGAATTCGTGAGCTTTCGCCCGATTTCCATGTATGTGTGCGCAGACTGTGTACGTGCACGGAAGCTCCTCATGAGCTTGATTTGCAAATACCGGTTTTGTACGAAGCGTTTATATGTGTGTGTGCCGGATAAAATTGTATGGCTACACGAAAATCGGATTAAAACCGGTTTGAAATCCCGATTTCGTGTAACCATACAAATTTGAGCGGCGATCTGGTTTACAAACACATAGATTGTGATATGTTTTCAATAGGGAAATTTCAAAAGGGAAATTTCTAATATCGTGGCTTCTAGCGGCCGCTGTTTACTTCGTCGAACAGTTTGGTGGCCATCCACCAAACAACATGCATCGGAATGCAATATCATTTCCAAAATGCCTCTGAGCGGAAAGCACGTCCGCTGTATCTGAGCGTGAAATGCTCTTAAGGATTTATTTTAAGTGTAGGGTGAAGAAATTCTGCTGCTGATGAATACTTCACGTGTAGGATATATAACTTTTTGTATGAGCGGATCAAATAGTTTCGCAATTTCCCATAATTTAAAATTCTGTAGACTATTTTGATTGCTGAACGAGATCTTAAACTCCCTATGAATTTTCTTATAAGAAACGGAGCATGACCACGGTTCAACGGCATTCTGAAAATAAAAAACTTTCAAAATATTGGCAGGCAGATGGCCAAGCAAATTGCATACCATATTGCCTACCATTTATGGTATGCCATCAAATATGGCATACCATAGGCCGCGTCCATTAGCAATTTTAAATGTTATGCCATGGGAAATCGCTAATGGAGGCGGCCTATAGCAATGAATTTATGGGTTAGAAAACATGAAGTTTTAGCGAGTATATATCACCTATATACTCGTTAAAAGTGACACTTTTATGAATTATTAGCGAAAGTTTTAACGATTTCAAATATATAAGCTTTTGCGATTTGAAAATGAGTTAAAATTATTTACGCATAGTAGAGCGAATTTGAAAGACTGGAAGAATGAAGCAATATAGGCTGCTAAAGTTGAACTAAAATCGTTACATTAGATACAATCTAGGAAAAATATCTAGGTAATGTTGCCTTTTAATGAGTTACATGGGCCATAGGGTACATACACATGGCATGCATTATTATTATTTGTCGCTAAGCGTAAGGAAAATTAGTGTTTGCTGATATATTTGCGAACAGACTCGGTTTCGTATGAGGGATAAGTCTGTTGATTGTCGAGAAACTATCGTTAGGGCTAGATTTTAAGTACACGCTGAGAAATTACCGAAATCAATATATTAACATCTTAATATTGTTATAGTAACAGCATTGTCCCTAATACATAATTTTAACAGCTCAATATTTTATGTTACGAAGTTACAATATTATATTTGCAGTTTAACATTATATATTAAGCTGTTAACTTTTTATGTTAAGAACATCTGTAAATATAAAGTTTTTAACATCTTAACATAAATATATTACTATGCCAATATAAATGTATTAACCAAGGGTGGTGAAATTGTTGGTCATACAACAAAGTACATTGCTTGTATTGTTAGTTAGGATGTTAAAATTAAGTAAGGCAATAGCACATTGGAATAACCGGATCTCGTCCGATCATCGAAGTTAAGCAGTGTTGGGCGCGGTTAGTACTTAGATGGGGGACCTCTTCGGACTATGGAAAAATCGTATCGACGGCGTGTTAATATTAATTAATGATACACCAATATACTATTGTAAGACGTTAATATAACTTATTGCCATGTTACTATAATATATTGGCATGGTAATATTAATTATTGGTATACCAATAGTATTGTAAGATGCTAATATAACTTATTGCCATTTTACTATTTAATATTGGACTACTAATATAATATTGTAACAGACGAATTCACCACACGCATGTCAATATGTAAAATTTTAAGAATGCTATATGCTGGCATTATAATGTTATTGCCAGGTCAATATAATAATGTTAAGAAATGTTTTTAATATAAATATATTAGCTGCAAAATATATTAAGGGTAGAACAATGATTTTTCAGCGTGTAGAAAGAAATGAAGTAGATGAACGATTGAGATCACTTAATGTAAAGCATGTTTTTTTCATACAAAGTAGGTGAACGTTATCATTTTTACTACAACGGAAAGCAACGTCAAAATCTCAAATTAGATTTTATTTAAAAAATCAATTTAAGCATAATATAAGTTTTATATACAAAACATAATTATATTTGCAGTCCTGACCATTTCTTTGCGAAACAGTATTATTGTTGAGTTAAGTTTAGCGTTAGTGATTTACAGTAAGTTGTTCTTTGCATTGAAACAGCATTAGACTAGAAAAGTGTTGCTGCCGAACCTCGATGCAGGAAAAAAAGAATATGAAAAAAAACCTCTCTGATTCAATTCGAAGCGAAAATGGATTAAAATCTGAAGAAACTGAAGCTGTGACGTAGCTATCATTTTCAAAAAAAATTAAGTAAATCTACTTCAAATTGAGTAAAATGTGAGCCCTGGCCGTTAGTACATGAATTATTTGCGATTATGGTTGTGTAAATTTATGAAAATGATTAGACTTTTGTTGTCGTTTGACAATGAAAACCGAAGGATGGCATGGAAGCCGTATATGCTTCTATATAGGGTAAATGCACTAGTCCCCGGAAAAATAGTGAATTTTTCTAATTTTAGGTCGGTATTGATAATTAAGAGCTTAATATTTAGTTTACAAACACGCTTTTTCATACATTACGATGAGCTGCGAGTCTTTTGTATAAATTTTGAATTCAATAAAATAACTAAGTATGCTGATTTTCCAAGTAAATAAACTTGAGCCAAATTGTGCTATTCTCCTAACACCAAGAGTCAGTGTTCAGACAACTTTGACGTAGACTTTGCGCAAAGCTTTAATTGCTTGCTAAAATTACGGTTACTATATTTAACTAGAATTTACAGATTATATATCCTGTAAGGCTATTTAGTTCCGCCTGGATACGATACATACAATATACATGCAGACTTCAAAAATAGTGAGCGCGGGGCAGACTGGCTCTTATTAGGCGTGTTTTTTTTGCTCCGATACAGAACAGAATATAACTATGCCGCAAAAACAACAATCTCGCATTCGCTTGGACTGACATAGGTTTCTGTATTTGCTGTGGTAGCACACAACAGCTGAAAATAAAGGGAGAAAACAAACAATATACACTACCACAATCGATTGAAAATAGAAAAATAACTAACAGAAAATTACTTCTTTTAACTTTCTACATATTATGAGGTCTTTTTCTAATTTCCTAACTACCAAAACATTCAACATAACCATGAAAAACCCACAGCCACCTCACAGCGAAAAAACAACTTCTCATGAGCTTTTCCTTTTTCTATCAGCACATTCTATAGTTCAGCACGTGAACTACAAATGAAGAATAGAATTTCTGTACTAGTGAATTCACTTGTACAGGAGTGCTGTTGTTTCCAATGCGTATACTCTATTCTCTATTCTCTTCACGCATATTGTTTATTTGTTTAACCTGATGGTTCTTTCAAATCAAAATGTTATATGCTATACATTCTAAAATTACTTAAAAGGAAAGGATTAAAAATAAACCTATTTTAAACCTGGTTTCTTTTTATTACAACTACCGTGAACGAGAGTAATATCGTCACTCTGGTTGGTGTTTTACAATCCAGCCATTTATGTTTATGGTTTATTGAATTTACCCAGACGATTAGGTAACCGAACAAGGTACAAGGTACAAAATATTAAACGTTCAAATGAATGAAACGTTATGGTTGTTGTGGTATTTCATGTCTATTTCTTGTTTGTTTTTAAGTCTGTCGATGTTTGTCAGCCATATCTTTTCTAGTTCTTCTAAGTCAATATCAGGGACTCGTCCGAGGTATAGTTCAACTGGTTTTCTGTTCGTGGTCGAGTGGATGGTATGATTGTATTTGTTAGTGGCATGCTGCAAAAGATTTTGAAATGGACGTTGAGGTGTTTCTTTTCTCAGTGTGACATCTCATTATTTCTATGATGGTTGAGTGCCATAGTTCAACTTGACCGTTCACCTCACTTTTATGCGGTGGGGTCCTGAAAACTTTAATATGGAGGTTATCTTCTAATAAAGAAGCGATGGAAGCTGAAGTGAGTAATCCTTCGTTATCAATCACCACATTTTCGGGTATATAAAAGAAATACAGGATATCCATCAGGGGCTGTTTGATGTCCTCTGCAGACTTAGATGCGATTTTTTTTGGCTGAGCAAATTTCGTGAACTTATACATTGCGGTTAAAACAAGGTTCTTTTCTGTTGAAAAAATATCTATATAGATTGTGTGCCCTGAATAGAATGGTATTGGCGTAAGATTTATAAATGGTTTGTTAGGATGCCTATCGTATTTATTCTCCTTGTAAATCTTACACCGAGAGACGAGGTTTTTGATCTTCGCTGACATTTTTGTAAAGTAATAAGTTTCAAGCATCTGCAGTCTGTTTTCTTCAGCATTTCGATGTGCACGCTTATGAATTTGAAGGATTATTTCTTCCTGTTGGACTTCGCTAGTTATATCTTCAACTAACTTTTGGGTAAATGAATGCGATAGTCTTTAAAGTGACAAAGATAGATTTCCTGCACCTTTCCCATTATTTCTTCGCAAGTACAAAGCCCGTTGATTGTATTAGGATTCAAGTGCCTCTTAAATATATTTATTAAGTCCGTGTCCGAGTATCTTGGTTTCACAACCGTGTGTCGAGTATAATTTTGAAATAGGTGTGAAATTTGGTAGCTATCTTCATCTCCAACATTAAGGATTAGTTGGTTTCGAAACACGTTGACAGGTGTTTCGACAGTTTGGATGAGGTTGTGTGACGAACTTTCGTCGCTATGCACTGTATGTGTCATTGAATTTACTTGTGTGCCTTGTGGGGGTCGTGATAATGAATCTGCTACAATGTTTGCTTTTCTGAGTTTGTATTTCAGCTTGTAATTATGTTCTTCCAGAGATGCTTTCTACCTCTTCATTTTGCTATCAGTGTTCTTATTGCTAAGAGCATATGTGAGAGGTTGATGGTCGGTATAGATTTGAAGTTTTCTAGACCCATATAGGTATCTTCTCAGTGAGTCGAGAGCCCAAATTATTGCAAGCATTTCCTTCTAGTTAGCTGCATAATTTTCCTCCTTTTTTCTTAGAGTTCGAGAAAGGAAGGAGATAGGCCTACCATTTTGTGGAAGAACTGCACCAATTGCGACGTTCAAAGCGTCAGCCATTAACTCAAATTCTTTATTGAAATCGGGATGTGCAAGAATAACGTCCTTGGATATGAGAGAGTTCTTTAAATGCTCGAATGCCTTAGATTTTTATTAGATTAGATTAGATTTTATCCCAACTTTGCTTACGATGTAACCCAAAAACTCAACTTCGTGTTTCAGAAACTTACACTTGTCAATCTGTATTTTCATATCAGCAATTTTTAACGTTTCGAACACTCTGTCGAGATTTTCAAAGTGCTCAGATTCATTTTTCCCAAAGATGATGATGGCGTCGATGTAGACGTAGCATCTTTTCTCAATATGCTCACGTAAAATATCATCCAGCGTTCTTTGGAAAATTGAAGGAGCGTTTTTTAGTCCGAAAGGTAAGCGCGATCTCGGGGATAGGATATCTATCTGGAATTGTAGCCGTGTTTAATTTACGATAGTCGATTACCATTCAAAATTTCCTTTCTCCCGAAGCGCCCATTTTTTTTGGGAGCAGGGAATCGTAAGGGGATCTTAAAGGTCTTAGTATGCCATCGACAAGCAGTTTTTTTATTTCTTTTTCCACCTCACCTTTCAAGGCCATATGATAGGGATAAGGTCTTGAATTAATTGGATTGTTTGTTGTTTTTCTAATGTCTCCCTTTACTCTAGTTGTATATGTTAATCTTTCGTCGGGGTCTAATAATAACCTTGAGTGTTTGCGAATAATTGTGTCTAGTTTGCGAGAGTGCTCTTGATTTAAGTGATCCATTCTGATTTTGAAATGATGGACTTATTCTGAAGCTAATCGTTTAAGAGGAATGTGGATGTTTGAGTTGATAATCATACAGTTTTCCTTTATATAAATCACTGCTCTGAGTTTTCTTAAAGCATCTTTTCCTATTATCCCGTCGAAAGAAATAAGAGTTGGTAAGATAAAAAACTGCAAGCTCTCTGTGCAATTGCCAAAAGGTTTAAAATACGATTGATGGGTTATTTTTATACTGCCGCCAACTGAATTGGCGTACAATTTTCTGTCGTTGGGGATTGGATTTTTAATATGTTTCGGTTGGACATAGTTTTTATTTGACTCGGTGTCAATCAAGAATTTAAGTACCTCTCCACTCCTTAGCACATGTTCGTAATAGAGGAGCGAAGAGCGTTTTAGCCTAAAAAATAAATTTCGTCCATATGTTCTGTTTCGTCCAAGTTTTGGTCAGCAACTACGTTTAAGTAAGTGTCTAGTGTCTGGTCATCAGCTACGTTTAAGTATGTGTCTAGTGTCTGGTCATACTCTTCGTTTCGAAGGTCCCTGTCCTGCTCATATGATTCGTCTGATGTCCCAATCACATTTCCCGATTCAGTATGGTACACCCTCTGTATTTTGTTTGGAGGATGGTGTTGTTGTGACTGCGAACGCTTTTGCATTACAGGTTGATGTCTAGGTCTATTGGCATAATTTACAGCATTGGTTCTCATGGATACATCAACATCCATGGGCTCAATCTCGGTCGTGGCTTCGGCGGAAGAAAACCAAAATTTGGGAGATGTGGTTGTTTTTGGTAGACCATTTGTTGCGCAACCTGAAGAGGCTGCGAGTTACGGGGATAATGTGTTAGTTCAGGATGAAACGCGTTTCTAGGAGCCGGAATCGGCGCAGGTTTTGCCAAATTATGAATATTTCTACGTGGGGGAACAGGAGGCAGATTTTGGCGATGTGTTTTGTACAGAATATTCTGCGAATTATTGGCGTGTTGTGCCCTATAATCCATGTTTTGGAGCTTGAGACATAGATGCGATGCTTGCGGGAGATCTACTGGCTCGCAGATACTTAAAAGCCTTGGCAAGTCACCCGCAGCCCTCTTACGAAGGTGTCAAGTGCTTTATTGCGAAGGTGTCAAGTGCTGGATCATTATGTTTGCAGATTCCGTACTTATATCCATTGAGGAAAATTTATTAAGAATAAGCGAGAGATGTTGATAGACGACTTGATAGAAGTCTTGCACGGAATCGGATCCTTGCACCAAAGTTGTCATTTGGTACTCAAGTGTGCCAAGGTATCTTTTGTCTGCGTAATGCAGCGTAAGACACTTGGACATTTTTTCCCAGTTTAGCGGCGTATTATACGATTCGAGAGCGATGTCCGCATGCCCGATTATCTTGTTTCTGATTACGGAGAGAATACCGTAGTACTTCGGTGTGCCCAGTGATGCCAGATCCAGATTTAAGTCTGGATTTGCCAGACTTTCACAATGTTTTTCAGACACCCAAATATTATTCAAAATTGCCAGATTTTTTCAAACTTGTTCTGAAACTTTGATATGTTAAATGTTTAAGTAAAATTTTCAAAATTTCACATAGCGCAAATCAAAATGTCAAACAAAAAGGTATAGAGTTTGAAAAGCTCAGCCGGCGGCTAGCTCTTTGTCAAATTCTACAATTAAATAAGCTCTTTCAAAGTGAACCCCCAAATATATTTTGGCTTAACTTGGAAATAACAAGATTAACGAAAATAATATTCTATATTATATTCAAAGGCATTACTTAGAGAAAACCAAAAGAAAGGATGATAAATTTCTAAATGAAATATAGGAGCTTGCAGTGAATGCCTAGTTAAATAGACTGAAAGATTATATTTTAGTATTCGAAACGCACTGTTAAAATTATATTGACCAAATATATCAGTATCAAAATTATAAAAACCAAATATATCAGTATCAGTTTCATGGATCCTGAAAATGTTGTTTTGAAAAGACAACCTTCAATTATCGCACTTTGTCAATGTTTTCCAAACTTAAGAGAAATATCAGAATTGCAGAATATAAATTCACAGTGATGGAGTCTAAGAAATATTGAATTCACCGGTTTTGAAACCGGCAATGCTGAGTTATTTTGGAAACAAGTGAATCCAATCGAAACATGAGAACACAAGTCAGCTTTTCCATTTTTGAGGAATTTTATTTTTCACCTGTTACTCGCACTAAATTATTTCGCGACTGTAGAAATTAAGATCAAAAAACGAAAAAACGAGCAGTCGACTACAAACATATACTCTAAGTGGCCTACTTTTGTCTAAAGAATATTTAAAATCCAGAAATGAAACTTGTGCAGGTGTAGAATTAAATGAAATCCTTAAATCAAAATTATTTTCGGTAAATATATATTAGAGAATTATCATAGTATGCAGAAAATTGCTGTTATGAATTATTTTTTTGTCTTGCATTGTTTTTTTTTTTGCTGAAATAAATGGTTTTTATTAAAATAATATCGTTTTTACTGAAACTAAGTTACGTTTTTCATTGAAACTAAAATCCCCAGATTTCTCCAGATTTTTTGAAAAATTTTCCAAGATTTTCTGTATTTTTTTCTGGCAACGCTGGGCGTGCCTCTAAGGTGTTCATATATTTCAAGAATGCGCTCAACATTTTTCTTCCAAGAGCCGAACTCTACGGGTTCTCCAGAGAACACTCTCAGGCTTTTGACAACGTCGGGAATCTTGTCCATCTCTGACAAGTTCATATCGGCGCTGACAAGTATTGGAACGTCTCGCTTTCATTATTTATAATTGATGCGGGATTCAGGAAGATGTTAAATAACTGCCTTCCTTGTGTCCACAGTGTTTCTGCAACAACGTGACTAATGAACTGTGCCAAGTCATTATTAACACTATTATTCATGAGAGCCGTTTTCGTTAGAATTATGGGCGGAAGGAGCAGAAGAACTAGTAGTAGCGGTCTCAGTAAACCGGCTAGGACTTTTTAGATAGCTTGGGTTGGACATATTTGTCCTTTCCCTAAACTATTAGACACCAAAACCTTTAGAGAATCACTTGATCACTAAATTTCCACCTGAAGTTCCCCGAAAAGATTTCAAGACAATCTAATTGAACAAATTTTTCTTCAATAATTTCGATTTTCACTAGTAAAAATAGTTAATAATAATTAATGAAAGAACGAGATGACCTTTCACGATAAAATGACCTGTTAATAACTTAAACTAAGGTCTTGATCACCAATTTCGCTAGAGGAACAAACAAGTATCCAAAACACCACACAAATTTTCCGAAAAAAAATGAACCATTTAGCTCTTTGGCAAAATATGTACCCCACGATGTTTTGAAACTTAAGATCACCAATATTTAAATAACACATTCCACATCACTTTCATTGATTTGTGTGAGAATGTACATATAATAAAATGAGATGTAGTCAATTTATATGAATATAATAAAATTGCTGCCTTCCTGGTCCTTAAAGCGATCACTTTATCCTTGCGTGCCGTCCTTTTCGCTCCGATGTCAGGGCTACTAAGGGGCATTAATGGAAACTGCGTGTGTCTCGGTGACTTGGCTATCGCCCCGGTTCTTCTCAGCCGTTTGGTTATCACGACACTATGTACTTTTGAATTTTTTATCGCGTTTTTACATTGCGGCTTGGTTATTGCGCCTACTTTTACGATTTTTCGAATTCTAATAATTTGGACCACTCAGCACAGTGAAATGAGTTAAACCTGTCTTGTTAATCCAAATACTTTTTAACACGCACGGAAAACCAGCGTTACGTTAGGCGTCAGTTAAATAAAATGCAGTTTGGTCGATTTGAAAAAAATATATTTTCAGGGTTAGATTAATTACCGAATACAACTCAACTCAATTTTACTTAATCACTCTAAGCTCGGCTGTCTGCTATTTCCGCTGATCACATGCGCGTGTAAATTGCAGGTGCAAGGTGATACGTTGACCAAATAATTGATTGTCCGATGCTGGAATAAAAAAAACTCTAGCGCACCTGAACCGCTAGCAACACTAACGTTCAAAGAACAGTAGAAGAATCGTGCAGGTTTTGAGTGCATATTCCACCACATGAGCTGCTTATTACGGCCAAACTGTTTCAAATGCCACGTTTTACTTTGGTCTCAAGAATTCATTAGGTCTGTTCCCGTACTACGATTAATTGCGATTAATCGCGATAAATTGCAATGAAGCTGTTCCCGTACACCGTTTTACTGAAAACTGAAAATTTCCCCTCTTTCAGTAAATTTCAGTAGGGTCTGAGCTACTGAAAAATACTGAAAAGTGCCAAACGGAGTAAATATTTTCAAATGTGCGCGGCAAGCAACATATTTTTTGCGTAATGTTGCTATGAAGGTCGAATATTTTTGTGGCCATCATTTATTACCGCTTAGGATGACTTTATAATTACTATTTGTCTCCCAAAAACCGAAAACTTACACTTTCGGTTGTCGATTTTCAGGAAATACAATGAGAGCGTTCCCGTACTTTTCATGAAATTCTCCACCACATAATTCAGGAAAATTCAGTAAAATTCAGTTACTGAAAGTACGGGAACAGACCTATTATAACTCATATGGTAGAAGGTTTCAGATATTACCACTGGCATGAATTTCAACGTTTATTAGAGGAAAACACGGGTTAGTTATATTCGTTATCAGTTGCTTATTTCACAAAATTTTGAAAGCAGCATCTCATATAACATCAATGAAGAAAATGCTCAGTGCCTGCTGCACTGTAACTGAAGTTGGTGTTTGGGGCTGCGATCATAGGCGGGCCATGGCCTAAAATCTGGCAGGGGCCAGTGACTGAAAGGTTCAAGACATGCGGTGATTTTGTTTTTGTTTGTACACGTACTGTTCATACAACTTATATAATTTACTAATACATTATATATTTGTTGATTTATTCTTTGTTATTTGCTAATGCATAATGTATTACCAAATAAATTTCTTGTCTGTGAATACGTATGAGCTACTACCACATGCATATAATGTGAATGGTAGGTATGAACTACACATGAATTATCAATGACCGCTAAGAAAGAAAGCTTGTTTAAATTATACGTGAATAGAATGGAAATAATTAGAAATGTAAGAATTTTTTTTTCGTTTAGAAGCTAAATATATTGCAACTTATAGTTGAAGAAGAGGATAGCTTAGTTTCAAAATATCTTTGAAAAAATTGGAATATATTAAGCTTAGAGGGAAGAAATTGATCTCTTGCTTCAAACATTTGTTACCTTGTTACCTAGAAAACCTAGAAAAACCGAAAATAATTTGGCAAGGTTAAAAGTGCTGTAACTTACTCTTTTCGAGCCATTTGGTTTGCAGGAATATCTTTGTAGCCGTAACTGCGTGTCCGAGACTAGATGAAACAGCAAAACCGTTGAAACTAGTGCTTTTTGCTGTTTTCCGTTTTCGCGATCTTCTGGTGAATGTGAGATTCAGACAGTTCTTATCTGCAAATGATTTAATTTTACCAAAAACTACATACAAGTCTTCTCGCTCACTTAGTAGTGTTCCATTCACAAGATTTATCCCATTCCGAAGAAATGCATTTTTAGTTTGGAAATATGTGCTTAACATGTTCGTTATAAAAAGAACATAGTGAAAGATGAAAAGATTTACTACAAATTTAGGATAACTGATTGAATGAAAGATCCTCAATGAATAAACTGAGTCGTTGTATTTTCCCTCATTAATTTCTTTCTCTAAAGCATATTTCATAGTCCCATAGCTATCGATCACATATTTGCAATTGTGAAGTCTCATTGACTAACGAGTTGAGCTTAAACTTCTCATTCCACTCCTTGTGTTTAGACCAACCGCCTCTTCAAGCTGCTTCAACAATTCGTGTTGTGATGGCTTCGAAAAGTGTAGGTAAAGGGATTCGATGGCATTGAAAAAGGATGTACACGTTTCGATTGTGAAAAATGTGTCAAACAACCAGGATTATTTTATGAGCTAGACAGTGTACAAATGTGGCTGCAGGGTGTTTCATCTTAATTTAGATTTGTACACCACCTTTTTTGTCCTGACATGACACTAGCACCATCATAAGACTGTCCAACAATATGCAATTCGGGAAGTCTGTAGCTGTCTAACAGGCTCAAAATTATATCTGCTAAGTACGAGGTATTTCTAGCTCCTGAACAGTCTACAAAGCTTGAGAACCTTTCTTCGACTGCTAGCTCTTTAGCAAATCTGACAACCACGGAGAGTTGTTCCCTCTGTGGACCCTTGTTGCGTCTGCCATAATGGATATCAATCCGCAATCTTTTATTTCAGCTGTATTGTCCTCGCGAACGAATTCAGCAATTATTTTCATCAATTCATTTTGTGTTTTGTCACTACAGTAGTTCGCAACCCTGTTTTTTAAATTATTTTCAAAAGTTTAATCATGCTTCGCGAATAATGCTCAAAATTCCAAAAAAAAAACCACGGTTATCACTGGCACCACTTTCATCAAGTCCTCCGAAAGCACGTCTTTGGCGACTGAGACACGTCGTAAGGTCGATAACCTTCTCCAAATAATTTCGGTTCATCTTGACAATATTCCAAGACTGTTCAAGCACCATATAATTTACTGTCTTCCAAGTACTATTAGAGTTTTCTCATTGTGCATGAATTTTACTATCCGGATAATTTATCCGGATCGCGAAGTTTGGTCGAGCTGAAATTTTGGTGTATTTTCGGCGACAATGGAAACTATGGAAAATTTCGCATTGTGATAACTTCACACCGAGTCATCAGATCATCACAAAATTTACAAGACTCATCAATGGTCATAAAAAATAAGTTTCTGTCGTTTTTAAATAATGTCTGGGCAGCCTTGTAGCCATAGGCGGGCCGTGGCCTAAAATCTGGCAGGGGCCAGGGACTGAAAGGTTCAAGACATGCGGTGATTTTGTTTTTGTTTGTACACGTACTGTTCATACAACTTATATAATTTACTAATACATTATATATTTGTTGATTTATTCTTTGTTATTTGCTAATGCATAATGTATTATCAAATAAATTTCTTGTCTGTGAATACGTATGAGCTACTACCACATGCATATAAAATGAATGGTAGGTATGAACTACACATGAATTATCAATGACCGCTAAGAAAGAAAGCTTGTTTAAATTTTACGTGAATAGAATGGAAATAATTAGAAATGTAAGAATTTTTTTTCGTTTAGAAGCTAAATATATTGCAACTTATACTTGAAGAAGAGGATAGCTTAGTTTCAAAATATCTTTGAAAAAATTGGAATATATTAAGCTTGGAAGGAAGAAATTGATCTCTTGCTTCAAACATTTGTTACCTAGAAAACCTAGAAAAACCGAAAATAATTTGGCATGGTTAAAAGTGCTGTAACTTACTCTTTTCGAGCCATTTGGTTTGCAGGAATATCTTTGTAGCCGTAGCTGCGTGTAAAATTATCTTAGCTGTCAGCTCCAACCGAATTTTTCAACCAAATTTCTATCAAACGTGGTTTAAAGTAAGTTCCAGCTACTGTGTGAATTTCGTCAAAATCGAACTATTAAATCAGAATTTATAGGGCTAAAAGCAGTTTTCTTTTTTAGTGATTTTTCAAGATGGCACCACTGGCACAGAATCGCCCGCATTTCAAAATCACTTCTATCAGACCTGGTCCTATTAAAGACCAATACATTCTGTAAATTTCAATTAATTCTGCTTATCGGATCATGAGTTTCCGTGAGCAGAAGTTTTTGATACTAAAAATATAGGTAAATTGGGCAAGGGTTACCAGGCGTGCCCGTTATACCGTTTAATTTTTTTTTGTCTATGTAAACAAAGCACAATATTTACATATGAGTGGCTTTTTTTTGAAGAAACGGCATGATTTCAAAAGAGACGATGGTTTGGAGGTTTTCACTTTCAGTGCCTGCCCTAGCTACAGGGTTGTAAGCACGCTCATCAAAAGCTACACAAATCTACAACTAAACAATATCAATATGTCCTGAAAATTTCGTAATGATTGAATAGCTCTGTCAAAAGTTATCGCAATTTAAAAAATTACAAGTTTTTCCGTTCTCTGTTTAGGCACCCAGCGCACACCTGGGGTTAAAAAATTCCAAAAAAACTATCCGATTCACATGTAAAACACATTCGAAATTTATTTCGTCGACTTTATTTTTGCAAAAATTATTTGGGATATGTCTGTTGATTGTCGAGAAACTATCGTCTTTAGTGAACGCTCACTAAATTGTTTGTTGGGATAAGTAGCAGTGTCTTTGAAAAAAAATTTCCCGGATACAAGTCAAGATGACACAAACCTAAATAACTGAATCATTAAGTATATGGATTTAACCGTATGAGTGCCGACGAGCGCGATCGCGCTCGTTTGCGTACTATTCAAAATTGCCACGAAAAAATCAGTTGTTGTTTAGCGCGCTGCAGGTTGCTGCTGCGCGCTGCTGTTTAGCGCGCTATTGTATAAGTTGTAATGAATGACATCAAAAACAAAGATTTTTTTGGCATTTCTAAGTATATATGAATAAAAAACAATGGCACTAAAACGGTTAATCTCCTTTTACTTATACCAATTTTCAAATTGTCTGGGAAATACTAAGGACAAAATAATACATTATGATAAGATTCACATGGGCCGTGCACATTAATTGAGTGATGGTGAGTGTGAGAGGAAACAGATAAAAAATATGGTTCCAAGAAAACTTCACTAATTTCAAATATTGTGATAAATTTCAAACTTGTAGGTACTCCCTTTATTATTAGTCATCAATTAACTCGTTCCACCTACGTCCCATAAAAATTCCGGTCGCAATTTAAGATTTTCTAGCAAATACTATCTAAATCCACCATCCAATCAATCGCTAAACGCTCGCCGCAGCAATTTTGCATTAACGACCTTTCCAACCGGAAACAGTTCGATCAAGCAAAACTATGCAGATATGAAATTTCAACGACAACGTCTCTTACTACGCCCAATCAGTCCCGATTCTATGCATGTAACTATCCGATGAATCTAAATTTCAGTAGGGTAGGTTCGAAATCATGTGCAACATACGTTCGCCAGTTCATTTACTTGCTCAACACTTTACTATTACCCACAGTCCCAACTTCAAACGCCGTCGCAAATAATGTTCCTCCTTATTACTCGACGAGACTTCTTCTAACCAAGTCATTCATCTTTTCCTCCATATTTCCTCACTCAAACCTGAGTAACAATAGGCACTTTAAATGTTCGCTATACAAAAGCAAAGTGAAAAATCCAACCGTTTCTTATTCAATGCGAACGCAGGAGCCCGGTTTTCTTAGATTTTCTCTTAAATTGAAGAAAATCCCTCTTATACCTAAGTTTCCTGGCACGCGCATGAGCCTCGTATATTACCCGGAGTGACTTGGTTTGAAACGGATTGAAATGAAACTTCAAAGTAGGTTTTTGGTGCGACTGGGTTAACGTGGATTAACCGAATAAAATTCAGCTAGTTCTACTAAAGTGAAGTATATCGCATCGGAACGTCACATCAATGCCTTCTAGATGTACGGGCCGTAATGCAGAATGATGACGTCAGAGCATCGGGACAAATGTCGCGAAAAACACACATAGTCTTATGGGACGTCCGCGGGAAAATGTTAATTGTACGGGTTGTGTTAAAGTGAGTGAAATGAAAACTAAAGTGGTTTATGCAGAACAGTGCTAGTGAACAGCTAACTCACAAATTAATGCGGTGCCTGCGGTATAATGTGGAAAATTCGCGACGATATGTTTATCGGTTGGTGTTAGGTTATGTGATGGTTCGTGTCGATTTACTGTCGCGATACAATTAATTGGTACAAAGTGTACGTTATGACTAAATATTATTATTACAACGCGTCCACGCACAAAAAACTAACGTTTTGTTCATATTTTAACCAAAAAACCGTAAGTGAAATCTCCGTGTACATCGGCACTGCCTCGTGGAAATGTCAAATTTCCTAAACTCATGACGTCACGACGAGAATGATTACGTAGCCTGACGGCCCGTACTTCTAGAAGGCATTGGTCACATATAGGAATAGAACTCAAATGGGCTTAAACCATCGATCCGAGTTTTTTAACGCCCAAGTCGATCCGATCCAGTAAAATTGCGTGATCGGATTGACTTATCTTAAATCAATCCACTGTGGGTTTACAACGCGGCTTGGCTAATCCTAATCCACTTTGAAACCACGTTATAGACGCGCCTATACAACCTTTATTTGAACCGCTGTATCTGTGAAACTTGTTTCGAGTACTAAATCGTAATTTCATTCAAGAATACCATCAGTTCAGTGTGAACAGTTGTGTCGGCTAGTAGATTGACGGAGTTAGCAGCGATAATCGTAGAATGGTCGATGAGTAAATCCAATAGATTTATGTGAATATTTTTGAAAATAAATAAGCTCTATTTGAAGTGGAAAGTAATATAATTCCGGGAAAAGTGCAAGACATTCGAGAAAATTTATCAAGCGGCCATGAGTATTTGTGCATTTGTGAAATAAAAGTGATTTTTGAAGGAAATAGTGAACAGGATACTTTATTTCATAAAAATCTGGTGCCTAGTGAAACTTTTCATATTAAAATTGGATACCGACATCGCTTCATTGGACTGAATCAATAAAGTGTGCTGCAGGTGAGTGAGTCAGATTTTATTAACTTGTTGGAAACATGTTTTCGCAATCCCATGCTACGGCCAATGCAATTTTCATTCATATGTTTCTGCCCATTCGTGATTTATCTTGTACATATGTATGTATCTTTCATGCAACACAGCCAACACTGAAAAGTAACAAGCTGTGGCAGCGACAAATCTGATTTTCGTTGCGAAATGTGTAGGATACGTATGCAAGTTACTTTGTTTTCTTTTAATTAAAGCCGTAATCAGGATGAAATGTTAACAAAATTTGATGAATGTGTTATATGGATCTGAAGAGTGTACGACTGGACGGGTCGTGTTACTACGGAGTGCAGTGCTGCCGCTTCAGAGCTTTCATATCGTATCCAAATTCTACAAAATTAGTAAGAAAAACGTATCCATCGTATCCACAATTTTAGCAATGCGTATCAAATTGATACCTTGGTATAATAGCTCTGCATGGTTTTGTACAGCCATTTTTGTCGGAAATATAAAATGTCATTTTCGACATTTAACGTAAATCGGCGATTCATGCCACAGCATATTGTAAAATCGAATATATATTTTTTTAAAATATCAAAATCTTAATCAAAAAATCACATTCAGCTTTTAACAAATCAAATGCATAAAACTCGGCAGAAGCTAAAAATATTTTTGTTTCAAATTTTCTGCTAATAGTAGATAATCGACGGAAGGAAGGCCCTTTTCATTATAAATGAAGAAGCACTGCCGGATATAGATACCCTGTAAAGGCGTTATCAGCTACGGAGTCGAGAAATTGACTCTACGGATCTGTTGAAGGGACAGGCCAACGATCCGATAAATTTAAAGCCTGATTCAAAATAGGTGGCTCAAATGACCGAGAAACTACTTGAAGAGGGGACTGAGGGCAACGTTTGAGGGAGAATCGGATGCAGAATCCGTTATGCCGATGGGGTCAGCGTCGGGACTACCTCCGAGCTGGGTAGCTGCCTGGACCTCATGACTCTGGACGCAGAGGAATGGGCTTGGACAGCTTCTATGTCCGAGGGGGAGGACCTCGACCTAACCCTTATCAACAATTAATGATGGGGAAGGTACTCCAGATCTCCACACCATACCAAAGCAGCATCAGCTGCCCTGCTTCTCCGCTTGTCTAGGACAGAGGAAGAGCTAATCCTAATCCAAGAACCATGGGTTGCCAACAACCGGTTTGTGGGCTACGTACCAATGGATACAGACTGATAGTACCCGCGGCTTACACAAGCCACGTGTCTGTATTGTTATCAAGAAAACCACTAACATCCTTTTACTACACAATTTATGTGACAAGGATAACATGGCTGTTGCAGGATAAAATGCTGGTTTGTTTCCTACTACATGGCATATGATCATGTCACTAGCTATCTATGCGACATTGTCAAGGGTGTTGTGGCTAAATCCATTAAAATTGGTGAACCTCTTTTTCTGAGAGCTGACTCTAATGCTCATAATGAAGTAGAGGGTAGCTCTTACTCAAATGGCCGAGGTGAGGAACTTTTTGATTTCATCATTGCCCACCAACTTTTCATCGCCAATACTAGCAGCGAACCGACCTTCTTTTACTCAAACCGTAAGGAGGTTCTTGACGTTACCTTGGGAAGTGGGTGGCACTCGCATCTTCTCCGTGACTGGAGGGTTTTACAAGAGTGTTCATTCTCCTATAATAGGTTCATATCGTTCAACGTGGCTGGCCGGAGATCATGGAGATCAGCACCCAGCGAAGAGAGTGTAGGAAGGATTTCAATAGCTCGAAAAATCGAATGACTGGTTGCTGTATAAAACGAAGCTGAGGGCTTTTAAATATGCCGTACGCAAGGCAAAGAGTATCAGCGGGGCAAATCACCTTCGTGAGGTTTTAAGCACGACACCGAAGACTATGTGGTGCATCATGAACCCTGAGGGCATTTAAACTAGCTCGAGCGCATGTACTCTAAACGTTCTTTTGGTCGCACAAATAGAGCAAGCTAGGAGCTCAACACCGTTATTCAGAATATCTAATTCTCAACTGAGGAGGGCTATTAACTCGTTTGAGCCGTTTAAATTCCCAGCCCCTGATGGCGTCCATGCTGCTGATATCCAGCAGACCATGGAAGTATCGCTACTATGGCTCAGAGAGATTTATAACGCTTGCCTGCGCTTATCGTATGTTCCATAAAGCAGGGAAAGATTTTAATGTTAAGCCAAAGGACTATCTCCAATAAGTTTTAAATTATAAATTATTATATATTATAAATTATTGTACATTTTTGATAGTTCCTGAGCTACTTTCTTTCTTGTCCGTTTCTTGAGTCACATCATGCTTATACCTATTTTGAATAGAACGTCAAACTTTTTCGAAAGAAAATGCTGCTACTTCCATTTATATAACAGTATGATAAAATTGTGCAATCAAACTTTTCTATTTGAAATATAATATAATGGAAATTGAAAAAAGTGATTGTTATGAACACGCGTTTTCGCGCAGGTAAATTAAAATTGAGAAAAGTGTCCATTTTGGGGACAACGTATCATAGTATCATCTAGATTTTTCAAATTCGATTCGTATCCAAAATGATACGAAGGTATCCAAAGTGGCAGCACTGACGGAGTGTAATTCGACAGCATGTGGGTGGGATTTGGTTGGAGACCGACAAGTAGCGTAAAGTCTGTGACCGAAAACTCGTAGATATATTTATGTATATGAACGAATGCATGATATATTTCGGTGGATGGAAGTTTCGATATAGGTTTGGGGGATTTCTTACGGAATGTAAGTTAATTCGGAATTGCGGAATGTAAGTTAATTCCTAACAGTGGCATGGCGTGATAGTTTACCGTAGGGAAGCAATTAGTTTATTTCGATCATTGACTTTTGTTATACTTTTTTCAAATTTGTTACGTATTAAAAGAACCTCTCTCGTTAGCTACTTTTAACATTGTTAATATAAAAGCACCCAGGAATTACGAACGAGGACGTGATAGTAGGTAAACTGTATTGCTCTCAGTATTTTAATTCCCATGCTAATAATATATAATTATTTACTCTTTAAATAAATCGTTGCAAAAATTATACATTGGCAGACTTGTAAATTAACAAAGCTGTATAAATAAGACATGGGTAACGCAGCAAATTTTGAAGCGCTGATACACTGATACCGGCGCCAGCGGTGGTATCAGCGCACTGCGCTGATACCATTGCGCTATGATAGCATGATCGCATTTGCCTATGTGTGATACTCCCTGCGTTTCTCGGACTCACATACGGCGCTGGTAGCATTGCGCTCATACCATGACGCTATGATTCACTCAAAAAAGAATGATTGAAGAATGAAGAATGATCGATAGCAACCCAGATTTGAACTTACTAATTTTCCGATAGAAAGTACCCTAACATACCCAGGCTATAGTATGTACCCATTCAGGTATCTTTCCACACGTTCGTACGCGTCGGTATATTACTTTGCATCAAACAGACTTGAGGTAAGTATACTCAACTCATATCTTTGCTCCGCGCCAAGCCAAATGGTGTTGGCATTGCAAAGCGGCAGCGCCAACACCATTGATACCGAAGTGCGTTACTGCGCTACTGATACCGATAGTCGGTATCAGCGCAGTGGTATCATGGCTAGTGCTTCAACGCAATTGCGCAGCGCAGCGCTGCGTTACCCATGTCTAGTATAAATAAAGCATTTTCAAATGTAGCACCGGCGACAATAACAACAGCAGTAATTATGCAAAATAAATGTTTACAGTCCTTCACGCATAAAGAAAACATATCAATATTCTAGTACTTATGAAAAATAACAGTAAAATAACAACATTCCCATAGCGAATAGCACATATATTTTTATATTTTTAAAATCACAGTTAGTAAATAAAAAAAAATATGTTATAAATCGAAATCAATCACAAAATTCATGCATACTTCTATTTAAAATTTAATTCAATTCGTCTTTATTTTTTTGCAAATTCATCTATGACGTCTTGATAAAAGTTTTGCTCGCTCAAACATGATTTTAGGAAAACCTTTTCAATGGACATTATTGCCAAGTCACTAAGCCGTTGTTCACCTGTACTATTTCTGAGAAAAGTTTTAATTCTTTTTAAACAAGAAAAACTGCGCTTTGCGGACGCACTTGTTACTGGTAATGTAAGAACTAAACAAATTAATTTATAAAATTGTGTGAAACTTTTTTCTGAATAAATTATATCTTCTATTCTATTTATTTTAGAGCGTACAATAATTCAATTGTATATGACTTTCTTAATGCTAATTATGAAAGCATTCACCATCACCTTGACTCTATAGATTGGCCGAATACTCTTTCAACGTTAGATCTTGAGGAAGCCATTTCCATTTTTTATGACAATATATTTGACGCCGTTGAAAGATATGTACCTAAGATAAAAAAAAAGAAGAAACTGTCTGAGCCATGGCTTGATAGGGACCTTAGGCATTTGCGAAATCGAAGGAACAAACTTTATAAGCGGATTAAAAACAATATCGACGTTAGTTCTGCTATTCAGGATGAATATAATGAAACTGCTAAGCAATTTCTGGCAAAGTCTCACGAGGCTTATGACAATTACATTAAGGCAACAGGTGAAAATATAATCCGCGACCCGAAAAAATTTTATGATTTTGTAAATGTGAAGCGAAAAACTACTGGTTATCCATCGTCGATGTTCTTTAATGATATCACTTCTTCCTCTCCTAATGAGATTTGTGATTTATTCGCAGATAATTTCCAGAATATTTTTATTGCTCCTGACTCATCAAACTCACATCTCCCTTCCTCTCATTCCACTGCTACAGCTTTTATCAGCCACTTAGAAATTACACGTGACGAAATACGTAAAGCTATTTCGGAACTCGATTGCAACAAAGGTCCAGGGCCAGATCTTCTTCCTCCAACTTTCTTGCGCAAATGTGTAGAGCAGCTTATAACTCCCTTTCATATCTTTTTCAACAGATCACTTTCGTCTGGAGTTTTCCCATCCCGTTGGAAACTTTCATATGTCACACCCATATTCAAAAATGGTGATAGACGCTGTATCGGAAATTATAGAGGTATTGCCATCTTATCTTCTATTCCGAAACTTTTTGAAAAGATTGTCTACGATAAACTTTCGCCACTTGTTGACTCCCGTCTGAACGAGCAACAACATGGTTTTAGAAAAGGTCGCTCAACTACCACAAATTTGACAGTCCTAATCTCAGAAGTCCTATGTAAAATGGAGAAAGGATACCAAATTGACGCAGTCTATACAGACTTTAGTAAAGCTTTTGACACAGTTGACCACCCTACCTTAATTCTAAAGCTACTGAAATTCGGACTTGGTGGATCTTTGCTTAGCTGGCTGACTTCTTACCTTGGAAATCGAACTCAGCTGGTAAAATTTCAAGGACTCTTATCGAAAAATATCTCTGCTACCTCTGGTGTACCACAAGGTAGCCATCTTGGCCCACTTCTCTTTAATATATTTATTTCTGACCTATCTGACGCCCTAGCAAATATACCTCATCTACTTTATGCCGACGATCTCAAAGTCTATCATATCATTAAATCTAAATCCGATGCACTCTTTCTCCAATCCCAACTTGATTCACTTGATCATTGGTGCAATGAAAACAAGCTCTCTCTCAACATTGCTAAGTGCCAAGTTATAAGTTTCTCCCGAAAATGCACCGTCTCACATAACACATACTTCCTCGGGAATAATTTGTTAGCTCGAGTTGAAAACGTTGTCGACCTTGGTGTTGTCTTGGATGAGCGACTCCGCTTCACCTTGCATTATGATAAAATACTTTCCCGTGCGAACAAACAGCTAGGCTTCATCAAAAGACGTGCCAAAGAATTTCGTAACCTGTGGGTCACAAGATCCTTATATACCTCTCTTGTACGCCCCATTCTCGAATATGCTTCCATTTGCTGGAATCCGGCTTTTGAAACCCACAGTAGCAGGCTCGAGTCCATACAAAAGCAATTCTTACTTTTCGCATTGAGAGAACTATACAACCCTTACGATTTTAATACCCTTCCTCCTTATGAGTTTCGACTGGGTCATCTAAACTTATTAACACTTGCATCTAGAAGAAAGATGATTTCGGCCTGCTTCACATTTGACGTCATTAGAGGCGTCATCAAAGTTGAATTCCTGAATAGCAAAATGGTGTTGAATAACCCTGTAAGAAATACCAGGTCCTCCCGTTTACTTAAGGAATATCCACACTCCACTACTTACGCAGCTAATGAGCCGATAAATAGATGCTGCAGGATATTCAATAGCATAAGTAATCTGTATTCTCCAACAGTCTCAAAATTATCCTTCAAATCCTCCCTTTTCCAAGCCATCCGCAACCCTTAATCCTAAGCTATATAACAATGTTTTATTTATTTGTTATTTATTAATTTATTATTGATTTATTTTGTTAATTATTTTATTTAATTTTTCGTTTTGTTTCTATGTACTAGTAATTTACAACTTTGCTTTTTTTACTGTTTATGTTACTTGTACCTTGCTTGGTTGATAAATAAAATAATTTATTATTGGTAAAATATTCAAAAATAGCTTGAAAAGATTTTCCCTGTAAATCTGCATCAGAGTAAAGCATAATGAGCTCAGTTTTTAATGAAATCGAGTCAAATATGTCGGTGTAAGTTTGAGTTAAATTAAGTAAAAGATTATCCGAAAATGTCTTTGAATAGTTACTAAATTTCGACAAATCTAAAAGATCTAAAAATGCGAAACTTTTTAAGGATGAAAACCTTGAACTTATTTCAACAGACATTATCACTTATTTCGATATAAACACGTGCAAAGAATAGTTCAACATTATCATTGCTGCCAACCATGTACCTTGCTCTTTTACTACGTGGTAGTGTTTCGCAAATAGAACATGTTCGGTCCCAAATTACCGTGAAACTATTTCTCAAAGATTTTATTTGATGCTCAAAATCTGCAATTTTTTTTAATACAGTACAGTATATTAGTTTGCTTGGACTGAAATATATCGTAACGCAAGTCGGTTTGTGAAAAAGTTTTTGAGAAAATATTGAGCAGAAAAACCAACTGAAAATATGTTAGAAGAACAAGAAGCCACCTTGCACTATTAATGGTCTCTCCATCCCAATTTGCACTGTCATTTTCAACTACATGTTCAAAAAGTTCTTTTAATTGATCGATATTTATTTATTATTCAAATCTCATTTAACAGAAAAATCCAATTATGAAACGAGATACAAAAAATAATCAAAAAAAAAATCATTAATATAAAGCAAAACAGGAATAAAAATAATAAAATAATAAAAACAAAAATTGAAGAAAAAGTAAAGAGAAGAATGCATAATAAAAATAACTAAGAGACTACGTTAACGTATCAATAACATGTTTTTTAAAAGAAAGAAAAGACATGGACAAAGAACCAAACTGATGCTCATCATGGCTTCTGAGTATCCTAGGTATAGGTGAGTAAAAATACACAAGAGTACGCGCAAAAGGAGTAAGGAAAAGCGACTGAGTTCTAACCGGGCGATCAGACACACGTAAGAAATGACACACGCGAATGTTGGAAGAGAGTAAGCCATGATAAAGCTTATAAAGAAGACATTCATCAAGGAATACTCTGCGGGTACTCAGCAAATGGAGATTTAAGAAAAGCAGACGGTCATCATAAGGACGATAAGCAACATTAAACTTGAACAAAAGGCAGCGAGTAAACTTACGCTGAACGGATTCAACAGCATTAGACAGGTACACGAAACGAGGAGACCACACTTGGGAGCAATATTCAACAATGCTACGAACAAGAGAAATAAAAAGGCGAACACAAGTGTTGATATTGGTTGCAAAGCGAGAGCAGCGCAGAACAAAACCAGCTACTTTTGACGACTTAGCAACCACAAAAGAAACATGCAGATCAAATTTTAACTTCGGATCAAAGATGATGCCGAGGTCTTTATGTTGATCTACATGCCTCAAAAGACTATCACACAAAAAATACTCAAAGGAAATGGGATTAGGCTTATTGGAAAAAGACATCACAAAACACTTGGAAACATTAAGATCAAGGAAGTTCACAGAGCACCAATCACTTAAAACAAAGAGATCCGACTGTAGCTTACAACAATCATTTTGAGAAGCGACAGCACGGAAAATTTTTAGATCATCAGCATACAACAGAGAGTCAGACTGAAAGTTACAAGGAAGGTCATTGATAAACAGTGAGAAAAGGAGAGGACCAAGGATGGAACCTTGGGGAACACCAGAAGTAGGAAAGAAAGGGGAGGAAGAACAACCATTAAACACAACACGGCAGACGCGATCATGGATGTAGGAAGAAAGCCAAGATGTAAGGGAACTGGGAACACCAAAATGACAGATCTTATCTAAAAGCACTGTGTGATTTACCCTGTCAAATGCTTTCGCGAAGTCAGTGTAAATCACATCAGCTTGAAGACCATTGTCCAAAGCACACGCAACGAAGTTAGTGAATTCCACTAAATTCGTAGTTGTTGAACGTCCCTTGATGAAACCATGCTGCTCTGCAGAAAATAAATGACTAAAAGCACCATGAATTCTGTCATGAACAATCCGCTCAAGCAACTTCGGAAAACAGGACAGGAGGGATATAGGACGGTAGTTGGCCACATTGCCAATGTCTCCCGATTTTAAAATCGGAAAAACATTGGCAGCCTTCCAGGTAGAAGGAAAAACACTAACAGACAAACTCAAATTAAATAATATAGACAAAGGTACACATAAGGAAGATGCAAGAGACTTAACAAACACATTAGGAATGCCATCCGGGCCGCTGCTTGCTGAGTGATCCAACGAGGATATTAGAATTTCAACCTCCAGAGGATTGGTCATCGCAAAATTATCCTGAGAAAACACAGCCGCAGCAGAACTCCCTGAAGCACAATTAGGAGAGGAAAATGAAGAAGCAAAGAACTTAGCAAATAAATCACAAGTTTCTTGAGGGATAGAAGCCGAAGTTTCCTCAAGAAAAAAAGTGTCAGGAAACCGGTTGCTAGTTTTAAGGGAACGGACATACGACCAAAATGGTTTCGAGTTATCTGAGGAAAGACTAGCTTCAATATGGGCGAAATAACCACGTTTCGCTTCTTCAACAGTCCTTTTAGCCACTGCTCGCAGAGACCGATAACGCTGAAACACCTCGGCAGATGAACTGCGAAGAAATTCACTACGGGCCTTATCTTTCTCGCGCAAAGCTTTGGATACTGCGACAGAAAACCAAGGAGGACAAGCACCACGACGAGAACGAGACACAGGAGTAAATTGAGAAACAATGGAATTAAGGAGAGAGTAAAAAGAAGAAACAGCTTCATTAATATCAAGCCCACGAAAAAAAGAAAACCAATTGATAGGGAGAAGTTCGGCAGCAATAAGTTCATAATCTGCCCTAAAAAAGTTGAAAGACGGCACAGCTATGCTTTTGGTGCGTGGACTATTCGGTAAACAAAAATCAATGGAAAGGGGGGGATGATGAGGGTCAGGATCAACGTAAGGAAAGGATGATGCGGAAATAGATAGATTAGAAGAAGGTAAATTAGAAAAAATAAGGTCCAACAAACGATTATTATTATTAGGAATGTAATTAAATTGGGATAAGGAACAAAACGAAAGAAATGATGAGAGGGAAATTGAAAGTGCATTGGTAGAGGAGATGATTAAAGACGAGAGGTCCCATTGAATAGAGGGCAAATTGAAGTCACCACAAACAACAATAGGAGAATGAGGATAGTAAGACATAATAAAATCAGACAGCTCACTATAAAAACATTCATACGTGGAGAGAGATGCACTACAAGGCACATATACCGATACAAGTAATAAACAAACATTATGTGATAGCGAAATACGGACAGCAACGCACTCAACAGGATGAGACACCACGAAGCTAGCACAAAGTGAACTAGACAGAGATTTACGAACGGCAATTAAGACTCCACCACCGTCTGCTTTATTCGTTAAATCACGATTGCGATCATGTCTGAAAACATTATGCAGGGGAAAGAACTCATCACTAAAGAGATCCGTTGAAAGCCAAGTTTCAGTCAAACAGACGAAATCATCGGAAGCAATTATAGAGGCTAGCCTGATTTGTACCAATTTGGTTCTTAGTCCACGAACGTTCTGGTAATAGAGTTTAAAACGTTGATTTTTAGGTAAACAGGAACTGATTACACGGGCTGGACCCGGGCCGGAGTTTTGCGAAAATTTCCTCGCTGACGGGGCTCAAATTCCTTAACCAAAACTCCCGAAGGCCAGAAATCATGGCGCCCAATCGCGCTAAGTTCTATCGGAAGCGTAAGCAAGAATGATCCCACGATACGGCTGCTGTCCGAATCCTTTGTTAGTTTCTTGCAAGAAACGTTGACATCTCTTCCCATCTTCCGAGACATGTACAACTTCAAGTCCTCCACAGATGTATCAGCCGCAACACGAGAAAGGAAGATTTGAAGAGGAGGAGATACCACTCTAATGAGACCATTAGAAACGTCATCATTGGCACTACTAGGTCTACTAGGTTGTAGTGCGGGACCAGGAGATGGCACAGAGGACGCCATTGGAGAATGGCATTGCAGTTGTTGTGGAATAAGCTGCTGCGGCGGTAGATGTTGTCCTTTTTGCAGAGGCGGCAGTTGAAGAAGTTCCAGAGAATGCTGTTGCTGAAGTAGTGGCTGGGCACTATGGCTTTGTAGTTGATTTTGATTTTGAGTGCCTTGGTTGTGCTGTTGTTGTTCCAGAGAACGCTGTTGCTGAAGTAGTGGCTGGGCAGCACTATGGCTTTGTAGTTGATTTTGATTTTGACTGCCCTGCTTGTGCTGTTGTTGAATCAATTGCTGCTGTTCGCGTTGACCACGAGTTAAAATAGGCGAAAAATTACCTTGACTGATAGGCGGTACTGGCGCTGGGGTCTTGGGTGATGACAACTTCTGCTCTGCATCCGCCACTGAAGCCAGAGAGTTTAACAGTTTAGCGGCAGATTCGAGCTTGCCACGCAAAGCGTTGAATTCGACCTGAATAGAGTCCACTACCCGTTTAGCAGACTGCAGTCGATCAACAAAAGTAACCATTGAATTAGATTTGCACTTCGAACAAAACCAATATACTCCGGATGACGACGATTGAACCGCATCAGCAACATGTCCGTGCATCCCAATGCACTTAGCATGAACTGTTTGCTCACAAAAACCAGAGCAAATAACCATGGGTGTTTTATTTGATTTGTCTAAGCATTTAGAAGCTAAACAAAGAGCCATTATGGGGCGCACTGAAGTTTTCTCAAATTAGATATCGATACTTGAGCACACAGTATTGCACCCTTCAACCGGAAAAGAAGGTGAATGTTTCAGATGGCAATTAAATTTCATAAAAGTTTCCGATAAAATATGATAGGTGTCAATGTTAGCTTTTGGAAGCTGTCTCCGATAAATTACACTGCGTATCACCGTAGAATATATGGTTGGTGTCAAAGTTAGTTTTGGCGGCTGTCTCCGATAAATTATATTGCGTGTATAACAATTGAAAGCACCCTCTAGTGTATTAATGGCACGACACTAGACAGTAGAAGTTAACGGCTCCGGCGAAAAATCAGTACTCGCGCACTTGAAGAGAAAATAAGTCCGAGCACAAGAAAAGGAAAATATCACTCAGACCGAGTAAGAACGAAGCAAAAAGCACTTGCAATATGCAAAGAGAACCGATAAGATTCACTAGGCTTAAGAAGAGTACATGTGAACAGCGAATTCACAAGATATTCAACAATTAAATAAGAGCAGAATGTTTACGCTTTGACGTTTTCACACAGTTGTCGAATGCGAACCGATAAGCGACCCGATAATATTATCGAAAATGACCCGATAATATTATCGATATTTCGATAATATTATCGAAAATGGTCAGAGTCAGAACTAATCGACCATTAAAAGTCCAACGTGTTGGGGCTAATTTTGGAAGTCTTTTTTTCAGGAATAAATCTAAAGCAAATGTTTTTTTTTTGTTGAATTGTTAAAAAATGTTGAAAAACAGGTAATGGATTGGGAAAAAATCGACATTCTCATATATTATTGCACGATTTAGATAAAACAAAATTTAGTCGATGTGCGAAGCAATGAATAAATATTGCATTTTTATAGATTTCTTTTACACGTGTTTGTAATCCAGTTGTTTTGCCAGTCATTACAGAAGCTCCGTCATAGCTTTGACAAATAAGTTTGTTACTGCAGTTGAATTTTTGAACAATATCCAAAACAAGGTTAAACAAACGCAGCGCAGTTTGGTCATCAGAAATATCTGTAAAACTTATAAATGTTTCTTTAACTGCACCGGAAGAAGTAATATAACGAAATGTTGTTGAAAGCTGTGAACGACATGAAATATCGGTTGTTTCATCTAATATTATTGCTATGAATTTAGTTTCCTGAATTTCATTAAAAATCTCTTTCAATAATTTTTTTGACATGTTACTAGTGAGACCGTATTGAATATTGTTTGATGTTCCAGAAAAAACAGTTGCTTGCTCTAGATGAGCTCGCAAGTCTGGGTTGTATTTTGCCAAAAGATTTATTGTTTCAACATAATTTCCCCTGTTCCAAGAATTCACACTTTCGTTTTGACAACGGAACGCTTGTTCCTGACATCCTAAGTGACAAAAAATATCTATTAGAATCTTCAGTATTTCTCTGTTTTTTTCTTACTTTCTCATTGTGCAATATGACGATTTATGTTGACTACTTAGCAATTCTTCCATTCTTGGACCGGAACCGAACTTGAAAAGTAAAAGGACTAATTTTAAATGATCAATGTTTTTTGTACCATGTCTGTCCACAGCTTGATACAAATTATTTAAATCACAAAAACCTGTGGTCCGCCAAACATTGGAATCGTTTGAGAATAACAGACATGACCAGCAAAATAATTTTTGTCTAGTTTTGCAACCAGTAATTCATTCCGTATCTTCATAGATTTTGCAAGTAAAATGCCGAGTGCATGTCTTCGTTACAGAGAAAATTTCCCAATTCAGTTTCGGTCGACCTTTTTCGATAATGTCCTTTTTGTCCGCAAAAGATGGAGATCCAAAAGGAAATCGAAAAAGGTCACTAATTAGACAATTTGGATCCATGCTATTCACAGACCAAATAAAATAAATCTATTAATTGCACCCTCACTATTTGAATATAAAACAACAGAAAACGTGCAATTCCACGAAGTTATTTTACGCATTCAATTAAAATGAATTTAATTTCAATATTACTAAATGCTGTAACCTAATAGTGAAATAAACACCTATATATTAATTGCACTATCAGTATTTTAAGTATAAAACAAAAAACTCTAGCGCACCTGAACCGCTAGAAACACTAATGTTCGAAGAACAGTAGAAGAATTGTGCAGGTTTTGAGTGCATATTCCACCACATGTGCTGCTTATTACGACCAAACTGTTTCAAATGCCACGTTTTACTTCGGTCTCAAGAATGCATTATAACTCATATGGTGGAAGGTTTCAGATATTACCACTGGCATGAATTTCAACGTTTATCAGAGCCAAACACGGGTTAATTATATTCGTTATCAGTTGCTTATTTCACATAATTTTGAAAGCAGCATCTCATATAACATCAATGAAGAAAATGCTCAGTGCCTGCAGCACTGTAACTGAAGTTGGTGTTTGGGGCTGCGATCCGAAAAATTCGCAAAACTTTGCGAATTGCAACATTGATTATTTATTTTCATTGTAAATGTTTCCGGTATGAATACTAACTGTAAGCGTTTATTGATACAAAAGTAGCACAACCGACTCGTGCTGGCAACCTTCTGCCAGTATCAAAGCCAAGAATATATCACATCTGCTTCACGTTGTTATATAACATTCGAAGTTAAAGGAGTATAAAGAAATTTAGAGTTACCTGCAGCGAGTTTTTTCAAATAATCGAAAGCTTAATATATGCTGTTTATTGTCACTACAATATCATTACCATTTGAAAATTCTACGATAAAACCGCTTAATAAAGATATTGCAATTAAACACAAAACCAACAATAGCTGGCAACCCTATCGTGGCTTTTCAACCAAATTTGGCCTGAATAATCTTTATGACAGGCTTCATTAATTGTATGAAATTCGTATTGATTTCATGACTGCACTGGAAGTTATAGTCCAAAAAGTTTTATTTTCCTGAGCGAATTTTCAAAACCAAAGACACAAAAATTACCATAGCTGGTAGCACCAATCAAATTTTTCAACCAAATTTCCACCAAACAGAGATTGGAGTTAGGTTTAGCTACTGTGCCAATTTCATGAAAATCTGGTAATTTATTCACATTTCATAGGGCAAAAAGCAGTTTTTTTTCTTTGTAATTTTTCAAGATGGCACCACTGGCACAGACTTGCCCACAATTCAAAATCGCTTCTATCAAATCTGGTCTTACTTAAGTCCAATGCATTCTGTAAATTTTAGCTGTATCTGATTATTGGTTCGTGAGTTTCCGTGAACAGAAGTTTTTGATGCTAAAAATATAGGCTAACTGGGAGAGGGTTACCGTTCTTGTCCGACATGAAATTTCCAAAGTTTTATTTGGAACGTGTAGATAAAACATAAGATTTATATACAGATTGGTTTTATTGTAAGAAACGGACATTTTTTTGAATTTTCGATGGTTTGAATGTTTTCACTTCCAATTATTTTTTTTCAAAATGAAGACACCAAAATTATCATAGCTGGCAGCTCCAACCGAATTTTTCGACCAAATTTCTACCAAACGTGGCTTAAAGTAAGGTCCAGCAGTTGTGTGAGTTTCGTCAAAATCGAACGATTCAATCAGAATTTATAGGGCTAAAAACAGTTATCTTTTTTAGTGGTTTTTCAAGATGGCACCACTGGCACAGAATCGCCCGCATTTCAAAATCACTTCTATCAGACCTGGTCCTATTTAAGACCAATACATTCTGCAAATTTTAATTAATTCTGCTCATCGGATCGTGAGTTTCCTCGAACAGAAGTTTTTTATGCTTAAAATATAGGTAAATTGGGCAAGGTTTACCAGGCGTGCCCGTTATACCATATCAAATTTTATTTTTTGTCTATGTAAACAAAGCACAAGATTTACATATGGGTGGCTTTTTTTTGAAGAAACGGCATTTTTTCAAGAGAGACGATGATTTGGAGGTTTTCACTTTCAGTGCCTGCCCTAGCTACAGGGTTGCCAGCACGCTCATTAAAAGCTACACAAATCTACAACTAAATATAATCAATATGTCCTGAAAATTTCGTAATGATTGAATAGCTCTGTCAAAAGTTATCGCAATATAAAAATTTTCAAATTTTCCCGTCCTCTTTTTAGGCACCCAGCGCACACATGGGGTTAAAAAATTCCAAAGCATTATCCGATTCATATGTAAAACACGTTCAAAATTTATTTCGTTAACTTTATTTTTGCGAAAATATTTGTGCACGAAATAATAGGTAAATTAAAAATATCACTTAAATGGCCGCCGGCGCCAAAAGGTTAACAATAACTGACATTTAAAGAGACCTGGACCTATTCTGCATATACACCAATGTATCCTGAAAGTTTCAGCTCAATCGGATGGCGCGTTCTCGAGATTATCTCACTGAAATTTTTTGATGATATATATATATATATATATATATATATATATATATGGAAATATGAATTTTTGGCCGAATCGATTTTAATACTAATGTTCTTCGAACATTAGTAAAAATCATGCGACTTGACAAAGTAATTCAACTCTCAATTCAAAGTAATTCAACTCTACATAATTCAAATGAATTAGATTTCAATAATACTAAATACGGTAAATTATTAGTAAAATAAATACCTTCACCAGATAAAAATCCCTTCATCGAATTTCTTTATAAAATATAGCACAAAATTCACACCCGAACTACATACAACCACTTTGCTACAGCAAATGATAACGGCTCGTCAAATAAGGAGTCTCTGGCAGCCCTTGCAACATCTCACAGGAAACTTTAGTCCGCGTTAGCAGGATCTTGCTTGTTTTGAATTTTATTTTTTTTTGTTTCCAAGATTGCTAAAAATATGATTAGATTTAAAAAATAAAAATATGATTTAAATGTTAATTTAAAGATAACTGAAAATATGATTATTGCATTTTTAGTCATAAATAGATCACAGAATGAGAACACTAGTGTTCTGTGATTTAGGCAAAGGTTTTTATTTCAAATATATTTTTGGACATGAAATATAAACTCTCTGATATTTAAATTCGAGCTATGCAGGCTGGTTAATTTATATTAACAATAGTCATTTGACTTACTTGATCTTTACCAGCTTTTACTTGGTTAAGTTATCTAAGAACTTTTTCGATAGCTCGAAGCGAACTTTGGGGGAATAGATTCCTTCAGTCAGTTCATCATAGCATACAAAATATCTTATTGAAGCAAAAAAAACCTTTTTATGTTAATTTCTCAAATTATTTTGCGTTAGAATAACAACTTAAAATTTTAGAAAATAATACAGTGTAACCTCCATAATTGCAACCCCCTATAATTGCAATACTCGAAATTTGCAACAGTCAATATTTTTCTACTGTAGATTCTAAAGTTGCAACTCTTATTGCAATTTTAGAGTCGAAATCAAATCAAGAACGTTACTTTAAAATTTCTTACCCTGTTGTATACACTCACAAGATATTTATTGGTAGTCTAGTGGCAGAATAGTATTTTCCAGTACATCCCCCAATACGCGTGCTTGTCAAGTGGTATGTTCATGTGATTTTCGTTTAAATTTCGTTTTCTTATGTCGCTCGTGTGGTTTGTTTGAAAATGTCGAGTACAAAAGCACATAAGTTTTTATCATTTAAAGATAAAGCGCAAGTTATAACAGATTTCGAAAGTGGATCATCTATTGCCACTTTATCTATCGAATACGGCGTCAACAAATCGACAATTAGCCGTATTATGAAAAACCAAAATAAATTCAAAAAATTTGTGGCCAATGCAGAATTTGGATCCGATAAAGGGAAAAACAATGTGCCAGTCTGAATTTCCGAAAATGGAGGCTGCTCTGTATGAGTGGTTTTTGGATCAACGATAAAAAACATACCGATGTCTGCGGAATTGCTGAAGGAAAAGGCAAACTTTTTTCACAACAAAATTCCAGTGAATTCGAATAGATTCAATGCAAGCAACGGTTGGTTCATTGAATTTAAAAAGCGACACGGGATCCGGCTTCTCAAAAGTTGTGGAGAAAAGCTGTCAAACAATGCAGCTGCCATTGGCCAATTTGTTGAAAAGTGCCATTCCAAAATCAAGAAATTGCAATTGAAGCCAGAACAGATATACAACGCAGATGAGTCTGGCCTGTTTTGGAATCTTCTTCCAGAAAAAAATTTTCGTGAATTTCCGGGAAACTGCAGCACCTGGACGGAAAACTAGTAATGCAACCGGAACGCATAAAGTTGAGATCCTAGTGATAGGAAAAGCCAAGAATCCCAGGTCATTCAAAAATGGTGGAGATGTTCCTGTGGTGTACAGAAACAGTGGCAACGCTTGGATGACGAGATGTTTATTCGACGACTGGTTTCATCACACATTTGTTCCAGAAGTAAGGTTTTCAATTTCCGAAATTAAATTTATTGATTTCAATGGACTTTATTTTGCTTTAGGTCCGCAGATTCCTAAGTGCTCAGGGACTTCCACCAAACGCACTTTTACTGGTTGATAATGCTCCATGCCATCCGAAAGATGGCCAGCTTGAAAGTGATGACGGTATGATATCCGTAATGTGCTTTGCACCGAACTGCACTGTCAATCATACAACGTATGGACCAAAACGTGATTAGGTTGACAAAACGTTTTTACAAAAAAAGCTTGTTGGCCCAAATTGTAGGTTCTGAGGAATCGGACACGGAGCATATCATTAAGGGAATACACTTAAAACACGCCGTATGTCATTTATCTGGAGCATATGCGAAGGTCAGATCACACGTTATTGGAAAATGCTGGGAAAAACTAATGACATCAGTCTCTGATTGGACGGAAGAGGATGACGTTCCGCTGAGTATCATAAGATCAGAAACGCAGTGCATAAAAGATTTAATAGATCCAATAGGTGATTTTCTGAAACAAATTGGGCCTGATGATAATTTGATACCAGATGATATTGATAACTGGATTGTGAAAACTGGAGCTGAGATTTGTTTTGAAGAGATTGACGACGATGAAACAAAGTCAGTTGACGAAAGTACCTTGGAGATAAGAGTGAACAAGATAAAAAATGAAGACGCAGTACGAAGCTTCAACATTTGTATTGAATGGGCTGAACAGAATAGCGAAAATCTTCAGGATATAATCGTTTTGCAACAATTGAAGGAGAAAGCTATTGTGAAGCAAGGGAAAAAACAGAAGCAGGCAAAACTTTTTAACTTTTTTGAGAAAATCTGAATACATGTGCTTAAAAAATATAAAGGTGTAGGAAAAGCTTTTGTTCCACTCATTTTTACTAATGTTCGAAGAACATTAGTATTAAAATCGATTCGGCCAAAAATTCATATTTCCATATTTATATATATATATATATATATATATATATATATATATATATATATATATATATATATATATATATATATATATATATATATATATATATATATATATATATATATATATATATATATATATATATATATATATATCATCAAAAAATTTCAGTGAGATAATCTCGGGAACACGCCATCCGATTGAGCTGAAACTTTCAGGATACATTGGTGTATATGCAGAATAGGTCCAGGTCTCTTTAAATGTCAGTTGTTGCTAACCTTTTGGCGCCGGCGGTCATTTAAGTGATATTTTTAATATACCTATTATTTCGTGCACAAATAATTTTCGCAAAAATAAAGTTAACGAAATAAATTTTGAACGTGTTTTACATATGAATCGGATAATGCTTTGGAATTTTTTAACCCTATGTGTGCGCTGGGTGCCTAAAAAGATGACGGGAAAATTTAAAAATTTTTAAATTTCGATAACTTTTGACAGAGCTATTCAATCATTACGAAAATTTCAGGACATATTGGTATTATTTAGTTGTAAATTTGTGCAGCTTTTAATGAGCGTGCTGGCAACCCTGTAGCTAGGGCAGGCACTGAAAGTGAAAACCTCCAAATCATCGTCTCTCTTGAAAAAATGCCGTTTCTTCAAAAAAAAGCCACTCATATGTAAATATTGTGCTTTGTTTACATAACCAAAAAAAAAAAAAAGATGGTATAACGGGCACGCCTGGTAACCCTTGCCCAATTTACCTATATTTTTAGCATCAAAAACTTCTGTTCACGGAAACTCACGATCCGATGGGCAGAATTATTTGAAATTCATAGAATGTAATGGTCTTAAATAGGACCAGGTCTGATAGAAGTGATTTTGAAATGCGGGCGATTCTGTGCCAGTGGTGCCATCTTGAAAAACCACTAAAAAATATAACTGTTTTTAGCCCTATAAATTCTGATTGAATCGTTCGATTTTGACGAAACTCACACAATTGCTGGACCTTACTTTAAGCCACGTTTGGTAGAAATTTGGTCGAAAAATTCGGTTGGAGCTGCCAGCTATGATAATTTTGGTGTCTTCATTTTGAAAAAAAAAAATTTGGAAGTGAAAACATTCAAACCATCGAATATTCAAAAAAATGTCCGTTTCTTACAATAAAACCAATCTGTATATAAATCTTATGTTATATCTACACGTTCAAAATAAAACTTTGGAAATATCATGCCGGACAAGAACGGTAACCCTCTCCCAGTTAACCTATATTTTTAGCATCAAAAACTTCTGTTCACGGAAACTCACGAACCAATAATCAGATACCATTGAAATTTACAGAATGCATTGGACTTAAGAAAGACCAGATTCGATAGAAGCGATTTTGAATTGTGGGCAAGTCTGTGCCAGTGGTGCCATCTTGAAAAATTACAAAGAAAAAAAACTGCTTTTTGCCCTATGAAATGTGAATAAGTTACCAGATTTTCATGAAATTGACACAATAGCTAAACCTAACTCTAATCTCTGTTTGGTGGAAATTTGGTTGAAAAATTTGATTGGTGCTGCCAGCTATGGTAATTTCTGTGTCTTTGGTTTTGAAAATTCGCTCAGGAAAATAAAACTTTTTGCACTATAACTTCCAGTGCAGTCATGAAATCAATACGAATTTCATACAATTAATGAAACCTGTCATAAACATTATTCAAGCCAAATTTGGTTGAAAAGCCACGATAGGGTTGCCAGCTATTGTTGGTTTTGTGTTTAATTGCAATATCTCTATTAAGCGGTTTTATCGTAGAATTTTCAAATGGTAATGATATTGTAGTGACAATAAACAGCAAATATTAAGCTTTCGATCATTTGAAAACACTCGCTGCAGGTAACCCTACATTTCTTTATACTCCTATAACTTCGAATGTAATATAAAAACGTGAAGCAAATGTGATATATTCTTGGCTTTGATACTGGCAGAAGGTTGCCAGCACGAGTCGGTTGTGCTACTTTTGTATCAATAAATACTTACAGTTAGTATACATACCGGAAACATTTACAATGAAAATAAATAAACGATGTTACAATTCGCAAAGTTCTGCAAATTTTTCGGATCGCAGCCCCAAACACCAACTTCAGTTACAGTGCTGCAGGCACTGAGCATTTTCTTCATTGATGTTATATGAGATGCTGCTTTCAAAATTATGTGAAATAAGCAACTGATAACGAATATAATTAACCCGTGTTTTGCTCTCATAAACGTTGAAATTCATGCCAGTGGTAATATCTGAAACCTTCCACCATATGAGTTATAATGCATTCTTGAGACGAAAGTAAAACGTGGCATTTGAAACAGTTTGGCCGTAATAAGCAGCACATGTGGTGGAATATGCACTCAAAACCTGAACGATTCTTCTACTGTTCTTCGAACATTAGTGTTTCTAGCGGTTCAGGTGCGCTAGAGTTTTTTTGAGTTACAATATTTTTTTCCAATAAAAATAACTTCATTTGTGTTAATTGATGGTTTTTCTTCACAAAAAGTACTGACCCGAAAATTGCAACATTTCGAAAATTGCAACAAGTCTGTGTTTCTATTAGTTGCAATTACCGAGGTTACACTGTATATATATAGAAAATAGTATATATATATATATATATATATATATATATATATATATATATATATATATATATATATATATATATATATATATATATATATATATATATATATAATTCATTACTGTCAAGGAAAAATAATACAAATGAAATCAAATAAAATTTGTTTAGGTTGTAAAAATCCATTCTAAGTTACTATCGTAAATTCTTGCGTAATCTGTTGTCATTTTCATCCACGTCCACACTCCATAAAAATCTCGTAAAAACATAAAATCTCGTAAAAATTAGTTCAACCAAGGACAATGGATTCAGAAAACATTGGTTGTCTCTGTATATTCACCAGACAAATCTTGTTGATACAAGATACATTTACATGCAATGTGGCTTCACGCTGATAGTTGACTCAACCCCGAAATATTTTACCTAAACCACATAGACGTCATCATTATCATTATAATAATGCTCACATTTTTCTGGATTTAATAGTGTTGTTTAATAGTCCAGGGAAATATGACATGGTTCTGCGTTACTGCGTTACATTTTATCCGGGGTCAAAGGTCACCAAAACCGACCTTTCGCAAATATCTCAGTAACGGTCATCTTTAAAGAAAACAATGTATGACGAATTTGTAGCTTAGCAAATTTCCTACGTTAAAAACCCTGGAACTTTTTCATGTAGTGATAACCGTTTTTGAGATATTTTGATCTACATAGTTGTAACAAGCAGTATGCATTCTCTCAACGGCATGTTTATAATATCCGACTTTGATCACGACTTGGAATATTTTTGAGTTTGTTTTTCTGTTTCAGAAGCCCATAAAAGCAAAAATAAAAAGATCATATCTACTACACGCCAAGGTAGATGAAGAAAAATGTTATAATCCTTTTTTGGCTGTCCTATCTAATAATGTAGTAATTATATTCGATGGTTATAACGATAATTAAAAAAATATCAAAGCTGCAGAGCAACGTCGTCGATATGCAATTCATCCGCTTATATTCTCTTTGATGGCCCCATGATGGCCCCCCAAGAGCAATTCGTTGCGAATGCCAACAACAAGTATCGATTAATTTCTATGTTGTATCAAAAATTTGAAGCTGTTAATATCAGTGTAAAACAAGCAATCGAGGTATCCGCCAAAACAACTTGTATTGTTTTGGTGAAAACTTGTTCGTAATATTGATTGCCCTAGCTACTGTTGATAAAATCATGTTGAATCACTGAAAGACCAAAAATAGAAACAAAAATGTATTTTTCACAAAGTTTGAACCCATATCCAAAGTGTCAAGCTCATATTTTATTTTTGCTTGCAATGATAGGCTGCGACACTACTTCAGCGATTTTTAAGAAAGTTAAAATTAATGTATTCAAATTATTGGAAAGAAAGAAGGAGTTAATAAACTATGCTGAAATTTTTAGTAAGAAAGAGTGTTCTCTAGAGGTAGCCTCCAACAATAGAATTCGTTTTCTCCTGGCTACATATCAAGCCCCAGCACAAGAAGTATCTATTGACACTCACAGATACTGCACTTTTATTAGATCTACACAAAAAAACCTGTTCCACTATGTATTCTTCCGCCAATATCTAGTGCTGCTCGGCAACATTTATACCGAATCTATTACAAAGTTCAAATATGGCTAGACAACGAGCTCATTCCTGAAGACTGGGTATGGAAGTTCAGGGATACAATTTCGGAGCCAATTCAAACTCTGCTTACACCTGCTTCAGAAATTTTGCTAAATAAAATTTTAGGTTATTGCACCAAGGACTGCAGCTTAAACTGCGGCTGCAGAAAAGTTGGGCAGTATTGTTCACTAGTTTGTGGTAATTGGGCTTAAATTTATCACCCGAGATGAATAACACCAATGATTACGACCCTACTGATGATTCAGATTCACCTTGTTTCCTGACCGAGTCTATGAAAATACAGGAGGCAACAGAAGAACAAGAAGATGGAGACGGTTACTGAGATATTTACGAAAGATCACTTTTGGTGACGTTTGACCCCGTGTAAAATGTAACGCAACATTCGGATTGATGGGGACTATTGACATTTTGTTCAGCACGCTAGTATCAAGGTTCACACCAAAATTCCGCTTTCTTCTAATTTTTCCGAAGTTTCGCCTTTTTTATGTCCATTTTCACTGGACTATAGCCATAACATTCCCTTCGAACTAAGATATAGTAGCAGCTCCCTCGTCTGAAGAATTTTTATCATTGCAAAGATGGATAGAAGGAAAGCAAATCGTTGAGAAGTTAGTGTTATCGATTTGTATTCTACTCTGGCTAAGAAATATGTATACTCAAGTAGATCATATCAGGAGGAACATTACTTTACTTTTTTATGATTTTTAAATGCAATAAAAGCACCATCAGTGGAAAGAACTCACACAATCTAGAATACTATGTATTTAACTCACATGCTAAAGGGCATACAACTTAAAGTTGTTTGGATAGCGCATAGTTGAGCAGGGCTAAGCTTGTGAAATACTATCTTTTTTTTACAGACCACCGAGCCACTTGGGGAATAAATTTATTTAGTCTACGAAATAATGTTAACGTGAGCGGCGTGCTGTGATGGAATTTCTAATATTGTCCAAATGCTGCAAGGTAGATTTACTCGAGCGTGATATAGATCTAATTTTAGGCTACATTAGAAAATATCGTGGGCCAATGAATCCTATTTCAAATTATTTTCACTGGCTTTGATGGGATCTTAAGTGTTAGTTTTTGGTCAAAATCAATTTCGGAAAACTCTAAAATGAAATTATAAACTTTCATATGCCAAAATGAATTTTAAACCATCAAATGGTTTCCCACAGGGCTCTGTTCATAGGCCGATGCTGATTAGCGATATGGAACTGTCAATTTCAAATGGACGTGTCGATGAGTTTGAACCACTAGTGTCGCAAAGTCAATTATTCAGGTCAGATTCATCTTAACGTACAAAAATTACCGGCTACTCCTTTGGCGACAAAGTGCCAATATTTGCGGAAAAAATTGTCAAATTTTGACTAATCGATAATAAAATCTTCCCACATCTAAACAAAAATATATTTGGCAACTTAATAATGAATCAGCTTTATGACTTATCTTTTCTGTTGTCAAGAGTCACGTCAGTGCGCAGATCTTACTCATTATATAAATGAAATAGAACATACATAATCCAATTATTGCATAAAATATAAAAGTAATAAAAATTAAATTAAATTCATTCAAAATAAACATAAAAAAAATAAATATAAATATAAAATCAAGGAACTAATATCAGAAATCATTACTGTAATATTAGAAATATTAGAAATCATAACTGCAATATTATAAATATTAGAAATCATTACTGTATTTTAATTTAAAACCAGTATTTTCCTTTTGAAGCTAGATATATTTTAAATTCTTCACAGAAATCAATATTTCGAGGGTAATCTGTCCTCTTCTTCAGTGACCGACCGGTAGACACTGAAGACTGATAGACACTAAAGAAGAGGGCAGATTACTGTCGAAATATCGATATCTGTCAAAAAACTAAAATATATCTAGCTTCAAAAGGAAAAAATTGGTTTGAATTTTTACAAGGTGGAAAAAAAATTGGTTCACATTAAAAACGATTAGAAATTCCTGTACTTCTTAAAGTAGTTTCGAGCCAAAATATTTACTAGGTAAAGGACCAAGTTATGGTTTCCCAATATTCGAAGAGTAACCTTGTAAATACGTAAGTGCAAAAAAGATGCTTCAAACAGTTGTGGATCTATTGTACGCCGAGGATTTAGTACTAGTTTTGGTATGTAGCGAATTTGACAAATAGAAACTTAAGAGCAAAGATCAGATAGTGCCAATTCATGAAGTTTGAAAAGAAGGCATTCATCACAAAACAGCCTGAGTGGTTCTGGAAAAGAATTGTTAGACGTGGTCAGAAGCTCCGCTCGCCATGGTATCAGCTAGATGCAGCGGTCTATCGCCCGCGAGCTCGAATTCTGCCGTATGCTTATGGTTGTATCAATTGTTTTATCTTAAGAACTGGAGAAAAAAGCAGCACTCCATTAATTAATTGTCATATCATAGCTTTACCACTGATTGGGTATAAAACCAGCTTGTTAAGAATTCAATGTTTCAATATTTAAAATCCAATTGTTCAGCATATATCATATGCTTCATTGCTCAATATAGATATTTCAATTCAAGTTCAATTATTCAGCATATTGTTATATTCATCAATATAGTTCAATTCAAATTCTGTTGTCATCATATTTTGATATTCAATTTGTACATTAACCAATTTGTATAGCGTCATCAATATTAGTCCATTAACTTTCGCTACAATTGTTAACAAGGCAATTTTGAACATATATTCTTAAGCTCAATTGTTATTGATTATGTTAGCAATAAGTTGGTATAAATATGCGTTATTTTGTTTAATAAAATCAGATTGCTACAGATTACGATCCGAGCGTTTTGACTTACTAGAACAAAGGCGTATCTTTAGCATTCTCTGTATGAGCAGTTGGCTGACAATTAATTTTCATACAATTGGTGCATCACCCGTTGTACTCGATGCTAATTAATTTCAGCCTAATCCTCATATAGACAACAGACAGATGACTGACAAATTGGTTGAGTGGGTGTTTCACCTAATCAACTTGTTGGACTAGATTGGAATCGGTGCTACTACCGATTACAATATTTGAACGACCATACAAAACTCTTTTAACATTTTGGTGACCCCGAACTCTGCGAACAATTGAGAAGCTTTTGAAGCGTCTGGACAAACCATACGATTGGTAACCAGTAACCAGAAGATTTGTTGACGATTTTGTGATCATACTTCGATCCGTTATTATGCGTTGCTTAAGATTACGAAGCCAAATCGTCAAATCAGACTTAAGTGTCACAAAGCAAGACTTTGTTAATTAGCCATTTCAAATCCATAATATGGAAGAGTTGGCAAATGAGCAGTTTCAGTTGGGCTCGAAAATAGAGCAAAATTATGCGAACTTCAAGAAAGATGGCAAGGAAAGAAAGACCATCGAGTACGCACGAAATCGGTTGTCAGCTCTAGAAGCCAATCGAGAGCAATTCATTACTTCGCATAGCAGAATAACTCGCTTCGAGCAAACTAATGCTAGCCATGCATATTTTGCGAAGCATTATTACGAACAAGCAATGCGAATTGTTGAAGCACACGAACAAGCGTTGCTGAATATTATAGACAGCGAGCCTACAGAAGCATTAAATCAGGGCCCAGTTAACAATAAGGCAAACTTGTTGAAGAAGCAAAAGGAGCTCATAACTTACATAAAACAATTGATTGCCAGCATTAAAACACAAATGCTAACGAAGCAATCGCGACAATTCTATCGATACAAGGTCGAAATTTTGCAAGAGCAAAAACGAAAGCTCGATGAAAATAATCAGGCACTTTGGGTATTAAGCGAAGAATATGGAGATACGGAGGAAAATACGTATAACAGTCTTGATATAGAAATACAAGACACGATAATCGCGTTGCAGAAATGTTTGGTTGAAGTTGGCCAGACAACAGATAGCGCTGTTAAATTGCCAAAAGTCACGTTGCCCAACTTCGATGGAAGTTACATGAAATGGGTGCAATTCAAAGACTTGTTTGAACAAATGGTTCACACACAACCCATAAGCGAAGCGCAGAAAATGTTCTATCTGCTAAACCATTTAACTGCAGAGGCGCGTACACTTGTGCAACACCTGCCAGTTCATGGGCAGAGCTATTTGACCGCATGGAATTTATTGACGCAGCGGTACGACAATAAGAGGTTGCTTGTGAATGCTTTCCTCAACAAATTGATGGCACAGCCATCAGCCCAAAATGAGTCAGTTAGTAGTATCAAGCGACTTCACGATACTACTAAAGAGTGTCTCATGGGGTTGCAGAGTCTTGGAATCGAGATCAATTATTGGGATCCGATCATTGTTTATATACTGTTGCAGAAGACAGACAGAGCGACATCCATGTTATATGAACAGTCACTGAAGAACCCAAAGACACTAGATACAGCCTCTAATATGCTAAATTTTTTGGAAACTAGGTTTCAAGCATTGGAGACCATAAACAACAAGGCCCATGCTGGTAAAGAAAAGTTTTTGAACGAGCCAAGAATACGGTCAGCTGCAGTAAACGTCAGCATTGATACAAGGCAACAATGCGTTGTTTGCCAACAAAGCCATCCATTGTACGCATGCAAGGATTTTAAAGATAAGACGGTAGCAAAGCGCATCGAGATTGTTCAACGCTATAAATTGTGTCGCAATTGCCTCAAGTCTGGGCATAGAGCCGCCAATTGTACCAGAGGCACATGTACTAGGTGCAAGGAACATCATAATACATTGCTCCATCGAGATGAATGCCAACAGTCGCAAAGGGAGCTAGGCAAGTCAAATGAAAGCTGTGATAAGGTGCGATCAAAAACAGCTCTAGTAACACGCTCTACACAAGCCGAACAGACATTCGTTCTCATAGGAACAGCCGAAGTAACATTGACCGCACGCAACGGGCAGTTAGTAAAATGTAGAGCCCTGTTAGATTCAGGCTCTCAAGTGAATTGCATTACGAAGCGGCTTGCAAAGAAGCTTGCACTAAAAGGAGTAATAGATCCGATTATTATACATGGCATCGGTAGCAACTCCAATGATGCCAATAAGAGGGCTTTCATACAAATTCGATCAGAAGCGACTGAGTACACTCTACGACTCGAAGTATTTATACTGCCACAGATAGTGACGAATCAACCATCACGTACATTTGATGTATCAAATTGGAAATTTCCGTATGGCGTGACATTGGCAGATCCAAATTTCTGTAAATCAGGAGAAATTGATTTACTGATTGGCGCAGAGCATTATTTCCGACTGCTGACAGACGGTCGCATCACGCTTGGTAAGGATCTTCCACTGATGCAAAATACGTTGTTTGGCTGGATAGTTGCCGGGAAAACGAATATTGCCACTGAGAAATATGCATCATGCTATATCAGTACGGTAGACTCAGCTAGCTTGGATGAACAAATTGGCAAATTCTGGGAGTTGGAAACTGTTGAGGCGGAAGAATCACAGATGACGAGCGCTGAGAACGCGTGCGAAGAATTGTTCAAGCAGACCACAACCAGAACCAAGGATGGCAGATTTGTGGTCAAACTTCCGTTTGCATCACCTGCAGCAAGCTTAGGTGATTCGAAAGAACTTGCAGTGTCCAGATTTTTCGCTGTAGAAAGGAAACTAGGAAAGTGCCCACAACTGAAGCAAGACTATTGCGAGTTCATGAGGGAATATATTCGGCTCGGGCACATGACGGTAGTACAACAGCCCGATAGCGCACATTATTACCTACCGCATCATAGTGTAATCAAGCCGGAGAGCAAGACAACCAAGCTTAGGGTTGTATTTGACGCGTCCGCCAAGACGTCCAGCAACATGTCGCTCAACGATATATTGTACACCGGTCCTAAAATACAAAAAGATCTCTTTACAGTGCTTCTTCGATTCCGATTTCCCAGATACGTGTGCACTGCGGATATTGAGAAAATGTACCGCCAGGTGTACGTAGCACAATCTGATAGGAAGTATCAGTTGATAGTGTGGAGAGAAGATCCAAAAGATGTGCTTCAGACCTATCAACTTAATACAGTTACGTATGGGGTAACATCAGCTCCATATCTGGCGATACGGTGTTTACAGCAACTAGCCAAAGAATTTCAAGCTCACAAACCGCTGGGAGCTCGAGCAATAGCCAAGAATATGTACGTTGACGATATTATGTTTGGGGCGAATACGCTAAGTGAATCAATAACCATGCAAGAAGAAATAATCGAAGTCCTCGGTCATGGCGGATTCAAGCTACGGAAATGGTGTGCTAACCAAACAGCCTTTTTAAAAACCGTCCCGCGTGAGAACATTGTCTCAGAATTTGACATAACAGGAAAACCTGAGCATGAAGTAAAAGTACTAGGCCTGACTTGGCTACCGAATACTGATGAGTTCAGAATATCGATAAAATCCACGATGGAAGACAAAATCACAAAACGGCAGATTCTATCAGAGATTGCTCGGTTGTTCGACCCACTAGGACTCATGGGTCCGGTAGTTGTGACCGCCAAATTAATGTTGCAAAAATTGTGGACTCTAAAACTAGATTGAAATGATGCAGTGCCCGACGAAGTGCATAAGGCATGGCAGCAGTTCCGTCGTGGTCTTCAAGTTCTGAATGACGTCAGAATTGCTAGGCACGTAACAGCCCATAGGCACGCTAAGTCACAGCAGCTCCACGTTTTCTGTGATGCGTCAGAAAAAGCGTATGGAGCCGCGATATATGTGCGATCAGTGTTGACGGATGGCACGATAATCGTAAGATTATTGTGCACAAAATCCAGGATAGCACCCACAAAAACCGTGACGTTACCTAGATTGGAGTTGTGTGCAGCCAAGTTGGGAACTGATTTACTAGGTCGCGTGAGAGGTGACCTCGAATGGAAAGAACCTGTGTATTTCTGGTCCGATTCGGAAATTGTACTGTATTGGATCAAAACGCCAGTGTCAGCACTTCAAAAATTTGTGGCAAACCGTGTGGCAGCAATTCAAGCGAATTCATTGTGCGAAGTATGGAGGCATGTTCCATCCAAGGAGAACCCAGCCGATATGATCTCGAAAGGAACATCTCCGGAGAAACTCCAAAACTACCAACAATGGTTTTTCGGACCGTTATTTCTGCATGATCAAGAACAAGGATGGCCAAATTCAGTACCACTCAAGGAATTCGATCTTGAGAAAAAACCCAGTAAGGCAAGTCTGGCGATTTCACAAGGGGAAGGTGGAATCATAGAGTCACTCGCACATTTGAGCTCTTTCTCGCGAATCATTCGAACTACCGCCTACGTACTACGATTCGCCAACAACAGCAATCCAAGGGCTTCCCTTAGACAAGGGGAACTTACAGTTCTAGAGCTTGAAAAGGCCGAGGCAGTTCTATTGAAAGAAATACAGAAAAAGTATTTCGCAAAAGATTTGAGCCAGCTGCATAAGCACAGCGGTGTAGATACCACTAGTAACATTTCTGGATTGAACCCATTTTTGGATGAACATGGACTCATTCGTGTGGGGGGAAGACTCGAGAATGCTGACATCCCATTTAATGCAAAACATCCGATTTTACTACCACCTCAGCACGACATCACGAAGCTGATAATGAGAAATATCCATCACAAGAACAAACACGTTGAACAGCAAGGGCTTCTCGCGATGGTACGGCAAAATTACTGGCCCATAAAAGGCAAAACATTAGCCCGATCAATCGTGCAAGGTTGCGTACAATGCACTAAGCAGAGACCCAAGCTATTCAAACAAATAATGGGTGACCTACCAAAGGATCGAGTCTTACCATCACGACCATTTGTAAGGACTGGTGTCGATTTCTGCGGTCCATTTTACGTTCGAATGGAAATTAGAGGCAAGCCACCGCAAAAGGCGTATGTAGCGGTATTTTGCTGCTTTTCCACAAAAGCAACGCATCTTGAAGTAGTCAAGAACCTAACCACAGATGCTTTTCTCCAAGCGCTAAAAAGGTTTATTGGCAGAAGGGGCAACTGTGAGACAATATACTGCGACAACGCAACTAATTTTGTAGGTGCAAACAACCAGTTACAAGAATTGCATGGCATTCTAACAAATCCGGAGGCCAGACGCAGCCTCCAGGGGTTCTGTACGTCCAGGAAAATTAATTTCAAGTTTATCCCACCAAGAGCTCCACATTTCGGAGGGCTGTGGGAGGCAGCGGTGAAATCTGCTAAAGAATTATTCTTCAGAACGGTCGCAAGCACACCATTAACATACGAAGAGCTGACAACAATAACGGTGGAGATAGAAGCCGTACTCAACTCCAGACCGTTAACGCCTATATCAGAGGATCCAAATGACTTAGCCGCTTTAACACCAGGTCACTTACTGATCGGAGAACCAATAAATGCAACTATGGATCCGTACTCTCAACTCAATTCAGCGCCACTCCTAGCAAAGTGGAAAGAACTGACGAAGCTCAAGCAACAATTCTGGCAACAATGGAGCAAAGAATATCTCAGCCAGCTACAGCAGCGTTATAAATGGAAGACAGCGTGTGAAGATGTACAACCGGGAATGATGGTAATACTCAAGGAGGATAACACGCCTAGTTTCAACTGGGTCCTTGGTCGTATTATTAACCCCATCAAGGGAAAAGATGGTACGGTACGTGTAGCAGAAGTGAAAACAGCATCTGGAATATTCAAACGACCAGTTCACAAGCTTGCTCCCCTTCCAATCCAAAACGAAAGTGAGCGAAACACAAGCCTCCCGAATATATCAGAACAATTAGGTGAAAGAATGCCAATGGAGGAAGAAACCTCAAGCACTGAACCTACAGCAGCCAAACGACCGTGCAAAACATCGCTACTGTTAACAGCCCTACTAGTTCTTTGCTGTGTGTGCCCATCTCGAGCTACGCCAATATACAACAAGACAGCCAGTCCGTTTATAGAAGTTACTCCATTCAGCACCCAACCAGGGATATATTTCGAAAATGCTGGAACTGCGGCACTAATTACTGACGAATGGAACCTGGTAGTCTATTATGACTTGGAACCTTTTTGGAAAGAATATACGGCAATTATGAGTGGAGTTCAACAACTAAATTCATTGTGCTCTAAGATCCACGATAAACGCCTGTGTCAAGAAACTGTGGAACACTTTCAGGCGACAGCCACTGAGCTGGACAACAGCAATAACCTTTTAAGACCAGACACAGGGCATAGGGTTAAGAGAGCGCCCTTAAACATTATTGGGAACATCGCCAATTCATTGTTTGGGGTATTAGATTCCGAGTATGCCAAAGGTATGTCAGAAGTCATAAGCCAATTGAACACCAATGACCAACATCTGCTTACCTTGATCAGGAATCAAACGTCGATCATCAATTCAACCGCGAACCTTATTCAACGATCACGCGAGATCACCACGAAGCAGTTGCAACAAGTTTACTCGTATCTTCACCACACTACCGATGCAGTAAACAACATCAGCACCACATTAAATAGGCAAAAACTGCTTGAAATTTTTAATTCACTGTCTATAAGGCTACTGCTAGCAACCTTGAATTTCCAGCAAACACAATCATCTATAATTAACGTGTTAACGGACCTTCAACAGTCAATCCGATGTTGATTACACCTGTCCAGCTTCGCGATCAAATCAACATGATCAAAGAAAATTTACCTCCACATTTACGACCGCCTGTTGACCAGCATCATCTATTAGCCCTGTATGGCATCATGACAATACAGGGGCGAATTATATCAAATCATGTTCTGTTCCGCATTAAAATTCCTTTGTTATCAGACGGCGTATATGAACTGTGGTCGGTCACACCTGTTCCAATCATGAACAACGGAAAATTCGCCGTTATAGATCAAACATCGAAATATCTACTGGTGAATTTGCACAGAGACCAGTATTACGCATTAGACGATCAAGAATTGCGTACAGCCTGCACAATGATACGACACTTTTACCACATATGCAAGCCAAACCGGTCTAAAACCAACCCAGCTTCAAGGAAAATCACATGTGCGGTGGATATTCTCTTACACAAGCCCACGTTAGCCAACTGCAGGTATCATACCACCACCGACGTGCCAAGGTGGACTCAACTAATGCATCCGAACCAATGGCTATACACTACGCGAGATGAGATAGTGGTTAACGTTATATGCAACCACCAACTGGCGCAAAAGCACTTAAAAGGAACTGGAATCATCACAATTCCAAGCGGATGTGCGGTAAAGGACGAAGACACGACTCTCGAATCGAGCCAGCTATTAACAAACACCGTCACATCTGCTGTACTGCCAACCCGAAATATTAGCGAAATACTTATAAAGTCACACCCAAGTCCTCAGCTTCAGCACCTACAAGGCGACAATAAGACAATATTCCACAGCGTCCGACAATTACAAGAGCAGATCTCTACATTACAAAGTCAGACGTCGTTACCTCAATCAAACGTGACGAACCATGATATTCATCAGTATGGTATCTCTTATACGTGTCTTTCGATTATTCTAGCAGGTCTTGGTTACGCTATACTTCGACAACGTTGCTCACAGGCTCATAAGTCAACATCATTACCGAAGCCAGCACCAAGACGCCACCGACCATTCCTTCAATCTCATCAGAGCTCACCACCATCGCCCGATTTCATGGTCCACATCGAGGATTGAACCCACTGTTCAAGGCGGGGAGTATGTTAAGAATTCAATATTTCAATATTTAAAATCCAATTGTTCAGCATATATCATATGCTTCATTGCTCAATATAGATATTTCAATTCAAGTTCAATTATTCAGCATATTGTTATATTCATCAATATAGTTCAATTCAAATTTTGATATTCAATAGTCATCATATTTTGATATTCAATTTGTACATTAACCAATTTGTATAGCGTCATCAATATTAGTCCATTAACTTTCGCTACAATTGTTAACAAGGCAATTTTGAACATATATTCTTAAGCTCAATTGTTATTGATTATGTTAGCAATAAGTTGGTATAAATATGCGTTATTTTGTTTAATAAAATCAGATTGCTACAGATTACGATCCGAGCGTTTTGACTTACTAGAACAAAGGCGTATCTTTAGCATTCTCTGTATGAGCAGTTGGCTGACAATTAATTTTCATACAATTGGTGCATCACCCGTTGTACTCGATGCTAATTAATTTCAGCCTAATCCTCATATAGACAACAGACAGATTGGAATCGGTGCTACTACCGATTACAATATTTGAACGACCATACAAAACTCTTTTAACACAGCTTTTTTGAAATTAATAACTGTGACACTTAAGTGTTTTGAATGGAGTAATCAAATCGATTCCTCCCACATGTATCTCCCTACTGCCATAGCTAACCTCTCGCTTTCAAGGGTAGTCCAGTGAGCATTGGCAATATCGTAACAAATGCAATATGAGGACGGTTAAATTTAAAACAAAACCATCGTTTGAACCTACGAATGGATATATTCATTATGAGGCAGTCAGTTGCTTTTTAATGTACGAAGGTCATTTTGAAAATGTACGCAGTTGTCATAAAAATCGATCCCTTTGAATTTCTAGACGTTATCTGCGTATAAAAAGTAACATTAGCTTACGAACGAAGGCAGACTAATAATAAAAAAAAACTAGCGCACCTGAACCGCTAGAAACACTAATGTTCGAAGAACAGTAGAAGAATCGTGCAGGTTTTGAGTGCATATTCCACCACATGTGCTGCTTATTACGGCCAAACTGTTTCAAATGCCACGTTTTACTTTCGTCTCAAGAATGCATTATAATTCATATGGTGGAAGGTTTCAGATATTACCACTGGCATGAATTTCAACGTTTATGAGAGCAAAACACGGGTTAATTATATTCGTTATCAGTTGCTTATTTCACATAATTTTGGAAGCAGCATCTCATATAACATCAATGAAGAAAATGCTCAGTGCCTGCAGCACTGTAACTGAAGTTGGTGTTTGGGGCTGCGATCCGAAAAATTTGCAGAACTTTGCGAATTGCAACATTGATAATTTATTTTAATTGTAAATGTTTCCGGTATGAATACTAACTGTAAGTATTTATTGATACAAAAGTAGCACAACCGACTCGTGCTGGCAACCTTCTGTCAGTATCAAAGCCAAGAATATATCACATCTGCTTCACGTTGTTATATTACATTCGAAGTTATAGGAGTATAAAGAAATTTAGGGTTACCTGTAGCGAGTTTTTTTCAAATAATCGAAAGCTTAATATTTGCTGTTTATTGTCACTACAATATCATTACCATTTGAAAATTCTACAATAAAACCGCTTATAAAAATATTGCAATTAAACACAAAACCAACAATAGCTGGCAACCCTATCGTGTCTTTTCAACCAAATTTGGCCTGAATAATGTTTATGACAGGTTTCATTAATTGTATGAAATTCGTATTGATTTCATGACTGCACTGGAAGTTATAGTGCAAAAAGTTTTATTTTCCAGAGCGAATTTTCAAAACCAAAGACACAAAAATTACCATAGCTGGCAGCACTAATCAAATTTTTCAACCAAATTTCCACCAAACAGAGATTAGAGTTAGGTTTAGCTATTGTGTCAATTTCATGAAAATCTGGTAACTTATTCACATTTCATAGGGCAAAAAGCAGTTTTTTTTCTTTGTAATTTTTCAAGATGGCACCACTGGCACAGACTTGCCCACAATTCAAAATCGCTTTTATCAAATCTGGTCTTTATTAAGTCCAATGCATTCTGTAAATTTTTGCTGTATCTGATTATTGGTTCGTGAGTTTCCGTGAACAGAAGTTTTTTATGCTAAAAATATAGGTTAACTGGGAGAGGGTTACCGTTCTTGTCCGACATGAAATTTCCAAAGTTTTATTTTGAACGTGT
>OZ022263.1:150998092-151000592 GCA_963978885.1 Nemotelus pantherinus
GTCCTGGTAGGGACTCAATTGCAGCCAATTTGATTTCTTCGGAAGCGGTTTTTGTTTCGTCAGGCACTTAATTTCTTCCGAAAAATATTTTCTCTGCGACAGCTTAAGGGGTTACATGGGTTTGGAATGATGACAAAATCGATTTTTTTTCCTTTGTTTTTCTTAAAGAACAACTCATCGAAAGTACTCTCTGAAAATTTGAAGTCGATCCAAGCTGTATATTCGAAGGGAGAGCGATTTCCCCACTTTGATCTATCCCGCCTGTGTAAGTAATATTTCTCATTTCACGCAACTTCTTTCACTTTCTTTTCTATCGAGGAGGGAAAATAATAATGGTAGGGTAATGAAATACTGAGTTTAGATATATTATTCTGTACAGGCTTTGGACATAACCAATGAAGAAAGGCAATTATTGTATGGGCCTGGTATCGATGATTCTATGTAAGTTCAAAAAAAATTTGTTTTATTCTTACTTTAAACTTTAAACGCGTTTTTCTCGAAACGGTATATTTGTGTCAAACGGTATATCGGTCGAAACGGTATATCGGTGCCAACGATAACTCAAAAACTAATGCACCAATCTTAACCAAATTTTGCACACTTCTTTTAAATAGTATTTTCTTGTACTTGAACGAAGGATATTGTGTTTCGTTTATTGGAATTTAATACACATGGCATTATTTATTGAAATTTTGGGTCAAAAATTAAATTTTTTACTCGCGACGTTGCCAAAAGTTCAGATTTCAATATTTTTACAAATCCTTCGTTCAAGTACAAGCCAAACTCATACTCTAACAGAAACAATTTGATTTTTTTGTCTCAGATGAATCCAGCTCAAGATATCGTTAGCACCGCATTTTTCGAGCCTTTTCGTAAAATAGCTGCCAGAGGGCGTATTATCAATATTTTTGTCTAAAAATTTTTTTACATATAGTTCATGAGTTACTTTAGTTGTTACCAATAATTTATAAGAATTTAATACATTATTTTTTATTTTTGAAACATTTAAAAATGGCGTTTTTTTTATTCTCTGAAACCCATGTAACCCCTTAATGCAAATTGTTTTTGCCTTCTGGATTTCATCGACAGTCAAGAATTTTTGGTCTTGCCTTGGAGTAACTCTTCTGCATTCAAAAGTCGTTGGAGAGATGAAAATCTCTGAATAATATCATAATAATCTTCGTTGTCATCGCTATTCGTCGTGGTAAGTATCTGGGATCCAATGGGGTCGCTTGAGTCTTTTGTGCTGCTTGATGGAGCATTATACTCCTCCATCTCAGGATCGTCTTCCGGCATGCATATTAGGACATTTGCCTCTCGCGGCAACGTTTGGTTTCCTGTTTTCTCGCGATGCATGGTAAAGTTGATATGGTGTGCCCGAATTCTCACAGCACCGTTCCACCAAATGTCATGATTTGCCAATTGTGATGGTGTAATGCCTCTTGTTGCACAATCTGCAGGATTATCTGCCGAGTTTATGTGATGCCATTGTTCTACATTTGAAGACGCTTGTATTTGGCTCACCCTATTGGCAACGTACGTTTCTCACTGTGATGGATGTTTATTTATCCATGCCAGCACGTCTGTCGAATCAGTATCAGTATGCGAGTATCATCACTAGGCTTGATTGCTGTTCTGACCAAGTTTCGTTAGTAGTACTGCGCTAGAAAGTTCCAGGCGTGGTATTGTTTGGATTTGTACTGAAGCCACTTTGATTTTTGCAATGAGTAAACGAACTACAGGTTGTTCATTTGTTGTGCAGACCCTTACATACACTGCTGCTGCCATTGCTTGTTTGGATGCATCACAAAATCCATGCAACTCGATATTCTCAAGAGGTTTGTTACCCACCCAGCGAGGGATTCTTATGTTTTGCAGATTACGCATGGAGTTTTTGTAGCTTATCCATTCGGACTGGATTGTATTAGGTAACGTGTCATCCCAAGTCAATTTTTCCATCCACAGCTTTTGTATCATAATTTTTCCCGTAATTATAACTGGCTGTATCCAGCCGAGTGGGTCAAATAGTTTGGACACTTGAAATACAATTGATCTGTTAGTAACCGTGTCCTTTTGGCACATGTCTTCTGTAAAAGAAAACCTAAAATCATCTTGTGATGGATTCCAGTGGAGGCCAAGTGTCTTTTTTGTTTCTGGCGTATGAAATTGAATCATTGCTTGTCCATGATTCAACGAATGTCCCATGTGTTCCCGAACTAATTTACTACTGGAATTCCATTTTCGCAGCTGAAATCCACCGGTTGCTAGTAGTTTCAAAAGCCTTTCTTGTAATTCAATTGCTTCAAGCTCTAAATACGTTCCTATTATTAAGTCCTCCACATAAAAATCATTACGTAGGTACTTAACAGCATCGGGAAATCTTGCCTGCTCATCGTCTGCCAATCGATGAAGAGTGCGAATTGCTTGAAATGGCGCACTCGCTGTTCCGAAGGCTACCGTTTTTAATCTATAATGGCGAATTATATCCGTTTTGGTTGGT